>OY730198.1:51032274-51632274 GCA_963422505.1 Pseudognaphalium luteoalbum | reverse complement strand
GTTCGAAGATGATTTCTGTAACACCCGCTAATTTAGGACTTTAATTAGTGCCTAAACTACTTGTAATTACGTGTATTTAGTTTATGTTAATCTAAATATACATGATCGTCTGTGTAATTACATACACGTTTACACGATTTGTTTAAATTGTACGATTATGAACCGGATGGATATCCGACAACGAAAATATGGACGTTGGTGACAAACTATTAAAATAATGTGGAATTATCTAAACAAACATTGGTTACCTTAATATATTGTGAGAATATATTACACGTACTAAATATCGTATAAAACACTCAGTAAGCGACGAAAATGCGCGAGACGCGCCCGACGGATGAAATAAAGTCAAACTATATCTTATATCACATTATTAAGTATTTTAATAAAAAACTTCAAGTTAAAATATCGGGTTTTAAAATCTTTAGTTAAATATGCGTAACAAATTTTTAACGCCTAAATAAATATCGAAACGAATGGGTAAACAAGCACCGCACGTAACGTAAACTGGGAAATAAATTTAATACACCCACAAGAGTGGGACCCCCTTTAAATCTGTAGAAAATCAGCCAAGTATGGCTTCCCTCCACTATCATAAGCTCTTGACTAAAAACCCACACAAACACTTAAACCATTTCACACTCTTTCACCACCTCACCTTACTTTCTCTCTCTAATCCCTTCCATCCTCTCTCTGGCCGAATTCAGGCTGTCACCAGCCACCCCCACACCACCTAGATACCACCGCAAGTCTACCATATCACCACCATAGAGCCATCACGAACCGCCACGCCGGAAATTAAGAAAACGCAAGAAAATGAGCATTCGACTTTCCTTTCTCCTTCTCCTCATCATTTCTTTGTAAGAACTCTTGAACTTTCATTATATTTACTTGGAAAACATATAATTACTTGTTATAATGTCCACTTAACGATTACATGTCCAAAACATAAATCAAAACGCAATTTAAATCTCGAAACTATGAGTTTATGTCTCCTGTCCAGATTCTGTTTCCACTTCCACGAATTTTATAAAAATCATTACCAAACCAAAATGGACGTTTCTTAAGCCTAGAATTTATTACAAGAAGTTATCATTCCAACAAAATTAGTCTCGTGACTTTTTGACTCCGTTTGCTACTCGAAAACATTTTTCTCCGGTGACATAGGTTTACTGTTCCGGCAGACAGGAATTTTCAGTAACTTCTCGGGACTATATCTCGAGTTCTAGATCTCAAAAACGTGTGAGATTACTTGGGAAATCTTGGTAATTTTGTTATGTACAAAAAGTTCTTCTTTGGCTTTTTCCAGAAATACACCCATTTCTCCAGAAAATTAGGTTTGTGAAAAGTGGTCTAATCTCGGATTAAACTGAATACTGACACTTTGTGAATTTTTATAAAATATCAAACGACCTCCAAAAATCATAAAAAAAATTACAGGAAGTACATAACATATATAGAAACTTTGTGTAAAAATTTCAGAACGATTTGATAAAGTTTACTATTTTAGATAAAAATCACAAATAGTCCGTGAATATATTGTCGCATAAAAACTAAATTCCGTGAATGCATACTCATTGTCGCATAAAAACCAACACTTATACTTGAAAGAATTCCATCAATCCTTATTGACGCATGAACAGAATTCCGTGAATGCTATTGTCGCATGAATAGTACTCCGTGAATATTATTAACGTATGAACAAATTCCGTGAATGCCATTGTCGCATGAATAGTACTCCGTGAATGCTATTGTCGTATGAACAAAATTCCGAGAATATGATTGTCGCATGAACAGTGTCCGTAAATGGCATTGTCGGGTTACATATTGTCGCACGAAATGGAAACTTTAAAATACTTTTTATACTAAGTATTGAATACATAAAACACTACACTTACAAGATATACAAGCACAATGAATTACATAATAATAGTACTCGAATTATTATTACACCTCCGTCACCAACGGGCCAAACTTATTTACAAAATGATCACAAACGTACAAACAAATACTTGGACATAACTAGTTGAGTGGACAACTAGCATGAATGATCTTTTGAGACATTCACTTATACACACAACCTTATATGCTTAGGGCATTAGAAGGTTGTGGGTTCGCGGAACCTACAGATTACTACTGCTTTCAGACTTTACGTTTATTAAGTCAAACGCTTGCTTGCTTGACTCAGGTGAGTCTTACAGCCCCACTTTTACTGTTTTTATACTTTGGGGGAGATACTTAGCTACCGTTTTACATGTGAACGCAATGTACTGCACTGATTTTACTATTGCTTTTACAAAAACTTTGCATGAGTTACTTTTATCCACTGAAATCCTCCTATCGTAAGTTGTTAGTTATGGACTTAAGCGCGATTACTAGTAAATGGATCCATTTGGGATTGACAATCCCTGCCTGGGGTGGTAGCGCCACCACGTATTGATTTACACGTAGAAACAGGCATATTAGTATTTGTTACATATGAGTGTGTGGATAGCACTCACGGGGGTACGTGATATATTCACACTACACGGTTAAGCTTCAACTTATGAGCTCATGGCAACTGTGCGTACATACTGATTTACTTACTTTGCTTGATAGCAACGCTGGTACATTACTTGTGGTTCATAAATGATTACTTTACTACTAAACCTGTGAGATTCACCAACCTTTTTGGTTGACCTTTTTAGCTTTGTATCTCAGGTACACAAATGGAGTAGGATTACCCCAGGACTGATAGCTCGAGTCGCATGCATACAAACTTGTGGAGATTCTTTTGCATTACTTTTTGTATATCAGTTATGTATTAGAATCTCTAAGAAATCATTTTCGAACTCGAAGCTTGTATTATGATTCAACAATGTAATACTTTTGTACTACTGTACGACGTTGCATATAGATGTCGTTTGCTTTACTTTGGTGCTTGATTATTGATTTATTAACACCCGAAGCTTGCTTCCGCGCAACAGTAAATTTGGGGGTGTTACAATTTCCTAGAGATTCTAATACATAATTGATATACAAAAAGTAATGCAAAAGAATCTCCCCAAGTTTGTATGCATGCGACTCGAGCTATCAGTCCTGGGGTAATCCTACTCCGTTTGTGTACCTGAGATACAAAGCTAAAAAGGTCAACCAAAAAGGTTGGTGAATCTCACAGTTTAGTAATAAAGTAATCGTTTATGAACCACAAGTATGTACCAACGTTGCTATCAAGCAAAGTAAGTAAATCAGTATGTATGCACAGTTGCCATGAGCTTATAAGTTGAAGCTTAACCGTGTAATGTGAATATATCACGTACCCCCGTGAGTGCTATCCGCACACTCATATGTAACAAATACTAATATGCCTGTTTCTACGTGTAAATCAGTACGTGGTGGCGCTACCACCCCAGGCAGGGATTGTCAGTCCCAAATGGATCCATTTACTAGTAATCGCGCTTAAGTCCATAACTAACAACTTACGATAGGAGGATTTCAGTGGATAAAAGTAACTCATGCAAAGTTTGTGTAAAAGCAATAGTAAAATCAGTACAGTACATTGCGTTCACATGTAAAACGGTAGCTAAGTATCTCACCCCAGTAGAAAAACAGTAAAAATGGGGCTGTAAGACTCACCTGAGTCAAGCAAGCAAGCGTTTAACTTAATAAACGTAAAGTCTGAAAGCAGTAGTAATCCGTAGGTTCCGCGAACCCGCAACCTTCTAATGCCCTAAGCATATTAGGTTGTATATATAAGTGAATGTCTCAAAAGATCATTCATGCTAGTTGTCCACTCAACTAGTTATGTCCAAATAATATGGTTGTTTGATTGATTAGTTTGAGTTTTTGAAAATATGTATGGCCCGTTGGTGATGGTTTATAATAATGTTTCGCAAATATCATTTTAGTTGTCTTATGTCAAGTTGATTCATAATACTCTTGTAATATTATTGTTCTCGGCATTTAAGCTTTAGGATTCACTAAGGTATATATATGTATATACATATATATATGTGTGAAAATTTTATGGTCCGAAAGTGTAGAGTCTCGAAACTTAGAATTATAAAAGTGAAATTTTCCAAAAGTGAGTCCGACAGTCCAAAGGATCCGACAATACATTTGGTCCGTGAGTCAAAGAAAGTCAAAGGCCACAATTAATCCGACAATAGGGTACTGCGTCAATAGGATTCTCGGAGTACTGTTCATGCGATAATGGAAAATTCACGGACACTGTTCATGCGAGAATAGTAATTCACGGACTTTGTTTATGCGTTATTGATATTCACGGATTTTCGTTTATGCGTTAATGATATTCACAGATTTTGTTTATGCGTGAATGATATTCACGGATTTTATTCCTGCGACAATGGTATTCACGGATAACAGAAAACAGTTCTTACACTTTGGTTTTCTAGATATTAACTCGAAAAGTCTCTCGATTTAATCAACTTCTAAACCGAATTAAGCCTAACTAAAAATCATACATGTTTTCCTATATGTCTAGGGTAAAACTGCACTTTATGGTGTTTTTATATATTCATTTACTATTTTTAACAAAAATAATCATGAAGGGTGGTCGGTTTTGGTCCAAGAACAGCTACAGCCTAAGATCAGCTTCTACACTAAAAAGCGTGTATTTCTGGAAAAGGCTAAAGAAGAACTTTTTGTAGAGGACATCCACACGGAAATTTCGGTATAAGATTCATGTTCTAACTCGACCTAGAACCCAAGTTATGGATGTTTTGGTGAAGTGATCTTTCTGGACAGATTATGATACTTGTATATATGCTTGGTAAAAATGATTTTTAAGATGATATTTGGACATTATCTTGTTAAATGAGCAACTAGACATGTATACAAGTATATTTAAAATAAAACTAGTAGAATATTAAGAGTTCTTAAAAAAAGATGAAGAATCTAACTCGGAATTGCGACGGGAGTGCGTAAAACTTCTTCTCCTTGCGTTTTCTTGATTTTTCAAGTGGTGGTTGATGGTGGTTTGTGGTGGATGGTTGTGGTGGAGTGGTGGCAGCCCTGGAAAGGCTGAAAAATCGTCCAAGGTAGAGAGGGAAAAGATGGATGAAGTGTGTGAATTATGAAGAAATGAAAGAGTAAGGAGGGTGTAAGAGGTATGGGTTGAATTGAGTGTGTAAGTCAACAAGAGGGGAATGGCAACCAGCAGATTTCTGCTAATTTTGAGTGGGTCCCACCCACATGTGGTTGTTTAAATTATTTCCCCAAAGCTACGTTACTCGTGGTGCTCGTTTACTCGTTCGTTCAAACGTATAATTAGATGTTTAATGTTATACGTACGTATTTTAAATAACGATTAAAGTTCGATATTTTTAACTTGGAGTAATACTTATTATTACTTAGAAACATTTATAAAAATGTTATTGTGATGTGTCGGTAGTGGTTCGCGGAGTCGTGTTACGATTAATAAATCGCGTGACGTTTAAATTAAACGTTTTTGTTATCGGTTTGAAATACGATACTTCAAATAAATACTTACCATTCGAAATGATATATTTTAATTTATAAAATATATTTTGACGTTTATTTGATTGTTGGGCGCGTTTTACGCGTTTTTGATCGTTTCTGTGTATTATATACAATACGAAATGCTTATGAAATATTATCCAAATAATATTTGGAAATAAATATGTTTATCAAATAATTTCATATTATTTAGTAAATTGAGTCCACCAACGTCCGTATTAATGTATCGGGATCCGCCCGATATGAAAATGCACGATTGAACATAATCGCGTACGTGTATATATATTCCAATATATATGTATTGATACATACAATTAGCCTAATCTAGCACTAATTACATGTATTAGCATATGATTAGGAACTAACAACTAGCTCTAATTTGTCGGGTGTCACAGTTACTTTTTTCACGTAGTTTAGTGTAGTTAGGATTACCTTAGTATTAGTTTAGATTAAGTTCCCTTCTCACCCCCGACTTTAATTCTGAAACCTTCTCCTTATGCCGTCTTTTCTGATCCCATGGGAAATGTTAACTCAAGGACAACAATTAGATCAAATGCAAAGTATTATTAATTCAATTGAAAATAGATGTAGGATGTGCGTTAATACCCACTTAGATGGAGAATGCCAAAGCCAAAGTATGATGTTTTCGGATAACGTAGGGTACTTAGATCCTCAAACACAATATCAATATGACCCCAATGCTGTCCAACCACATCCATACCAACCTTTCTATCCCCAATCATTCGAAATCTATCCACACTCACCTTAACATGTATATGAACCACAACCTTACAAGCTTCCTAACTTGAGAGAGACGCCCTTAGCATGTCTCAGCTTTAATGCTGCTTTCTCACCTCCTTCCGACCCACTTGAAGAAATGATTAAAGAACAAGAAGACATACTTAGGATTTTTACTTATAATGTGTCTAAAATCTTTACTAAACTATCAATACACGCCCAAGAGAGTAGTGAGGAGAGTAGGAATCAAGTTAGAGCCAACTCTAGGATACAGAAAGTTGAGAGACATACACACTCCACATCTATTACACCCGACACAGACTTACATTCTCATAAGTTCGGTTACAATATCCCTTCAACTTTCACACCAACCCAATTTTCTAAACCTTCACATTCACCTATTCCCGACCTATCAACGTCAATGACCGACAGAGGGTTTGTTCTAGAAGAACTTTCCGAACCACTACAACTCGAAACTTCCGGCCGGAGTGACGAGGATGACGAAGTAGACGACGAGATCGAGATGGAAAGCCCGAATTTGGAGATTTACATAGAAGACTTAGCTTCACATGGACTGGAGGAATACATAGCGAATCAAAGTAGTGAACTCATTCAAACTAATATGGTTGAACACGTCCCACAACCAGTTGTGGTTGACTGTATCCCAAAAATCTCTTTGATTGATTCACTTCCTGATCTAATTGACTTTACTAGTGCCTTAGAGGAGACAGACACCCAAGTATTTGATGATAATGTTGCTATAAGATTGGAGACGCTAATGGACATTGTCCCATCTCCATGCCCATAGTACAACTATCTCATCGAACCCAAAGACTTTAGGGAGCAAGGTGGGTTTTGCGTTAAGAGCACCTTACAAACCATCTCTCCATTACATAATGACGTACACATCATGGAGTGATAAGGACCTCTTTGACGAACCCAAACAACCTAAAACGCAAGAGATAGAAAAAGTCGAGAGCTTTGTTTTGCCTCAAGTAAAACAAATCACTCACTTTTCCATGCCTTCTTACCTTATTAGGCATACCTTGACCATAATTTGCTTTAATCCCTTAGGTATGTACCAATACTTCCGCTTATGTCTACTGATGGATGCAAAGGAGCCCCCTAGATTTCCCAAGAAATAAGTTTGGAGTCAAGCTAGTGACTCGAACAAAAACAAGCGCTTCTCGGGAGGCAACCCGTGTCTAACATAGGATTATCAGTAGTAGTTAAAGTAGTGAACTAAACCAATAAGTAGAAATGAAACCCTAAAATGAATGTTCCAAGTTTTCTATCTTTATGAACAAAAATGGATGGTTTGCTAAATTACTTCGTTAAAAGTCAAATTTTTGTCAAACCTTAATACTTCCTACTCCCAGTCATTTGGAATTTATTGCAACATCTATTTTCACCATTTTCTAAAGTTCTTGTTATCCCTTTCACTCACAAAAATGGAAACCTACTAGGAGTTAGGAGCCTTAGTCATTCTAAACACCCACTGACATGTTTCGAGCATTTGAGGTACTTACATATATTATTGTGATGATACATAAGATATTAATGCTTAATCTGATTTGTATGTCAATATGTGTATTATGCTCGAACTCGTTTAAAAATATGTGATTTGGATATCTTTATACTTGGCTACCTGATTCAACTGATAATACTGGTATTTCCATGTCTGCTATTTGTGCTGCGGTGAAATTATAGGCAACTAACTCTTTTTGTGTGAGATTAAACTCAAAGTCATACACTTGTTTGTTTCATCGACAAAGCACTCACTTTGATAGGTTCTTCGCAAACCAATGAATCTATGATTTGGAGAATAATCACTTGTTTGTTAGATCTTGTTTATTTGACCTACTTGTAACAGACAGGGACTGACGCCTATGGAAAAAGAATCTCTAAGGATAATGGAAAGATGACAAGAGGAGCTTACAGTTCATTGAGTATGGGAATCTTTGGAGCATTGCTTTGCAGGGGACAAGAGATGACACTTCTGGATACGAAGATGATTTCTAGTTGTCTATGACTAGTTCATCAAGTTGATCAGCTCAATACTCATCATCTGTGCCCACAAATTCCAAGTCCTATAGCTAAACCTTGCCACATAATGGAACTCTAAACCATCATCACCATATCCACCCACATTCACCCATCCATCCACCCCTTCACACATACAACCATCACCCTCAGGGACTATTCATACAAAGGAATAGATACGGGAACAATTTGGAAACTGGAGATATCAGTCGATAAAAGAACAACATCAGATTCATTACATCAGTTGTCAGCAAAAGATCTCGGGTAATAAAGATTCATGGTCATTGGATTCAACACTTTCAGATCATTAGGAGCAGTTGAGTTACAGCAGTGGCTCTTGAAGATTAGGATCTTTGTCCATTAATCTCTATCCAACATTAGGTGTTTAGTGGTTAAATATGCTAGTGTTCGAAGGGCGACATCACTTCATTTTCTGCAATCTATCCTTTAGCTCTTAGTTATTTTCTTGAGGAAACTGATTGAGTGATTGAAGAAAGGTTATACTGCTGGAGCTCAAGTTCAATACATGAAGGCTGATGCCAACCAAGTTCAGAATCCATTGGAGATGACACAGTCAACCACTCAGATCCTCAGCTCACAGTCGTATAGGCGATAAGGGAGTTCTGCGTTCCTTTCTCTAGTTTATTTATCCGTTTTTGCAAGATTATATCGACATATATCCCATTCCAAACACTAAGTGTGGGATCCTTGGACTCCACAAAATACTAAGAGATATTTTCCATAATTAGTAGAAACTTCAAGTGTGGGATACTTCGACAAGAGGTACTCAATGCATAGATTCGAACATTAGGGACAATGTTCCTCTAAGTGTGAGATATACGGTCTGCAACCGCAAGTTTAACCTCTTGTCCGTAAGTCAAACAATATTTTCATTAAAAGGCTAAAAATAGAGAAATTTTCAAAAAAAATGGGATTCAAAAGCAACACTTTAGAACCTCTATTTTCCAAAAATGTAAATTACAACAAGAAATGAGTTTTAACAGAGAAACAAAACTGTTTACTTAGAATAAGATACGGACGAAAAGGGCAACACATGGCTAGGCATTGACCAAAACATTTGATTCGTGAGATTTGAGCCCGTGTAGCATTCATCATTTAAAATGCTTCACTTTTCGTTTCATGTGTGTGCCGATGTATGCATTTGAATTAGAACTTGCTCTTGCAATACATTTCGAGATCACACCAATGAGTGCCATACGTGGAATAGGTACAACCCATCTTGATAACTTCTAAGGAATCTCAACACCCTCTCACCACCAAACATCCACTCACTCAACATCCACTTCGCACCCAATCAAAACCTCCTTTTATTCATTACGAACCCACAGAAGTTTCATTTTCCGACGAACTCTCAAAGATACTCTTGATTTTCCAAGACTTCTACAGCCTAACACAAAGCCATAAAATATATCGGAGCATTCTCCAAAGGATTAGTATCATCCATAAAAGGAGCTCCAAGAAAAAGAAATTTAGCAAAAGCTGTCAGAAGAAACCTAAAAGCCCAAGGATCTAGTAAAACGGCCAAGAAAAGATAAATTCCAAAGAAAAAGAAAGAAAAAGGTTATGTAGTCCTTTCAAAATCTGAGAAATTCCAAAGAAACTCTCAAGAAAAGTTTCGAGAAAATACAAGGAAAACCCTCACACCTTCTTCAACCCAAAACATCCGATTCCTTCCAAGATATCTCGAAAGGTTAGTACCATCCTCATCAAAAGTGATGGAGATCTGATTCTCGATCAAGCCTATGACAAGAATGCTGCAGACAGGCTATCTGAGTGATTGACACTAGTAAGCAAGAAACCCTAAACACTTGAGTGATTTGAGTGACCCACTTGTGAGGATTGCCTAGTCATGATCATCATTTATGTTGCTCGAAGAAGGTATAAAATTCTATAAACCCTTAGTTTCCGGTAAAAACTCTTTCATAACTGCAACGTTATATTCTTTGGAAAATGGTATCTCTAAAAACTAATGCGACTAGAATCCTTCCAGAAGCATTTTAAGAATGAGTTTGCTTGAGGACAAGCAAAGTTCAAAGTGTGGGATACTTGATATCGCGTAAAAAGTCATGTTTTTACTACCGATATCTCTCTCATTCTGGAACGATTCTTGGCATTTTAAACTCAAAACCAATACAAATCAGTGATATTATGCCAAGATGGAAAAAACAAGGTTGCACGATAAAAATCAAGCAAAACGGGTGAAAAATGAAGATTCCACACACGTTTGAAGATTCAAGGCATCAAAATGAGATTTTGAGACAAAATTGCCCATCTCCAACATCCATCTCACCCAAGATGTTCGTTTTCAAATTACGAATCCAACAGAAGAAGAATCAACAAAAACGGATAAAAAATGAAGATTCTACGCCCGCCGGAAGATCCAAATGATTCATACGCAACATCTGGAGATAAGAGACATATTTTTAGGATATCTTTACATCAAAGTCTTCGTTTTTGAATTACGAATCAAATGCAAAAAGAATCAATGCAAATGGACGCATAATGATGAAGATACGCATGGATTAAGCAACGCAACGAAAGACGACGGACCGGGACGGGTGGCAGCCGGCCGCCGCCAGCCAGCAGCCAGCCGCCACTGGCCAGCAGCCAGGCGGCACCGGCCTCCACCCTCCCATCTTTTTTGCACTTTTTCATCCTTGCTCGTACCTGGTGCACCACCTTTCGCTATTTTTTGGTACCTGGTGCACCACCTTTCGCTACTTTTTCGTACCTGGTGCACCACCTTTCGCTACTTTTGCTAATGTGAGCCTAGGGGTGCTAATGTGAGCCATATTTTGCCTATAAATAGCAGCCCCTAAGTCTCATTTTAACACACACCTTCCACACCTTTCATATCTTTCTTATTTCTTTCTAGCTTTTATTTTCTTTTTCTCTCTACTTTCTCTCTCTAAGCTAATTTTATTAATTTAGTGAGAGATAAGTAGGAGATTAATTATGTAGTAGTTAGTAGTAGCTAGCTTAAAAATATAACGTTTTGAAATATTCGGAAGTAATATAAGCATCGTGTTGCTCGCAATAATTACGGGTAATATCCATCCTTTCTTTTATTAATTATTTGTAATGTTCTTGTTTGATGTTTACAATTTATTACCATTAGAAATGTCTATTGCCATGATATGCGAGTAGTTTCTTATATGTTTGCCATGCTTTAGATCTTTATAATGGGATGATATTAAATATTGTAAAGTAATATGACGGCCCCTATTCGACTGTTCCCGGATATAGTGCTGGAAACGCTTTATGCGGAGTACAAACGTATGAAAGTCTGGGACGACCGAAGGTAGTTATATTACGGATCAATATTATAAATGTGCTAAATGAATTTCTGTTTATAGTTTAATTATAATATTATGAACGAATGATGGCATGTTTGACCAACCGCTTATGACCAGACTGCCCCAACTTTTTCCGGTAGGGTAAAACCTGTTTATGCGACTATTTATTCAATAGACCATGCCATGATACGGACGTCTCTAACGACCGAGATTGGGGAATAGGATTCGAGGGTAGTCGTTGGCCGATGTGTTCAGTACATTTGGGAGAACTTCCGGTGTATTGTAATTGTTTGTGTTTACTATCCATGTGACATATCTTCTATCTGATAGCGGACAACTCTACGTTAGTTAGTTGATAGGATCGTAAAAATAACTCATTCCAACATAGTTTCAATTTATAAAAAGAAACTTATATGAATGGGAATTATTATACTTTGTTATTGTTTAAATATATGACACTAGACCTAATTTATGGAGCACCCTTTCTAGCTATCCACCTGACTACAACTTAGATATTAGGGAGTCATGAACCTTAATTATGTTAAGTAGTTATCTTTACCCATGACGTGCAATAAATAAGACACAATGAAACCATTCGTTGTACATATTAGATTTACATTTCTACACTGCTTTTTATTTAATTAGTTTAGAATGTCACTTTCACTGTCAATTACTCCTGACTGCACGTTAGACGTAAGAGGCCATGGAATTACTCTGTAAAGTACACTGTTTATTACTGAAAGGTATGGTCTGCATATGAAACACGTTTTGACAAATTGCGAATAATCCAGGGATGTATAACTGTTTGAAAAGGAGAGGTCTAGGTCATAAATCAAAGTATTTAGAGCTTAAGAAAAGTATTAACAAGGTCTAGAAAGGAAAGTCTTAGTGACTTAGATACATGAACCCCCTAGATCTTACATATTTGGTTCTTTAAACATAGCAAGTTAATAATTAGATACACATTTAGAAGAACGCGAGATAAGCTTAGGTGTTAAGAACGGTTGGTCCTATGAGACAATACGTTGCTTTATTCATGTACCTCGGTTGTTCACCAAGATAGGTTGCTTATCTTTCAACTAGGTAAGTATTGGGAGTTTAGCGTATTACTCCGATCAGAATCACGATAACCTAGTTCCTAGTGACATGCCAACGGGAATTTAATTGGTAGGGTTCTAGCGTTTACACCAAATTCTGTTAATCTATTAATCTAAAAGTGTCCCCATCATAAACACCATCCCGGTATTATACTATCCCAAGTCATGGTGAACCACATCTTCCTTATCCTTGGTCGTTCCATACCTGCTAGCTAGCTTATTTTTAATTTCATTGTTAGTAGTTTAAATTAGATAAAAACAAAACAAAACCAACTATCTGAACCCCATCTTAAAGACTTAATTATCCAAACAAGCTCTGTTTCAAATTCTACCGTCTGGAGACGACCCTGATCATCCTTACCACGTGCTAGTATTAGGTATTTGTACCCAGTACCAGTAGGTAGTTCGGAGGTTTAGACCCCGAGCGAAATAATTTTAAAACACCATGATCACCCCTCAGTTGTTACAACAACACCAATGACACTGACGGCTAGGAGCGCATCAATCATACAATCAGGCAGAAATAATTCGGACATAGTATAAGTATGAAACAGTAAATATCACCGGGAAATTAAGCAGAGTAATATCGAGAATGTGTAGTCTTGCACTAAGAATGTTATTACACCATGATTACAATGCCAACTTCCTCTCTTATCTCCTAACCAACTAACTATCTCTCTCTCTCTAGCGAGAGAGTATTCTAGAGAGAGAGACCAAAACTAAAATGTTAAAAATGCGAAAACGTAAAAGAAATGAAGTATGAAGTGAGATGTGAGGTGTTGGATAATTTTGAAGTGCGTAGTGTCAAGTGTGTTTTGGAAATGAGGTGAAGCCTTATATTTATAGGAGACGCACAACCGTATTCTTCAACCGTATTCCAACCTTCAAATAAACAACCGTATTGCACAGCCATATAAAAATCCCATTTTTATTGCCTGAACACGAAATACGGTTGATTTTGGCCGTATACGGGTGGACTGGAGCAAATACGGATGGGCACCAACCGTATACGGCTGGACTGGGCCGTATACGGTCTACATAGGCCGTATACAGTCTGTGTCCAGCCGTATACGGTCTGGGACAGCCGTATTCGGTTCGTTGGATCTCCATTTCTTCGATTTAGCGTAACTTCTGCCTCGTTTATCCGTTTTGAGCGATCCTTATATCCACGCGTTCGTGTTTTCCTAACGAAGAAAATGACATAAGTTATAGGTCATAATTCTAAGTGTAGCTCAAATTGTGCTAGAATGCGTGAACGAGAGATCCGTAGAACACTTTTGCTCATTTTTACACGTTTTTCATGCCGTTTTGAGTGATTTCTAAAACATTGCTTCCGTTTTGACTATGTTAACACAATTTCATAATAAATGTCATTTAGAGCGTGTTTTTGCTAACTTTGGGCTTAAAATAAGGGAGATAACGTACGTAAAAACTTGACTTTTTGCGTGTTATCAAATATCCCACACTTAAGCTTTTGCTTATCCTCAAGCAAATCTTTATAATACTCACTTGCCATAAAGGTTTTGAAAAGATTTTTTTAGATTTTTGACACAAAATAATTTGGGATCAATCAATTTTCAGACACTAAATAAACCTTTTTAGAAAGCAAGCATCGTTAGGATAGTCATCCCTTAGACCAGAAATGTTAGCCCTGGGCATATTTTCACAATTCTCGATGGATATTGTACATGACTAGGCAATCTCACCAGGTGGTCACTCAATTCACTCAGAGTGTATTGGGTTACCTATCATTCTAATTCAAAGAAAATCGCTCAGAAAGCCAGTCATGCATTGCTTCTCGTCATAGGCTTGATCAAGAATCGGATCTCCACCACTTCAATGAGAACGATGCTAATCATCCCAAGATATTTTAAAAAGGGGTGTAATGTGAGGGCTAAGGGGGTACGGAAAATGGTGGTTTTAGGGTTCCAAGGGTATCACTTAAGCTTAGAAATCCTAAAGTTACGAAAAGAATTATTTAGACACTCTTAAAACAGAACGAAAAACATATGAGGAGGAATTTATTTGTGAGAGAGTAGCTTTGATGACATCTTTCTCGGGAATGCACGCGGATTTATATATGATTTTCAGATCAGGCATTTTTTTTTGCGAGATTTGAGACACTAAGCTTTATTTTATTTTTGTGGAACTTTTTGAGGGTATTTCTTTCTTTCTTTTCTATTTTTCTTCACGGACATATTTTTCTTCAATTTTTTGAGAGATCCTAGACACTTTGTCTTTCGACATTTCATTTTTTCCGAGTTTTTTTTCAGAATGGTGCCAATTTTTCACACCTGAGAATTTGCTTCTAAAGATTTGACTTTTGAACACACGCAAGATTTTTCTGAGAGAAACGTAGAGTAGATGAAAGTTTAGAGACAAGAGTAAAAAGGATGTCTAAATGACACTTTTCATAATGTGTAAACGTAATAACGATTAAGATTTGCAAATCTTGTGTAAACGTAATAACGATTAAGCTCAGATTGTTTAGATCTTGATCTAGGATAAAATAACATTGACAATAATATGCAGCGGAATAAGAATGAATCAATGTTATCATAACAAGGTTTCAACATATATCATTCAATACAATCAAACCAAGCCCCAATTCTATATGATCAGTATAGAACGTGTTATCTACCTATAACAAGGATTAAAGATATCAAAGATATCTTAACCTTAGGGCTAAAACAAAACTCTAGACGTCTACATCTTTTCTGTGCACACCCAAACCCTACACCTAATGTCTCTTTATATAATCGAGACATCTAGGGTTACAAAGAAATCATAATCATACAAGGAAACTAATTAAACAATCTTCACTTTTAGTCCCTCATCTTTAATTATTTTGTATCATCAAATTAAAATATCCCTACAATCTTCCCCTATTTGATGATGATAAAATATCGATCTTCTTGCACAAACTCCCCCTTAACTCTTGATTTCTTTTAAACCATGCCATGCATAATAATAAGCTGCAAATCTTGATCTTCAATTCTTCTTCCCCTTTTTGTCATAATCCAATAGGGATCTTCTAGAAGATAAGCAACTTAAAGTTTTACAACCACATGCTATATAGTACACCACTAATCCAACCTTCTAATGTCTCAAATTACCCTCCATGACGCATCCTCACAATAATGAATTTGGACAATAGAAAAATTATACTAGCAGTAGTAATATAACTAGCAGTAATAATGAAACCGTTATCCCCAAATAATGCGTGAACATCTCCTGATGGTTAAACACTATGTCGATAAGCTTCCCCTCAAATCAATATGGTAACCATCTCTCAAATCTCGAACTTTGTAGGCTCTTTGTAACGATCACCGATGAAGAAAATAAAGTATAACAAACTTAATAAAGAAATTAAATCTTCCAAACTTGTACCTTATATCTTGTACTATCCACGACGTCGAACTTATAATCCTATGTATAAGTAGACCGCAATCTCTTTGACAAAAATCCTTATTTTTCATAATAAGTCACCGAGCACCCATAACTCCTTCAAGTGATAGCAAATGTGAGCATTGAGCACCATCAGTTTGTAAATCACACACTTTTGCTAGATTTTTCAAGTCTTCGTCGTCACCATACAAACCAAACAAGTTATCTTCAAAGTGTAACACCCCACTTTGAGATATGATAAGATACACACCTGTAAAACTCAACTCCAATATCAAATAAACAATAATCAACCTTCTTCGTAATCACATCTTCAAATAATCTTCAAAAATGAGCCATAAAATCAATAAAGATAAATTGTTATAAAAACAATTTCATTCGAGATCTATACTTTTCTTATACAGTAACCATAAGAACTGTACGGATAACCATCCAATAATAGTAACGAATACCATATAGTACCATCCATGATGAGTATCACTAATTCCTCATTAGTGTTTGAAAAATGACTAACAGTGGTAATCGATACCAAACAGTGGTAAAATTACATTAGCAGTGGCAACTACTAACTAGCAGTGGCATCTACTAACTAGCAGTGGCAACTACTAACTAGCAGTGGTAACAACTAACTAACAGTGGCAATAACCGAACAGTGGTAAGATCTTCTAGCAATACCAATTTTGTACTAACAGTGGTAAGGTTATATAAACAGTGGTAAAGATCTTCTAACAACGGTTACTTTGTACAAACAGAGGTAAACCTTCTAGCAGTGGTAACGTCGAACCGTGGTAAATCTGTGCTAGCAGCGGCAACGTTATGAGCAGTGGTGACTTCAGAATTATACATCTCCCTAATGATGTATCTGATCAAGCTCAAATTTTTACACGAAGTCTATCAATGTTTCATTAACCACATATCCAAAAATCAAGTCGATCCAACGGTTAGCAAACACACAACAATTAATACGCAGCAGCTGCGCAAACAGAAACCTCAAACGTACTGCAGTAACTTCAAAAATATGTATCTCTATGTAGACACATACAATCATGATAAAATTTCACACGACTTAGAAACCTGTGTCTTGAATAACATATCCAAAAATCATGAATATTCGTTGAATAACGAAGACACAGTGATCGATTTACTACAGCTGTTCGGAAAAACCATACGGTTTCAGCAGCAGATTTCAACTTTATGTATCTCCCAATCAAAAGCTCAGATCGAAAATTCCCCTGGTCAGATTTTGCGTCTATTTGTTATGAACCTACAGTTCAAATTTCATGACGATTGAACGGTTAACGAATGAGATCCGGATTCTTTCAATTCATGCAGAATGAGATCCGAATTTTTTACCATAGCTATGCAGAAAGTGATGAACAGAAAATTGAAAACCCTAATTTTCAAAAATCTTCTTTGTAACACTTATAAACCTTGTAGATCCTAGATCATGAGCCACCATGGCTCTGATACCACTTGTGTAAACGTAATAACGATTAAGATTTGCAAATCTTGTGTAAACGTAATAACGATTAAGCTCAGATTGTTTAGATCTTGATCTAGGATAAAATAACATTGACAATAATATGCAGCGGAATAAGAATGAATCAATGTTATCATAACAAGGTTTCAACATATATCATTCAATACAATCAAACCAAGCCCCAATTCTATATGATCAGTATAGAACGTGTTATCTACCTATAACAAGGATTAAAGATATCAAAGATATCTTAACCTTAGGGCTAAAACAAAACTCTAGACGTCTACATCTTTTCCGTGCACACCCAAACCCTACACCTAATGTCTCTTTATATAATCGAGACATCTAGGGTTACAAAGAAATCATAATCATACAAGGAAACTAATTAAACAATCTTCACTTTTAGTCCCTCATCTTTAATTATTTTGTATCATCAAATTAAAATATCCCTACACATAACCTCAAAAGTTCTAAACTAAAGTTTTTGGGTAGGTAAGGGAAGGTGGTTTTGTGGGTTTAAGAAATGAAAAGGCTAAGGCTCAACAGGGTTTTCTAAGTGGATCATCAACACTGAAGATGAGTGTTGGAAGGGTTTTGGGCTGGAAAAGATTTGTGAAAATGGGTTTTAATCCTAGGAAATGTCAAGGTCCTCTGATTGCACCTGCACCGCGTACGGCGCTCATCGGTGTGGTCTCGAAACGTTTACGAAGAGCAAGTTCTAATTCAAAGCACATGCATCGGCACACACATGAAATGAAAAGTGAAGCATTAAAGATGAATGCTTTTATTGGACTCAAGTACCTCACTGCAACAGGGTTTGTATGTGCCTAGCCGTGCGATGCTCATGGATTAACATTTCATTTCCAAGGAAATCGTATCCTAACTTATCTTACTTTCCAAAGTAATTTATTTAATTTCTGAAAATTGTTCTTCCTCAAAGCTATTTTAGTCAAAAAAAATTGAATTTTTTTATAGCAAAAGTGAGGTTTTTAGAAAAGGTTAAGCCAACTGAATGAGTGACAAATTCACTGTCGAAGTTAAGCTTATCAAGCCAACTGAATGAGTGAAAAATTCACTATCGAAGTTAAGCTTATTTTAAAGATGTGTTTACTTTGGACAAGCAATCGAAGTCAAGAATACGGTATATCATACGTGTATCCCACACCTAGAGGAACATTGTCCCTAATGTTCTCAAACCAAGTTTGAAGATTCTTCTTGCGGAGAAGAATCCCACAAATAAAGTTTGATCATATTTCGTAACGATGCTTCTAAATTGTTTTGAAATTGATGGGGATAAATCCCACACTTAGAGTTTAAGCATGACAGGATAATAGTAATGATATAAATGAATGAATAGGGATCACTAGGAAAGGAACGAAAAACTACCCTATAGAGAAAGAATGAGATGTTTGTTTGAAGATTCTGAGCTTGCAGGTAGCAGCCGGAGGATTTCGCGTGCTTTGTTCAGAATCTTTGTGTGTTTTGCGCGTCATCTCAGATTTCTTTAGGGAACTCCATCACACATTCACAAACTTCTTTATTCGAAAGCATACTAAAAAGTAAACTAAAACAAAAATAACATAAGTAAACGAGTAATAAACGATAGTAATAAACGATAGATAAAAGCAGATAAACCCAACCAGATCACTGGCTGGTCCCAAATATATCCGTAGTGCCACAGTAATATGACAATAATCCTAAAATATCTAGTAATACTAATCCATACAGTAATCCGACATAAATAATAATAATGAGAAAATGATAAGATCAAGGGATAGGAGGATCCTGGTGTGATGGTGGTCCACGAGGAGGCGGTGGCATAGAGTTGTATGCTGCAAATCGTGTAGCAGAGTGCTGTCCACTCGATGCTCTACGGGACACATATGCTGATGATGTACTGCACTGTCGCCCAGATGCCGATGGCTGGATCGGATACAGGTGGAAGTCGGTATCAAGTCCCATATCTGCAATCCCATATGATCCAAGGGAGGTGCCATGCATCGGGTAAGGTGGGAGCTTGGAAGAAGGTACTGGAGTGGTGCCAAGGATACCAGTGAGCCCTGAGAATGTGCGAATCGCAGCTGTGGTCATATCTGGCACATAGTCAGTCTGCTCCAAACCCTGGTCCAACTGCATATCCTGTGCATGCCCTGACTGTGGTGAGTCTGTCTCTGAATCTGAAGATGTCTCTGATGTAGCTGACTCAGCAGGTCGAGGTCGGGTCATGGCACGAGAAGATGGTTGCACTATGTGTTGGAATAGTGTAAACCCAACACTATGGTCTGTGAGATATGCGGCTCATGTGGTGTGGTGGTGTGGACAGAGAACACCGACTCAGTAGGATGTGTCACTCTAGTGTGACGAGCACGGGGAAAACTCTGAGGTACGGTAGTAGTGGTCATGGTGGTAGTGGGTGGTGGCAATGTAGTGGAATGAGTGGTGTTGGATGGTGGTGACATGGTGAATGGTTGTAGTGGCATGGTGGTGTAAGATGGTGGAAGTGGGTCGCAAACCCAAACAGGTGGTGTAGGCATTGGGAATCCAAACTCCTGAGCTAAGTATGTGTCCTGAATATGACCCTGATTTAGCATGTGAAGCATGCCAAACATCAACTCTGAAGTCGGTGGATCTCCCCAGTTGAGAATCCTGGGAGGTGGAACAAGTGGACTCTGTGCCTCGACCTCTGGATGTGATGTCTCACCTTCCTCTCGCTCATGTCTAACCTCAGTCCTAGGCTCTCTGTGCACTGTACTATCATCAAATGTGACCCTAGCCTGTCTGCTCCTCGGGGGTCTCATGCAAACTCCCGGTATGATATCACCATCTTTCCATCGGATCTGTACAGAAGGCTCTTTCTCCAACAACCAAACCTTAACCATATAATTTATGTTATATGGCTTAGACTCCCTATTCTTCACCGGCGTGTAACTACTAATCACATCCTTAGTCAAAAGCCCCATCCTTCTAACCAACTTGGTGATAATAGCCCCCATATAAGCAAACTCAGCCTGCGTGTAACCTGACTCGGTAAGAATCCTATCAGCAACCAGATAAGCAACATTGACATGTTCTCTCTCAATAATGCTTTTGATCATAAGCAGGTCCTTCTGTCCAACAGCCCCCTTTGTCTTTATTTTGCCTCTGATACTGCAGGTAATCAGATTATGTAGAACCTGGTGGTGTTTGTCATAGAATGAAGTAGCCTTGACATTTGACTAAAAGCTACTGCCCATCAACTTTGACCAAATAGCAGTGTGGTCTCGTTGCTTGAATTCTCTGTCGGCCTTCCGGAAAAACGAGGTTGTGACTTGGTATTCCGTGTAAAGTTCTAAGTTCTTGGCAAAAGTGGCCAAGGACATGCTCTGCTCATTCCCTTGAAATTTGAAACGGATCATGGTGTCATCATTAAGCTTGGTGATAGTTTTGTCGAACTGGAATGTGACCATAAACTCAGCAACTAGCTCTTTGTAGACAATCTCATTGATCTCGAACAAGTTTTTCCAAGCACGCAGATTTCTTTTCCCTTCCTTAAACTGTATCAACTCCTCAAAACCCTTCTTAAGCCCGATCTCATCCAAATCTCCCCAAACTATGTATCTGTTCTCTCCTAACTCATGTGTCAACCATTTTTGATATAATTCCCTTTTCTCTGGATCCTTGATGGAATGCATGATGTACGAAGGAAGCCGAGACATTTGAAATAAGAGAAAACAAATAACAAAGTGAATTTTCATAAGATCATTACAAGTATATGGATTATGTCATATTCCCGGGTTTTTAGAAAAAAATCGAAGTGTGGGCTTTAAAATATGAACAGTCCATAAACCTGTAATGACCAATAATAATTCAAATCTCAATTTCCAACCATCAAATGAAACTTTGGTTCATATAAGTATGTTATACCGAACTATTCATAGTGACTTTTCAAGTAGACTTTATTAGATTAAAGTAATATGAAGAAATCAAGACTAGCTCAAACTCTCGACCACATAAGCCTTAAGAGCTAGATTCAACAAAAAAGTGCAAGTTACATCTTTCAAGCTCATTTCTGATCTTGTTTACCTTAAAGTGGCTAAAAACAACCTACTTACATAAACAAGTGCATACTAGCATGGTGTCGGATTTTCAAAGTTAAGCAATTATGATCATACCAAGCAAGTTGTGCAATCAAAGTTCCAAGTTAACTATTTTTACCAACTTGCGATTAAAAGTGATCTTTAAAGTGGCTATGACGGTTTTGGTGTAAATGTCACTTTTAATTGAAGATATGGATTTAAAGTAGCGACATTTGGTCAAAAATTACCATAACACTTCAAAACATCAAATTTTAATTGCAAGTCTAGTTGTTGGCGGATAAATTGGTCATTTGAATGTTTGAACAAGCCGTTGACTTTTAATGACTAGTAACTTTATTTTATTAAAGTAGTGCTTCCACTAAGTCATGACTTATTCATTTGTCATTTTTAGAGTGTTTTCAAGAATCAAAGTGAGTTAGAACATCAGTTTAAGCTTGAGCATCGTTTATAATTAAGATTTTTGATGCAAAATGATGATGCTTAGCAAAAGTCAACGTTTTTGCTTACTTTAACTTTTGAACTTAACCAATATCTGCATTTAACCACAAATGAAGCAAATGAATAAGTTATACTAGTCATATTAAGCATATATAATTCCATAATAACCTATCATAAGCAATTTAATCATTCAAAGGTCAAATAAGAACAACTAGGTCAAACAAGCCAACTCATAATCCTTCAATTAATCATGTAATGCAAGTTCCTACATCATCTTATAACATTACTAAGCAAGAATCAACACTTAAATTCGCAATTCAAGCCAAGAATCATTAAGAATAATTTTGAAACCCTAGGTTTTTAAAGTTAGATGATTTTGAAGATTAGGGCTTGAATTTTACCTTAATGGAGATGCAATGATGTTAGAGACTACATAATAATGATTTGGATGAAGAAATGGAGCTTGATCTTGGGCCGTCGAAAAATGGATTTTTGGGGTGGTGGTGCTTGGGCCGTCGAACAAGGAAGATGGAGAGGGAAAAAAATTGATTTTTTTTGCTTTTTTTGATTTCTTCCTAAGTATAAATCATTTATATCCTCCCTTTTCTCATTACTTCTATTTAATTACTTTTTAAAATGCAATACTAAATAATTTTGGGAAAGTAAAAACCTTAGTCAAAATATTTTAGCAAAAAGTTAAAAATTCTGCGTAGAACTGCGTGCAACAAAAAGGTTTGTTTTAAAACGTAATTAAAAATACTTAGACTAAGAAAAATTCATTTTTGGTTTAAAAAGTTTGAATCTTAAAACCTAACAATTTTCAAAACCTAAAATTTATAAAAAATTTAAAGTTTCAGAAACTGCACAGATTTTGCGGAGATAAAGTTTTTTAAAGTTTTTTGATATTTAAAAGCTAACGGATTTTAATACTAATTAACTTAAGCTATTTTAAGACTAATTAAACTTAATTTAAAATTTTATTTTAAGATTGGGTTGCCTCCCAAAAAGCGCTTGGTTACAGTCTGTAGCTCGACTTTCCAAAAAGTATTTTAAATTGCTTAAATGCCTGAAAGCACTTGATTTGGATGACGAAGAATGTAGCGAGGAATAAAATCAATAATAAGGGTTTTGATGACAAAATCAACTAGGTCTGCAGGATTTAATGAAAAACGTTCGAATTCGCTAAGAAACTTACGTTCCTTTTTGCCTAAATCTAGAAGTTTGTCAATAAACCTATTAAATTCTTTCCTAACTTTCTTCGGATTTGAGATTCCTACTCGTATGCCGTTATTGATATTATTAAGGTCGTGGAGAAGATTTCCTAAGATTTTCTGAAATTTCCGTTCTTCTTCGGAATCAGGGTCTCCGGTTGTAGTGTGAACTACTTTGGCGACGTCCATGATTAAAGATCTTTGAGATACGGTGAAAGGAAATTTAGAATGATCAAATAAGGAAGTAAGTTCAACGTTGATGTTCTTTCTTTTAGAAAAGAAAGCGGATTCTATCTTATTATCATCGGCTTTAGGAAATATCTCCAGTAACTTGTTAATCATATAGGTGGCGGGGTCAACGAAGAAAGGAATTTTTCTAGAATTGGTGAAAGATATGGTAGGATCTTTTGAAATCCAGAACTCAAGCTCACATATCATGGCTGCAACATAGCGATTAATCAGAGTTTGTTGATAGTCGATGCTGGAAAATAGGTCCATTAGTAGGTCTATTTCAGATATAAGCTTTAGTTCTTGCTCTCGATACTGTGTGAAGATGCCATCTTCCTTTTGGTTCGGAAGATGGTGGAGAATACCAATTTGATTATCAATCCGATTGCAGACTTCTATTTGATCAACCAAAAAAGGAAAGTCTGACAAGTTGAGATGTCTGGCAAATGCCTTACACACATCTAACCTCTTATCAGGATCAAAAGAGTATCCAACAAATTGGATTTCATCATCAGAATCTGCATCTCTATCTACAACACGGTATATGGTGTACGCAGGTTCAGGTACAAGGTTTATAAAAATTGGTGATTTTAGAGGGTAGTCGTAAGTGTCTTCATTCCTTATGGGGATGTGTTCTTCAACGGGTGGAAAACGAAAGGTTTGAAGATTTTTAGAGGTACGATCAAAATTAGGGAATTTTGAGATATTTTCTAAGGGAAATGAGATCTCAGGTACAGGTATAACCTGATAGCTTGGAATGCTAGAGACAGAAGTTGAAATCTTCTGCTGAGACTCATTGGATCCTAAGTCAAGATCTAAGAATTGCCCTAAGGTTCTAGAATCGTCGTCTGGATTAGCGGAGATTTCTTCGGGTGTAGTTGAAGATGAAGAGTAGAAGTCTAATTCCAACTCTTGTTCTAAGCAGTCGAAGAACTCAGCGTTGTCCATGGCCATCATTTCTTCGGTCGTCTTGTGGGCGAATGGAGAAATTTGGCTTGAAGGCGGCGAATCATAGAAAGATATTTTTGTATTTTTCATTTTTTTAATTATAACTAAACTACACTATTCTAATGCAAGTAACTTTCGGCTAAGTTTTGGTTTAACCTAATCTAAAAGGATATCCTAACAGCTAAATTATCTAAGGCGGCTTTAATATCGTAACGCTCTACAATTCCCTGGCAGCGGTGTCAAAAACTTGATGCTAGCCGAACGGTCAGGTTTTGTAGCTCACCTCAGGAGTGAACCGTCCTCGTCATCACAAGGACTTAACCAGACCAGTAACACTAATGCCCGAACGGTCAGGTTTCTATGCTGACCTCAATAACACTAATGCCCGAAGGCTAAATATCTCAAGTGATCACAGATTCAAATACTCATCAACTCAAACTAACATTCTATAAACAGTATTATTACTTCTAAACCATAATCATAATGGAAAACTAAAATAGTAATAATACGTTACCCATTGTAACCAAACCTGTTACAACTAAATCACACTGAGGATTAAAGAAACGAAGCGAAAGACAGACGCATAACGAAGAAGATACACGCGAATCAATGTAAACCGTTGCCGGCCACCATGCAGCCGCCGCCGGCTGGCAGCTCACCGTCCTCCGTCCACTTTTTTGTCCTTGATGCCAGCCGAACGGTCAGGTTTTGTAGCTCACCTCAGGAGTGAACCATCCTCATCGTCAGAAGGACTTAACAAGACCAATCAGGCCGGCGATCAGTGGAGTTTTAAAATTTATAGTTTGTAGGGCTCAACTTATAGGTACTACCTACTACACAGGGTGAGTAAGCAGCAAGTATAACTCGAGGTCGTTCTTTAATCGGAGCGAATTGAAACAAAGCTAGGCCAAAGATAAGGTTAACTATTAGGATAGGTTTTTTGTAGATAGGTAGGTTTTGTTTGGTTGGTTTTATAATTATCTAAATTATCTAAATGCAGTGAAAGTAAAATAGAGGAGAATCGGTAGTAAGGTAGACAGATAAAGAATGTGGTTGTTGAAACTTCAATAATCAGTTGTGGGGATGATGTTTATAAAGATGATTGGGGACATGTTTAAGTAAATGAAAAATGAATTCTAGGTGTAAACACTAGGACCCTACTTGTTTTGGTTAAAACCTAAATAAGTATGTCACTGAGTACCTAGGTTATCGGGATTCTGATCAGAACTGGCTGCTCGACCCCCCACACTTTCTTGTAATGACAAGTGACCCATAAAGGGTGCAGGAATAAGGTAACAGACTACCCTCAGGTTATTCTGGCCTTTCTTAACACCTAAATGCACATGTTATTACCTAAATGTGTACAGATTATTAACCAGTTATTCTGAACTATCGGTTTTGTAGAGTCTAGGGGTTTAGGAATCCTGAACCACTACTGGGCTTGACCTACATTACTAGACTCCTTCTCTTAGGTGGTATTTAGCTTAAGTACTTCCGTCATGATCTAGAACTCTCCTTTGCGATCAGTCATTCATCCCTAGGAACACCAACAGTGTACAGTGCATTTACTTCTTCCACAGCATGCTAACCCTAGGTACATTTGCGGTGTATAGTACTCTAACCATATTCCACAATAAGTTGTAACCAGAGGTAGGTTCACAGTGTACTATAGCTGTTCCATAGCCAACTAACCCTAGGTACAGCAACGGTGTACAGTGCTAGAAGCATTTCCACAGTCTTTGTAACTAGAGGTAGGTTTAAGATGTACTATAGCTATACCACATGTTTACTAACCCTAGGTACCGTTATGGTTTACTCTAGTTAATGTATTTCCACAGCTTTGTAACCGTCCCCCGTCCACTTTTTCGTCCTTGATGCCAGCCGAACGGTCAGGTTTTGTAGCTCACCTCAGGAGTGAACCGTCCTCGTCGTCAGAAGGACTTAACCAGAACAGTCAGGCCGGCGATCAACAATCAGAACAACAACAACAACAACACCGTTGTTCCACCAGCTCGTGGACGCGCATACATCCTTCGTGCAAGGGATGCACCAGAGGATCCCTACGCTAACATTGGTACGTCTCAGTACACTGTTACTATGCTTTAACATACGTTGTTCGAATGTCAATTCAAACCTAACGCTTGGTAAACTTTGACCTCTTATCGAACGCACCACTTATCAAACTATACAGCGGGTATACATGAACCGTTAGAACTTTGTGGCAACATAGAGCGCCACGCAGAACTATTATCATTGTTAACGACATGACTTTTCAGAAAACATACGCGACGAGCGTTCCGACTTGATTTTAAATCTCGGGACGAGATTTCTTTAACGGGGGAGAATGTAACACCCCGCAATTCCAACAAAACTATAAACGTTAATTGCACGCATTTTTAGGCTAATTCCCTAACTTAGAGTGAATTCACAACACATTTTAGAGATAAGTCTAGCAAAGCCCAACTAGATAATACACGTAGTATTACTTACTCATAATTAGTTGTAATTATGTACAGAACGATTTAAACAATGCGACAAAAATATAGGACTGTTGGTAAATAAAATTAATTAATAATATGAAATTATTAATTAACATTAACGTTTATTAATTATTATGTTGATAATATTTACAAAGCATTTTGTGTCAAATAATATTTATTTCGTAAAGTGAAACGACTTGAACCATATAAGTAAAACTAAAATAAAACAAAGTTATAATTTTATAACTTAACTAAATTATTTTAAGTAAAATATTTCAACTAAAAGTATAATCGAAAACATATTTAAAAACCTATCGTTTAAAAATATTTTAACATTTAACGATCGGGTAAACGAACACGGGTTAAATACCGCAAATTTGGGACAAAAACCCCTTACTTTTGGCCCCAAAAATCTGCCAACACCACCCCCACCCCACCCTCATTTTCATTTTCATTTTCATCTTCTCTTTCTCTCACTCCATCCCCATTCTCTCTCAATTCTCTCTCTAAAAACTCACCAAAAATCACCAAATCACCACCATTTTCTTGGAATTTTCGGAATAACAACAACAAAACTCATCATCAACTTCATCTTCAAGATTCAAGCTCAAGAACACCATTACCATCACCATCTTCATCCACTCACCTAACTTTCGGATTTCACTCGATTTGGTATGAAAAATCACTTTTCTTTCACTTTTCCTTTGTTATTATAATATACAAACATGTTACAAGTCATTATGTGAAAGATCTAAACGTTTTTGGGTTGAAAAATTAATATTTTCGTCAAACAGCGCGTTGTCGCACGGGACCGAAAACAGTAATGCGGCACAAGCTTTTGTGTCGCAGTACCATTTTTACGTCGTACTATGCGACACAACGGCTTATGTCGCATAAATCACCCTATGTCGCATACATGTGACACAACTACTTATGTCGCAGCATTTGCGACACAAATGCTTATGTCGCATTTATTTGCGGATGTCGCAGGAATGCGACACAAACCCTTGTGTCGCAGAACCTTTTAGCGACACAGTACTTATGTCGCAAAACTCAGAACCTTAAAAACACATGTTTTTCACTAAGTGTCGGAACTAGATTTTACCACTTGATTTTCTCCGAATTTGGAATTCGGATGCGTTTTCACTACAGCAACATAGTAGAAATAAAAATTTTCCAAGCTGACCTGGCAGCTCGACCCCAGCCAGGGGCTCTGCCACTTGGACCCCGCTAGTAGGGGCGTTGCCCCCGGACCCCCGTACACAATTTCATACCTTATGAAAACACCATGAAACAATGAATTACACCTTGAAACGTTTCACAAAATATCACCAACGTCTCGTGTCGAACTTACAAATAAATAAGGATCTTTCATGAATAAACGAGTAACATGGTTAGACTGTTAGCCAACCGCTTATATGATTATTCCTACGTTTAGGACGTTAGTGACCTACTTGGATTTAGGCTTTTCTAGCGCTCGCAACTTTACTTAGCTCAACAGGTGAGTTTACAGCCCCACTTTTAACTGTTTTACCGCTTTCAACATGGGGTGAGAAACATAGTCAACTGCTTTATTGATTGCCATAACTGCTTTTGCTTACATGATTGTTTATCCTACTTGTTTACTCGTACGATTTGAGTACTTTGAACTGTTGAACTCTTACAACAAAACCGGTATTTATGAAACAACCTTTTCATACTG
This sequence comes from Pseudognaphalium luteoalbum, assembly GCA_963422505.1. Classification (NCBI taxonomy): domain Eukaryota; kingdom Viridiplantae; phylum Streptophyta; class Magnoliopsida; order Asterales; family Asteraceae; genus Pseudognaphalium; species Pseudognaphalium luteoalbum. The sequence goes on along the minus strand of OY730198.1, from coordinate 51,603,633 downwards.
TAAACGTGATAAAACTTGTTTGGTAAATCGGAGAACGACCGGTACTTTTATGTAAACGCTGGAGAACGACCATCAACGTATTTTAGTGCAGAGAACGACTGGCCAAGTGGACGGGAGAACGACCCGTGCGTCTTTTGACCGGAGAACGATCAGTACAGTGTTTTGCTGGAGAACGACCAGCAGTGTTTAGTGCCAGAGAACGACTGGCCGAGTTGGACGGGAGAACGACCCGTTCGTATTTAGACCGGAGAATGACCGGTACTATTTTTAAACGCTGGAGAATGACCACCAACGTATTGCAAGCTGTATTTTGGGTAACATCCCTCGTAAACTGTATTTTGGGTAACATCCCATGTAAACGGTACTTTGGGTAACATCCCACGCAAACTGTATTTTGGGCAACATCCTAACCGAACTATAATTGGACAACATTCCACAAGGCGTTTACTTAACTATTATGGAAATAGCTATTAGTGAACGTATTTGTTTTAACAACTGTGCTTACAAACTTGATTCAACTATTGCAAACATAAAACCTGTGAATTCACTCAACCTCGTTATTGACTTTTACTATGTTTTTCAGGAAATTAGCTGCACGTAAGAACCTCCAGCATAAATGGAACATAGGCGACCAACGAAGGAATAGGATGCCAACTTTTGACAACTGAATTTCTTTTATATAACTAAGTTGTTTAGTCATATTTACGAAATCTACTTTTGTAACTTAATTACTTTTCAACTTATACGATTCGATGAATCGTAAACTTTGTAACTATTATATTTGGCATCTTAATATATATTATGTTCTGTTGTAATCATAAGCTCTGATGCGTATGCATGTACTGTGTATTGTGGCACTCCCCATACTTAACTAAATGCTTCCGCTAAACTCAATCAACGAATTTTGGGGGTGTTACAGGGTGCGACTAATCAAATATCAACAGCACATAAGATAAGGTGAACGACTCTATATGCGTCGTGATGCGTGTGAAAGCGCATCTTGTTTTATAATTTTTAAATGGAAATACCTAATTAATACTTTTCACACAACCAGGCAAGAATACCTGATCAAATGTAAGTATAGAATCGGTAAGACCGAGTTGATCTCAGGAACGGTGGTTATTTATAGAAACAGAAAATACTAATTAACTAGAAAACGGTAAACAATGGGGCGTTTTAGTTCCGTTCGAACAATTATTTATAAAATAATAAATTAAAATAACTAGATTAAATAAAACTTAAATTAAAAAAATTAAATAAGAAACAATATGAAGGAATAAGTAATTGTATTATTAATGTCACTCAGATTCATATATTCTGATTTATCACGTATTGATTATCTATTGTGATTTCTTTTATATCAATTTAGTCACTAATCAAAGATCATAAATTGAATGTGAACTATCCAACTTTCCTGGTCCAACTAATTCCTATAATTCAAGTTCCAACATTAAACAACGGTCCGTCGTCACAAGATGATCGTCAATTGTGTGCTTTCCCTTAAATCATGCATTAAACATTCACAACTCGTTATAATTATCTCTAGAGGTATGAATCAACAATACCCAATAATTAACTTATTGTCTCATTCATTTTAAAGTGCATAATTATTACTTTCTCAACCTATCAGACTCAACATATTTAGCAATAGTCAAAACCCTAGACTTTTAACTATCAATAACTAATAACATTAAAGGAACTCAATCTCATTAACATTATCAACCACGTTGAGAATTAATAGTTACCAGTTACCAATAAATAAGGATCCACGAGTAATATAACCGTTTTCAATTAAATAACTTATTCAATACGCAATTATAATCATTCAATAATCATTATCTAAGCTAAATCAATCATACAATCACTTTATATTCAATTCATCATTAAAACAGTAAACAACAGATTATTCAAGCTTAAAGTCATCAATAAAACTTGATAAAAGAAAGTATACCGAATTAAAAAGACGAATCACGAAGAATTAAGATGAACTATCCTCAATCTTCACTCCTCGTGCCTCCAAAAGCTAAAGAAATTCGTAACTAAACCCTACTGAATCGAAAATAGTCGAATACAAAAACCCTAGTACGAATTCTCCTGTTTTTAGGTTAAAATCGCAATTTTATACTTTCTGGAAAAACCATCCATACGGCGTATGGACATCTATACGGCGTATGGACGGAAAACAAGCCCAGCCCAAGTCCGCGTGACCTGGACTTCCACCGTCTTAATCCATACGGCGTATGGACATCCATACATCGTATGGATTGAATTTTCAGTCGATTTTTCTCTTTTTCTTCTTTTAATCATCCGTCTTCACTTTATTCTCCAATAATACATCATTTAACTCGATTATTGACTGTTTTCCGTCTCTTTTCCTCAAATCCTTTATCTCCACTGTTAATTACATATATGAATGAAATTAATATATAAACTAAACAATTTTCAATAAAAACGCATAGGATTTGGGACAAAATACTATATAAAAATACTACTTTTACACAGTTATCACGTCGTTTTAACAAAATACATTGATTGTAATAAAAGTTTACAATAGTTATAATGTTTACATAAGCTCGGTACCCTGATCTGAAAGATTCTATTGAATTACTACTTATACAAAATATAATAATGTAGAAAAATCTCTTGATGTTCATGTTTGCATGCGACTCGAGCTAAGTAATATCCTGAGCAGTCCTAATACTGCTGTTGTTGTGCCGAGGATCACGAATCGCAATTAGAACTTTATATCTCATGCGGAATACAAGATATATATCAAACTTTGCTTTTGTATTTCAATAACACACAGAGAATTCTGCGACAATAGTTACAAAAGACTTAGATATAAATGTCAAAAACTAATCTATTTATATACTAGCTTCTAAGTCTATGCGACAATGCCTAAAGTGAGTTGACTTTAGTCAATCCGTTAAAGCTATTCACGGACTACCTATTAATCCGACAATGACTATTCACGGATCACTCTATTGTCACAAATCACTTAACATTTAAACAGATTTTAAACAAAAATAAAATCAAGCTTTAGACACTTTTGCTTCAACAAACTCCCCTTGGATAACGCTTGATTTTTTGAAACTATAAACTTTATGTATATCCATGCAAATTACAACTGGCATGAACACCTTGAGCACATCAAACTTCAACAACTCTTTGAAACTTCAAGGCCATGACTTCATCATCAAAGGCATCATCATAGATAATTGGATTTACTGGAAGAACTTCAAGGTCATCTTTTGAGAGATTTATCAAACTCAAGGGATCAAACACATATACAATCGTTTCGCGATTCCACATAATTTCTCCCTTGGTATCTCTGTCATAACATGCAATCTCTGCTTCTCCCGTGCTTCCATTATACTTCCAATAACTCACGAATTTCCAAAAATTAATTGGAAGTGTTTCAAGTGGAATTCTTCTCGGACATTTTACCTTTGGATAAGTAATGATTACTCGTGGTTGATTTGAAATGTGTTCAATGTCGAAGTAATCCACAGTTCTTCTTGGAAATGTCTTTTTAACCCAAGTGTATTTTCCTTTATTGCATTCATGAGAGAGAACTTCAGTCATCCAATTCACCAAACCATTTTTAGAATGATTTATAATATCAATTGAAGCAATATGATTGATTTCACACTTTGGAAGTTTCTCAAGAGCTTTAAAAGTTGGATAAAAATATTGCAGCCCATATGTTCTCTTGATGATAAACACTTTGTTATCATTATCATACTTCCATCTAATAATCCTTCCCACACATTCATGTCTTGGAATCTTGAAGAATTTTCTGGTCTTTATAATCTCAGGCTCAGGTTGCTTTGAAAACCACCAAGGAACTTTTTGTTCCGGTTCTTTTTCTTCATCTGAGTCAACCCAAAATCCTTCTTGAGAACACATATCAGACTGAACTTTTTCCGGATGCAGTTCATCTTCAAAATCTTCCCAGTCTTCAACATGTACATCATCAAAATCAGGCTCAAACCTTGGAGGAAATATTGGATCTTCAATTTCATCAAAATCATATTCACCGTCATTACATAACTTCACAAACGGGACCAAATCTTCAACAATAATATTCTAAGGAGTAGGACATAGAATCTCTTCTTCGTCAATACTATCCGATAACTCCTCTTGATCAAATCTACGTGAAGATTCACCAATCTCAAACATAGAAGATTCTCCAATATCATCAAACAAACTTTCAAGATGTAAATCATTTAAATCTGTTTCACCAAGATCATCAAACTCCATATCTTCAAAACTTGGTTCGGGAGTCAACACCAAAGCAGGAACAGAACTTATTGGTTCGACATTCAAAGGTTCTTCCTCTTCAACTTTCTGAACTAATACCATTGCTTGAGAAAAATTTGGCTGATCACCACCATTTTCACCAGAATCACTGTCATCATGCCCTTCATCATCATCAGATCCTTCATTTCCTTGATCATTTAATTCAGCATTTCCTTGATCATCATTATTCTGATCATTATCATCAACATCATCATCAACACCAGCATCATCATGCACATTCTCCCCCTGATCACCTAATTTTTCTTTCAAAAGAAAGATTTCTTGTTCGAGTGATTCAATCCTTAAGGTCTGAGAAGCGATTTGTTGACCTTGATTAGTAATAAGGATATCCTGGGTGCCAATGCGTTGCAAAGCATGAAATAAATCATCTCGCAATTTATCTACCAGAGACATCAAAGGAGTCACAGCTCTTTGAAGAGAAGCATCGAGAGCTGACATACTCACAGTAGGAGTAGTTGTAGTCGATGAAGTTCCAGCAGCTATAGAAAATGAAGTAGCAGGTATGGATGAAGGAATATGAAGAGAAGTAGAAATACCAGGTGCAGAAGACATAACAGGCATTGATATAGAAGAAGAAGGCAGTGCTGAAGAAGTGACTGGGAAAGATTCAGAAATAGATATTGCAGAAGAAGTCACTGGTAATGAAGAAGAAGATCCAGCTTCAGAAGATACAAGCAGCTTCCTTCTTTGAGTAGGTCTAGACTCAGGAATATACTCAGGATCCTGTGCCTCTTCTCGTTGTCGTCTCAAGTCTTGTATTTCTTTCTCAAGATTTTCTTCAGTCAACCGTTGAGAAGCTATAGATTCTTCAATAGTCTTAGGACGAATAGGTTCCTCATCCTCAGAACTAGATGATTCAATCTCAACAGGATGGTCAAGATTTTATTGAACAACATCATCAATCTCATGAACAATTTGTAGTTCATCTTCTTCTTGAAATGACTCCCCCTCAGTTGAAGCTTCCTCACTATCATCATCTGATTCCATTTGAATGTCAATCTGAGGCGGAAGAAAGTCGTCATCAATGATATGCCCAAAGAGATCAACAGTTGGTGGTGTAGGTTTACCACGATAACTGTTACAATCAGCAAACACTCTCTTGGGAATCGGAGTATAATGCAAGATTGCTCCATGATATGTAATCCCTTGAATATTTTGATCAAAAATCAATTGAAGAAATCATGGGTACATAAAAAAGCCGTCTTCATTGATATTCCCAACCAAATTGTCAAAAATATATCTTGAGAAGATATACGGAATGTTGAGTACCAAAGCTGTCATTAAACCAGCTAAGTGGTAACTCATTGCGTTAAATCCAGCTTTTCGTGGAGAGATACATCCAATCAACGTGTGAGCCAAGAACCTCCAATGTGGGCAAAAGTGATTCTTCATGATCTGGACATCTTGTGGTCCTTTTATACAACCCATTTGGTGAAGACAATCATCAATAATATTTCGAGGAATATTATTTAAAGCATTTACAGAATCACCTAATTGTAAAGTATGTCGAATTAATTCCTCAGTGAGAACCAGAGGTCTTCCATCAACTATGGCTGTGATGCAAGAAGGTTGAACATCCGTGTGATATTCAGCAGAGACCCAGAAATCCGTCATATGATCCTCATAGATGTTAACCACTGGAACTGTCAAGGCATGAGATATCCTTGAACGTAAAAGAAACCTAACCATAGGAAAGAATTTCCTAGTTTCAGGTTTATCCGGTGCCTCAAGTAGATAAGTTGTGGCATTGTGTCTTTTCTCAAAAACAACAGGCCGTCGAAGCACATCAGGTTGTGCAGCAGCGATAGGATCAAGAGCTTTCATGGATATACAAATACAAACTCCACAAAGTATATGTTAAGCAAAGAACCTAAACATTTTTTTTTAAAAAAAAAAAATTAAGTCTCAGAAATCTGAAAATTTTCTAAGTGTTAAAAGTATGCGACAATAAGGATTTTGAGCACTTTTCATGCGACAATCACATTATTATACGACAATAGTTATACACAAAACACTGTTCATGCGTGAATAACATTTGTCGGAGTACTATTCATGCGTGAATAAATACTGTTCATGCGATAATAAAGAATTGTCGTAACAAGTATTCAAAACAAGTCAAAGTCAACAAGTCAGATTCACAGAACACTGTTCATGCGTGAATAAGCTATTCACGCACAAATCCCTAATGTACCATTCATCCGACAATTGGTTATTGTCGGACGATTTTTCAGTACTGTTCATGAACAGTGTATTTGGCACCATTTCAACGATTAAAACTTAATTACGGAGAGAGAAAGAGAGAAAATTATACCAATAGATGCGTAATGAAAAGGCGTTCAGTTCTGTCGGAATAAAATCAAAGAAACGTAACACACAGCAAGTAATCGAAAAGAAACTCAAAAGTCCAGCATATTGTCGGATAGAGCTATTGTCGGAAAAAAAATGTTTGTCGGATGATTTTTGAAAAAGTGAGTAAAATTTCAAAATTTGAAATACTTATACACTTTTCCCCCTTTTTAATCCGTGAATAAAATTCGTGAATAAAATTCGTGAATAATATTCGTGAATAAAATTCCGACAATATCTTGTAATGAAAACATTTTAATCAAATCAAATATACTTTGGATAAAATGCTAAACTATTTTAAAAATAAAATTTGAAAAATGAAAAATCATTAAACTAAATATTTACAAACTAACATAACAAAATAAAAGTAAAATATTTTTGTTGGGGTAATTCTCATGAGATGGGATCATATTGAGATAAATGAATGTATTTATTTTTATTATTTAGAAATGAAAGTCTATTTTGATTGTTAGTATTTTTGACCTCTTTAAATTTACTTAGCAATAATAAAACATGCTTTCTAAGAATCATTCTACATGTGATTATTGGTATTCATTAATCTTTCAAACACTTCTGCATTTAAATATCTTTAATACTTTTATTATTCGCATGCATATTACTTTAGACAATCTAAATAAAAATATACTTTTAAATTTATAATATATTAATATTTTCATATAAAGAGTGAGAATATAATGATATCTTTAGAAGTACACACATATGTTGGAATGACACTTAGTCACACATGTCATACCTCGGGTTGGACTTATAAACTGTATCACAGGTCTATACATCGTATAACAGAGTGATAGAGTTTATTTTGATTTGATATATGAAACTTTGGAATATTTGCACGTCCTTTTATAAAAATATATCAACTAAGGTCTGTACTCAGTACAACAAATAGTCAATATATTTCCCCAGATATCATAATATTAAGACTCTAAATCATGAATCACAATATACTAATCCTTCAAAATTTAAGACATTTATTATCATTTTGATAACCTTTGATTGTCATATATTAATATTTTGATTATGTAAAATAATATGCATATGTGATTTAAAATTTCTTAGACTAGATATTTTAAATGCAAAAATGCCTACCAATAAATCACATATAAAATTAATTAGTAGAAAATTTGGTTTAAAAATGCTATGTAAACCTACTAACACATCAAATATAGTACTTATCATTTCTTTTATGTATTATTTATTAATACATTTCCTAATGTACTATCATTTCCCAACTTTTTACATAAAATCTCCCCCGATTTTTTTATTTTTCAAATGTTTTTGGATTTTTATTTTTCAAATGTTTTTGGATTTTTGTTTTTAAAAGAAAAACAAGCAAACAACAAACAGAAAATAAAAATGTTAAAGATCCAAAGTTTACTTAATTTGATCCAAATGTTTCATGCCGAGCATCGAAATGAGTTCTTCAAAACGTGGTTTTAAAAAGGCTTTGGTAAACAAATCAGCTCTTTGTTTCAATGTATCAACATGAACCAAAATGATCAAGTTTTTCTCATAGCAATCCCGTATGAAGTGAAAATGTATTTCAATATGTTTAGTTTTTGAGTGCTGAACGGGATTACGTATGATACTTATGGTTGCAGTATTATCAATATGCAAAGGAGTTTTGGTAAGAAGTAAACCATAATCTCGAAGTTGTTGTTGAATCCAGAGGATTTGCGAACAACAACTGGCAACAACAATGTATTCTACCTCCACAGTAGAGGTAGAAACCGTGTTTTGTTTCTTGAATTGCCAGGTCACGAGACGATCTCCCAAAAATTGACATCCACCAGATGTGGATTTGAAATCAAGACCACATCCGCCATAGTCAGAATCAGAGTATGCTGAAAGTGAAAAAGCTGCATCATTTGAATACCAGATGCCTAGATCAGGCTTGCCCTTCAAATATCGAAAGATTCTCTGTACGGCCCTCAAATGTGAGACTTTGGGATTTGCTTGATATCGCGAACAAATAGACACAGCAAACATAATATCAGGTCTGAAAGCAGTTAAGTACATAAGAGAACCAATCATTGATCGATATTCCTTTTGATCAGTTGGTGATTCATCAAGAGCAGGTCCAATTTTGTCAACAAGATCAATGGGAGTTGAAATAGATTTGGCATCCAACATCTCAAATTTCTTTAAGATGTCATGAACATACTTCGTTTGATGTATGAAAATGCCCTTGTCTAGTTGCTGAACTTGCAAACCTAGAAAGAAAGACATTTCCCCCATGGAACTCATTTCAAACTTAGACTTCATGATATGCTCAAATTCTTTGCACAAACTGTCATTCGTAGACCCGAATATAATGTCGTCCACATATACTTGAATGAGAAGCAAAATTCCTTTTGTTTTCTGAATGAAGAGTGTACTATCAATTTGACCCCTCAAAAACCCATTAGCGAGCAGATGTTGAGATAAAGCCTCATACCAAGCTTGAGGAGCTTGATGTAACCCGTATAAGGCTTTATCCAACTGAAACACATAATCTGGGAATTTAGGATCTTCAAAACCTTGTGGTTGTTTGACAAACATTTCTTCATGCACTTTCCCATACAAAAATGCACACTTGACATCGAGCTGATACACTTTGAAATTCATGAAAGAAGCATATGCTAGAAAAATCCGAATGGATTCAAGTCTAGCAACCGGAGCAAAAACCTCATCATAATCCAATCCTTCAATCTGAGTGAATCCTTGAACCACTAATCTTGCTTTATTATGAACACAATTCCTCGATCATCTTTCTTATTTCTAAAAACCCAACGCGTGCCAATAGGATGAATATCCTTGGGAGGTTTCACCAATGTCCAAACTTGCAATTTTACAAACTGCTGCAATTCTTCTTGCATTGCTTGAACCCAAGAAGAGTCTGACAAAGCTATCTGAACATTCTTTAGTTCAATCTGTGATAAGAAACAAGTAGAAGACTTGTGTTGATGTTGAGTTTTGATCCCTTCAGAAACATCTCCAATCACATTTGTGAGTGGATGTTTATGCTCAGAATTAACCCGTAAAGTAGGAATAGATTCCACATTCAAGTTGGTTCCTAAATGTGAATCCTCAGGATTACTTACAACTTCATCAATAGAATCATCATGAGTTGATTCTTCTAATTCAGTAGAAGGTTCATGAAAAGCTTCAGTATCATCAGGATTTGAAGTTGTGTCAACTTCATCAATTGTCATAGGTTGAGAAGGTTCATGAGCAACAGATTCGTCAGTTGTTTGAGAAGGAGAAAGATTAGAAGTAGATACTGGTGGAACAGGAGTAAGAAGCGGCTCAGCAGGAGAAGAAAGAACCGAAATAACAAAATCATCAGAATCCTCAACAGGAGATGACACATCATGTTGAAAAGGAGCAAGTGAATTAAAGAATGAGTCATAGTCAAATAACCATTTTGGACCGATCCCTTCGGATGGAGAGGAATACCATAGGAATTCAACCTCATAGCATTCTTCTATTCGATGTGATGTCGTGTTATAAACTCTTTTGTTTTGAGAATTTGCTGAGTAACCTAAGAAAAATCCAGATTCAGATTTCTCAGCAAATTTAGAAAGATGATCCTTAGTTTTCATCAATAAACATGGGCATCCAAAAGGTTTCAGAAAGTGAATATTCGGCTTCTGATTATTTAATAACTCATAGCTCGTTTTCTTTTTGTCTTTAACCACAAGAACTCTATTTAACATGAAACAAGCTGTATTAACTGCTTCAGCCCAAAAAGTTATTGGTAACTTTGCATCCGAAAGCATAGTTCTTGCAACTTTAATCAATGTTCTGTTCTTTCTTTCAGCAACTCCATTTTGCTATGGAGTTCGAGAAGCACTGAATTGTTGGGAAATACCATGTTGAAGACAGAACATTTCCATGATGTAGTTCTTAAACTCCGTTCCATTATCACTTCGTAACCTCTTTACTTTCAACGAAAATAAAGTCTCTAATCGTAAAATCAGATACTTAATTTTCTCAGCCGTCTCATCTTTGGTACTTAGAAAGTAAACCCATGAAAATCTTGAGTAATCATCAGTAATTACCAAGCAATAGGATTTACCACCAATACTCCTCACACTAACTGGGCCAAACAAATCCATATGGAGAAGTTCCAATGGAGTGTTAATAGAATTCATCAACTTAGGTTTATGAGACTTTTTAGTTTGTTTTCCCTTTTTACAGGAAATACAATGATCATTTAGTGAAAAAGTCTGTTTAGGAACTCCAATCACTAAATCATTTTTGACTAAAAAGTTCATTTTCCTAAAGTTGATATGACCCATCCGTTTGTGCCATAAAACTGAGTCCTTCTCTGATGCTTTTGACAACAAACAAGTATGCTCCATTCTAGGAGTTATAGAATGCATATCTAGGACATACATATCTTTAACCCTAGGAGCCCTCATAAGAATCCATTCTTTTGGTACTACAAAACCCGGTTTGAGAATCAAACATTCTTCATCATTGAACCATGTTGACAGCTTTTTGTCACACACTTGTGAAACACTAAGTAAATTATGTTGAAGTTGTTCAACATAATTCACTTTGTCAAAACTTATTTCGCCATTTGTAACAGTTCCTTCGCCAGAAATCATTCCACCTTTATCTCCCGCAAAAGCAACAAACCCTTCATTTTTGATTTTAACATCTTCGAGTAAGGAGAGATTCCCGGTCATATGTCTTGAGCAGCCACTATCTATGTACCACACATTATCGATAGCTCAGGATGACTGCAAGACATTTGATGGAAACAATTAGTTGCTAATGGAGACCCAAGCCTTGGAGGCTTTGTGTCGTCCAGTGATTTCATTTATGATGAAAACGTCAATTTCTTTGAAATCCTTTTTGAAATCTTTTGAAGCATCATACGATGATGATTTCTTCTTGGAAGAAACAAAAGTATTGATTCCCGGTTTTTGTGGATTTTCATGAAGTGGTTTTGAAACATTTTTATTCTTTGAAGATTTCTCTTGCTTTAAATGTTCTCTCGAACGTTTTCTAGCAAGTTTATGACAATCATTCAAAAGATGTTCACGAATTCCACAATAGAAACAACTTCGTGTTTCATACTTTCTTCGAGAATGAAAACTTTTATGAGAACCATGATATGAAGATTTACTTGTAGAAGCATCACATTTAGAATATGAGCTTTTACTAGTAGAAGCTTCACATTTTGAAAAGTCAGGTTTGGAAGCATGATATTGACCTTTTGGTGATGAAGAAGATGATTGTGATTTGTGTGGAGAAGAAGTTCTTTTCAAAATCTTGGTAACTTGTTTTGGAATTTCACAAGCTTTAGATTTTCCTTTATCATTTTGATTCAAAACACACTTCTTATGCTTTACACAATCATCACAATCATTGTTCTTCATATTTGAAGATTGATTAGAACAATCTGATAAATTATTCTCATGTGATGATTCAGAACTCTCATTAGAAGAAACCTTTTGAGTTGCTTCTTTTTGAGGTTTTGAATCATCAACTTTTCCCTTCCCATATACAAACTCGGAATCAGATCATCTTTAACTGGCAATTGAAAATAAGATTTTAGTGGTGGAACAAAATGATATCCAATTCCAGCATTAGACTCTGCTTTTGATGCTTTGGCCTTTTCATTTAAATCATTTTGATATCCAATACCAGATTTAGATTTGGTATCTAAACGCTGTTTATGATAATTTCATCAAAAACCACTGCTGATGTAGAAACATTCAACAATTGTCTTTCAAGATCTAAAATTTTAGAATCAGCTTTAGATTTTTCTTGTTTAAGTAAATCCATCTCAACCAAATAACTGTTTATGATGGATTGCTGATTTAAAATTTTAGCTTTCAAATCATGAGTCTCAATATCAGTTGACTCAAAACGTTTATTTAGAAGCTTGTTGTTTTCCACCAACTCCTTATTTTGATTTTTAATCAATTCAATGTCAGTTAAAAGCTGTTGATTTTGAGTTTTGTAAAGATTGAGTTGATCACTCAAGTCAGTACATTTTGAACAAATTTGTTCAAATGGAGAAGAATCAACCTCAGAGACATTTGCCATGAAAGCTTGATTATGAGAATATTCCTCCACGTGCACACTCCAATTATAAAATTCATCTGCTGTTGAAATTAGTGTTGATGATGTGGAAGCAGGAGTTGTATCTTTTCCAGAAGATTGTGGTTGAGCAGAAGAATAGGTTTTGGATGTGGAAGACTTGGTGAAACCAGATGTAGGTGCTTTGCTTTTCTCACATTCCCAAGCAAAGTGCCCTAAATTCCAACAGTTGTAACACCGAACCTTCGACTTGTCAAATCCTGGTTTACCCCCCAACTTGCTTTTTCCAGTTCTTTGAAGAAACTTTTTCACCTTTCTTGTTAACATAGCAAGATTTCATTTGAGGTCCATTTCTTCAAGATTGTCAGGATGTAACTGATCGTAATCTTCTTCTGTCAAGTCTACATTACCAACCTTTCCAGCAATAAACGCTTCATATGATGAAAGAAAAGCTGTGACAACATTTGCATGATCTTCGGTTATCTTTGAAACATGTTGCTTGGAATTTGGTTGTTGATGACTGGTAGTTGAAGCACTTCCAGATCCATAAAATCCATAACCAGAATATCCACCTGTGGATCCACTAGAATTCCCACCATTGAATGTCTCAGAACCAGAGAACAATGTTGTTGTTTCTGAAGTTTTCTTAGAACCGAATTGAGAATATTGCATCATCTTTCCAGTCTCATTCTTCTGTGAAAAAACATCATATACTTGCAACTTGTTGATCAAGTCTTCATATGCATATTTACCCAACGATTCATCTTCCATCAGAATGTTAGCCTTAATATCCCACCTTGAAGGTAAAGCTTCAATCAACTTCTCATTGATTTCAAGACGTTCCAAAATCAAACCATGTCTTTTGAGCTCACTGATTAGCTGGGAATATCGGACAATCAAGTCATTAAAAGATTCATTTGGCATGCATGTGAATACATCCCATTGTTTCTTTAACAAGTCACGTTTACTTTTCTTCAACTTGTCATTTCCAGCAAAACGTTTCTCCATTGCTTTATAGAGCTCATAAGCCGTATTCAAATCTTTCCATCCAGCAAGAACATCACTAGGAAGACTCATAGAGATAACTGACTTCGCTTTCTTGTCTCGATCATGTTCTTTCCTTTCATCAGAAGTCATCATTTTGAGTGACTTGGGAGGAGGATTATTATCTCTATAAATTCCTTCAGCTCTAGGATGAATGTATTGCTCTGAGATAGGAATCATTAGATCTGGATCATATAGAGCAATAAACGACTCAAACCGATACCTCCAATCATCATAATCATTTTGACATAAATACTTTGGTGGTTTGGTTGTAGTTCCGGTCTCTTGTTCATTCTTCATCATAGCTTGCCAATTCACATGAGCCATTGTAAACACTTACCAATATCCGTGAATAAGAAGATATTCCGTGAATAGCTGCTTCAAAACACTCCGAGAGTAACAATTAGTCCGAGAGTAATGATCAATCCGTGAGTAATGGTTAATCTGAGAGTAATGGCAATCCGAGAGTAATGGCAATCCGAGAATAACAATCAATACGAGAATAGTGATCAATCCGAGAATAATAACTCCAAACACTCCGTCAATAATCACTCCGTCAATCACAACTATCCTTGAATACCACTCCGGCAATAATAAACCCTCCAAACACTGTTTATGCGAAACTAACACAAATTCGCCAATGATACAAATCCGTTAATCCGTCAATCAACTACTGTTCATACGACAATAGCTTATTATCGGATCACTAATCACACAAATCCGTCAATATCAACTACTGTTCATGCGACAATAGCTTATTGTCGGATTACTATTCACGTAAGTGCAATCACGGATAATATGGTTATCACTATTGTCGGAAGTATCTATTCACGCATGAAATTTCCAGATGATGAAAAGTGTTGTAAACTCTTCAATTTTAGCTCATTTTTGCTAAAATTTATATCACTGAGCTCGGAATTCAATTTCTGATACTCGTATCTAATCAATTTGATCTTTTACCGTCAAATTTACAAATCCGTACAATTTGAAGATAAGTCGTAATCAATTCAAAAGATCAAACTAAGATAATCAGATCAAATTCGAATGAATTATGATCACAGAATCATGTACAGCAATAAGAGTCTTCAGATTTTCACAAAGTTCTTCAAATTCGAAGCAAATTGATCGTCCAAATCAATCAAACAGTGTCCAATACCTCGAATATCTCAAAATCAATCAAACAGTATCAACCTGAATTCTTCCAAAACCTTCAAATCAATCTAATACCTCACATACAAACTCTAATTCAATCACTCAGTTCTAATTATTCGTACGGCTCTAATACCACTTTGTTGTGCCGAGGATCACGAATCGCAATTAGAACTTTATATCTTGTGCGGAATACAAGATATATATCAATGTATGAATAAGAGAACAAGAAGTATTCAATATTAAACTTTTCTTTTGTATTTCAATAACACACAGAGAATTCTGCGACAATAGTTACAAAAGACTTAGATACAAATGTCAAAAACTAATCTATTTATAGACTAGCTTCTAAGTCTATGCGACAATGCCTAAAGTGAGTTGACTTTAGTCAATCCGTTAAAGCTATTCACGGACTACCTATTAATCCGACAATGACTATTCACGGATCACTCTATTGTCGCAAATCACTTAACATTTAAACAGATTTTAAACAAAAATAAAATCAAGCTTTAGACACTTTTGCTTCAATAGCTGTGTACCTGAGAATACATGCTAAAAGGTCAGCTAAAAGGTGGTGAGCTCACAGGTTTGTATAATGTTGAAATATAAGTTATGAACCACAAGATTTAAGTATGATGATTTGCAATTAAGCAAATGAAATAATGATTGTATATTACTGTCATGAGGCCATAGTTTGAGCTTAACTGAGGGTGTTAGGATCTTAATTAAGTGCCCGATCGAGGATGCCTCTTGCATGTGCCTAATCAACACATGTATGAACTAATGATAATGCGCCCGTTCGACCGTAGTCGTGGTAGCGCGACTACCCCGGACGAGGATTGTCAATCCTATATGGTACCATACACTAACATTCATGCTATAGCAATACTAACAAACTATGTAGTGGAGAGCTTCATGATTAGGTAAAACAAACTCATGCAGTCAATATATCGATGTTTTATACTTGTGTTCACATGTAAGAGTAAAATGGAGCATGTATTCCCACCCCTAGGTTGAAAACAGGAAAATGAGGGGATATGAGACTCACATGAGTCTGATGCATTTGCTAATAGTAAATAATGATGGTGTACAAGTAATGATGTCGTCTCAATGATTGTAACCTGTCGGGGGTCCTAAACGCGCAAGGTTATGGATATAAGTAGGTATCTCTAAAGATCACCTATGCTAGTTGTTCATTCAACTAGTAATGTCCAAATAATTTGGTTTGATTGATTAGGTTTGAGTTTTGAAAACATGTACAGCCCGTTGGTGATGGATTTTGTAATGATAATCTTAAAGTATTATTATTATTATGTGTTGTTCCATTGTATACTGTCAAAGTATATGTTTTGTGTGTTGTGTCGTATGCAAGTATTGAAGTTGTGGGAGTTCGACACTTAGTGTGAAAACTAGTTTTGAAGTTTCTGATTTAGGCGTCACTCAAAGCGTCACTTATTGGCGACACTCAGGTAAGTGTCGCAAAAATTGTAATCTGTGAGTTATTGGCGTCACTTGGTTAAGTGTCATAAATAAGGCGTCACTAGTAGGCGACACTAATTAGCTTTGGCGACACTATGGCAAGTGTCGCATGTTATGTGAAGTTTAATATCTGTTGGCGACACTGGATATAGGTTGCGACACTGGCACTAGTGTCGCATGGTATTTTGAAATTGGAATTATTGCGACACTAGAGTGTAACACCCCCAAATTCGTTGATTTTGTTTAGCGGAAGCATTTAGTTAAGTATGGGGAATGCCACAATTCACAGTACATGCATACGTATCAGAGTTTATGATTACAATAGAACATAATATATATTAAGATGCCAAGAGTAATAGTTACAAAGTTTACGATTCATCGAATCATGTAAGTTGAAAAGTATTTAAGTTACAAAAGTAGATTTCGTAAATATGACTAAACAGCTTAGTTATAGAAAAGAAATCCAGTTGTCAAAAGTTGGCATCCTATTCCTTCGGGGTCGCCTACGTTCCATGTGTGTAGGATGTCTTACGTGTAGCTAATTCCCTGAAAAACATAGTAAAAGTCAACAACGAGGTTGAGTGAATTCACAGGTTTTATGTTTGCAATAGTTGAATCAAGTTTGTAAGCACAGTTGTTGAAACAAATACATTCACAAATAGTTATTGCCATAATAGTTAAGTAAACGTTTTGTGGAATGTTATCCAAATATAGTCGGTTGGGATGTTGCCCAAAATACAGTTTACGTGGGATATTACCCAAAATAAAGGTTGCAATACGTTGCTGGTCGTTCTCCAGCGTTTCCAAAACAGTACCGGTCATTCTCCGGTCAAAAGACGCACGGGTCGTTCTCCCGCCCAACTCGGCCAGTCGTTCTCTGGCAATAAATACTGCTGGTCGTTCTCCAGCGAAACACAGTACCGGTCGTTCTCCGGTCAAAAGACGCATGGGTCGTTCTCCCATCCACTTAGCCAGTCGTTCTCTGGCACTAAAATACGTTGCTGGTCGTTCTCCAACATTTACATAAAAGTACCGGTCGTTCTCCGGTATACCAAACAAAGTTTAACAAGTTTATAGTATGAAAATGTTGTTTCATAAATACCAGTTTTTGTGTAAGAGTTCAACAGTTCACAGTACTCTAATCGTTCGAGTAAACAAGTATGATAACAATCATTTAAGCAGAAGTAGTTATGGAAATCAGTAAAACAGTTGACTATGTTTTCCACTCCTGTTCAAAAGTAGTAAAGCAGTAAAAGTATGGGCTGTGAACTCACCTGTTGAGTTAAGTAATGTGCGAGTGCTAGCAAAGCGTAGTCCGGGTAAAGTCTCTAATGTCCTAAACGTAGGAAATAGTCGTATAAGTGGTGGGATAACAACCAGACCATGATACTCGTTCATCCATGAAAGATCATTGTTTATTTGTAAATTCGTACAACTCATTGGTGAAGGTTTCGTAAAAGTATTTCAAAGTAGTGTTGGCAGTTTCGTTGTGTTTTCATAAAAAATGGAAATTTTGTACGGGGGTAGCGCCCCTGGTGGCGGGGTCCAAGGGGTGGCAACCCCTGGTGGGGTCCAAGGGGCAGAGCCCCTGGCTGGGGTCGAAAACGCATTCGAATTCCAAATTCGGAGTAAAATCGAGTGGTAAAATCTGTTTCCGACACTTAGTGTAGAACATGTATTTTTAAGGTTCTGAGTTCTGCGACATAAGTATTGTGTCGCTAAAAGGGTTCTACGACACAAGGGTTTGTGTCGCAATTCTGCGACATTCGCAAATAAATGCGACATAGGCATTTGTGTCACAAATGCTGCGACATAGGATAATGTATGCGACACAAGGCGTTGTGTCGCATAATGCGACGTAAGAATGGTACTGCGACACAAAAGGTTGTGTCGCACTACTGTTTTCGGTCCCGTGCGACACAACGCACTGTTCGACGAAAAACTTCCTTTTTCACCCAAAAACGTTTAGATCTTTCATAATATGACTTGTAACATGTTTGTATACTATAATAACAAAGGAAAAGTGAAAGAAAAGTGATTTTTCATACCAAATCGAGTGAAATCCGAAAGTTAGGTGAGTGGATGAAGATGGTGATGAAAATGGTGTTCTTGAGCTTGAATCTTGAAGATGAAATTGATGATAAGTTTTGTTGTTGTTGTTGGTCCGAAAATCCAAAGAAAATGGTGGTGATTTGATGATTCTTGGTGGTTGATTTTGAGAGGAAATGAGATGGTGTTTGTGTGTGTTTTGTGTTAGAAGGAAGTGAAATGAAAATGGGGTTGGGTGGGGGGTTTGGGGTGTTTGGGTCAGCTGACCAAAGGGAAAGGGGAGGGGAATTTTTGTCCCAATTTTGTGGTATTAAACCCGTGTTCGTTTACCCGATCGTTAAATGTTAGAATGTTTTACATTGGTAAGTTTTTAAATACGTATTCGAATATATTTTTACTCTAGACATTTTATAGGTATAATTTAGTTGAGTTATAAAATTATAACTTGTTTTATTTTAGTTTTACAAATGGGTTTCGAGTTGTTTCGGTTATACGAAATAAATGTTATTTACAACAAAATACATTGTAAATATTATCAACATGATATTTAATAAATAAATAATGTTATTTAAAAGTTTTCATATTATCAAATAATTTGTTTGCCAACGATCGTATATTTTGTAGTGTTTGTTGCGAATGTTTTGTACGCAATTATACTAATTACGAAATATGTAATACTACGCGTATTAACTAGCTGGGCTTTGCTAGACTTACCTCTAAAAGTAGTTGTGAATTCACTCAAGTAGGGAATTATCCTAGATGTGCATGCTAATTACGTTTTTAATTATGTCGAAATTGCGGGGTGTCACATAGAGTTAGTGTCGTAATAAGCGACATTCAATGATTTGGCAACACTAATATTAGTGTCGCTTCCTGTGCCATCGCAATTTAATGCGACACAAGGGCTAGTGTCGCTACATGCAAAAATCGGATTTCATGCGACATTAACATTAGTGTCGCGGTATGTGACACTCGAATGGTTATGCGACACTAGCTTAGTGTCACAATCGGGTTTGGCCCGGATGCGACACTAGCGGCTATTGGTTTTTCTTGGTTCGGTTTTGTGGTCAAACGATCTCGGTTTGATCCGAGACTTTTACCCAACCCTTAAAATGGTAAAATAAGTTTATAAAATTTATCGGTTTGTGTCGAGGTTAACCCGAGGTGTCGGTTTTATAAACTTACCAAAACAGCCCCTAGTACATATGTTTTCTAGATTTTTAACTTGATAAGCCTCTCGTTTTGTTTAACTTTTGGTCCGAATCAAGAATAACCAAAAATCACAAAAGTTCTTCTACCTGTCTAGTTTATTTCTACACTTTATGGTAACTTTATAAGTTCATTTACTATTTTAAACAAACATGGAAATGGAAAGCGGTCAGATTTGGTCGATAAACGACCTCAGTCTATAAATCGGTTTCTACAACAAAATCAGTGGGTTTTCAATTCAGGCCATATGAGGAATTTTTATAGAGGTCAATCATACGAAGATTTCGGTATAATATTCATGTGTTGGTTCATTCTAGAACTCAAGTTATAGCCGAAATGGTGAGACCTATTTTCTGGGCAGAAAAGTGATGTTTGTATTTAGTTATGGAAAATGATTTTTAGCTTTGTTTTTGGACATTTTCTTGTTAAATGAACAACAAAGCATGTTTATATACTTAATCCAAGAATATATAGAGAGAGAGATGATGGATCGTACCAAGAAGGTGTTCTAGAGAGAGAGATGAGTGAGATGACGTTTGTTGCTTCTTCTTGCTCCTTCTTCTTGTTTTTCTTCAAGGGAAAAGGTGGTGGATGATGGTGGTTAATGTAACACCCCACAAATTTAAACGCGATTATGTACACTGAACATTTGCATTTTAGGCTAATTCCTTAACTTTGAGTGAATTCGCAACTACTTTTAGAGGTAAGTCTAGCAAAGCCCAACTAGTTAATACACATAGTATTACATTTCATAATTAGTTGTAATTATGTACAGAATGATTTAAACAAAATGACAAAAATATACGACTGTTGGTGAACAAATTATTTAACAATATGAAACTATTAAAATAACATTAACGTATATTAAATATTATGTCGATAATATTTACATGTATTTCGTAACGAATAACATTTATTACGTGAAACTGAAACAAAATAAATTTAATATTCCATGTACTCAACTAAATTAGTTTTATAAATATCCAAGTTAAAATATAATGGAATGCATAATTAAAAATTTATTTATTATTCAAAATATTGCAACATGTAACGATCGGGTAAACAAACACAGGCAAAGTACCACAAATTGGGACAAAGTCCCCTCCCCCTCTTTTGGATCAAAACCGGCCCAAACACCCCCCCACCATCCTCATTTTTTTCACTTCATCTCTCTCTCTATACCCCTTTTTCTCTCAAAACTCTCTCTAAATCCACTACAAAGATCACACAAATACTACATTAAAAACGCATCAAATTACATAACTCCTTTAGAGAAAAACGATCACGGAGTCAAGCTCTACCTTCCTATCTTCTCGGATTTTCACGGAGACAAATTTGTAAGAACCCGACAATCCCGCAAACTCTTAGATTTTGCTATTTCCTTTGATATTTCTTGTTTATAATACTTAATACAACATGTTTTAGTGTTCTTAACAACTGAAAATGTCCAAAATCGAACCTAAAGCTCGTTTTTGCAAAAGTTTCATCGAACAGTTCGTGATATCGCATTTGGCTTGGGCCAATTGCGACATCAGTCACAATGTCGTAAAAACCTATCACGATGTTGCATGGTGCGACATCAGCCACAACGTCGCAAGAACTAACAACATTGCAAATAGCGACAAGACATCTAATGTCGCATTAAATTGCGGATGTCGCATTTAGAGACACCATGATCAATGTCGCAGTAATGACCTGTGACATCAAGCCTTACGTCGCACCTAATATCGCAGAAAACAGACCCTTAAAAACACATGATTTCACTAAGTATTTTACAACATGATTTTTACCCGAATTCGAATCTCAAATGCGTTTTTCACCACAGCAACATAGTAGAAATAAAAATTTTCCAAGCTGACCTGGCAGCTCAACCCCAGCCAGGGGCTCTGCCCCTTGGACCCCGCCAGGGGTTGCCACCTATTGGACCCCGCTACCAGGGGCGCTGCCCCCAGACCCCCGTACACAATTTCATACTTTATGAAACACAATGAAACAATATGATAATACTTTCGGAGATTATTATTACCAACGAGTCGTATACATTTTCAAAACTTCAAACATAAACATCGAGCAAACAATTGGACATAACTTGGTTGTACGAACACTAGCATGGATGGTTAAACTTAGACCTCCACATACTTATTAAATCTCATACGTTTAGGGCGTTAGGAGATTTCGACTAGACTTCTTGGGCTTTAGGCTTTGCTAGCACTCGAACATACTTGACTCAACAGTTGAGTTCACAGCCCACTTTTAACTGTTTTACTGCTTTCAACTTGGGGTGAGAAACATGGTCAACTGTTTTATTGATTGCCATAACTGCTTCTACATACATGAATTGTATACTTATTTTACTCGCACGAATAGAGTACTTTAAACTGTTGAACTCTTACACAAAACTGGTATTTATGAAACACACATTTTGTAACATCCTCCTTAGGAGCCTAGTGGCAATGTAGTAATTTCCTTACTTTAAATTATTATCTAATGTATTAAGAAATTAAATTGTTATTTTATTAAGTTATTGTGAATAATTAGTCAAAAAGTCAAATGACTTATTGTGACTAGTAAATTATTAATTGTTTTAACTTTATATAGTTGACGGTAAAATAATATTATTAGAATCGTAAATGATTTTTAGGTTCTAGACAATAGGTTAAGAAGGGGATTGATTTTAAAGAAATATAAGGTCGGTCAACAGGGGAGCCGACTTATTATTTTCATTTTGTTTCTAAACCTAGTAACAAAGAAAACACAGTGAGAAACTACCAAAGAAAGAAATTGATCCTTGTAGTTTTGATTTAACTTCAGTTCCTTCATCATCATCATCTTGCTATATTCTTGATTGTAAGTTAATTTCTTGAAGTAATATTCTTGAAATTTGATTTTATTTGAAATTGATAGGTTAATAATATTGATATGAAAGAAAGCTTAGAAAGATGATTGTTTGATGTTACTTGTTGGTCTATGATGTTTATTGCTGTAGAAGTTGAGTTAGAAACTGAGTTTGTGGTTTTGATTATAAGAAATTCGGGTTTTGGGTTTGGATAGGTTGCAGGTCGCTGGGACGAAAGGTGTACCCGGCGGGTAAGTGGCCTAAAATGGGTACCCGGCTGGTAAAACACTAGCCTACGGGTAGTTGAAACTAATGAGTACCCGACGGGTACTAACCTGATCTGGCGGGTACTAGACAAAATTTTAATTTTTGCAAATTTTGAAAACGCGTAAGTGTTAAATTTCATTAACTCAGATTGGATTGAAATTCGCATGCTCACTCGAAAACGGCCAATGATCAAAGCTCTATTCTAAGAGCCTAGACGGTTTTAGACCTTTCGGGGTCGTCTAGAGGCTGAAAATGGCATTTTTCAGTTTTTGGACCTTGTTTTGGGACTTTCCTATTTCATTTCGGATTGGACTTTTGGTTCCTTAGACCAGAGGGATTTACCTATTTAGGTAAATATGTTTTTAGAATAATTTTAATTGTTATTTACAACTCGATTATAATTGTTATGTTGATGTTGTATATTATTATTAACTTATGATTTGACTAAGTTGTTATGACTGGTTATTGTGTATTATTTTAATACTAAGTATTGAAATATGATTGGATTAACCAATTATGAGTGATACTATAACTTGATAATTATTTGTAGCTTGATATTATTAAATTAAATGAGTTATATGTTATGAACTAGTACTAACTCATTATTTATTTTTTATATTCTCATACATGGAGAAGACTCAGTAATATTAGACTTCTAAGTAACGACTGAGGTATCGGTGAGTGGATCTGTAATCCTCAGTGTGATTTAGTTGTAACAAGTTTGGTTACAACGGGTAAACATATTGTTATCATTTATAGACTATTTAGTCTATCTTGATATTATTACCATTGATAGACTGTTTAGTCTGACATAATGTCATGAGGATTATGGATTATGTGAGTATGTGATTATGTGGTACTTGGCCATTAGGCATATGTGATATATTATCAGAGGTCAACGTTTGGGTTGGGCTTGGTTGCTATTGTTTGGCTGGTTCAGGGGTTCCTTATACACATAGTTGATAGGAACCTGTGTCCAGTGAAGATAGCAACAAGCTATCGGTTAACTTTTGTATTGGCCTGCAGTTGTTTTAAGTGTTCTTTGGAGGATACCTCAAGAACACCTGATCCTGTTTGACGTTGTGTGTTTACGATGCTTTATGCTGTAAACAGGGTTGTTGATATTTGTTTAAGATGCTTTTTATGTAAACAGAGTTGTTATGCTAAGTTGGACGGTTGATTATTTATTCACTCACTTAACTTTATGCTAACCACACCACCCCACTTCTTGTAGATTATGATTTTGATATAACGGGCTGGGCAAGAAGCTCTGTTTGGATGGAATGTTTGACCAGGCGGTTACTCTGATATTTGCTCTAAATGAGTCACTGTTGTCTTTTGGAATTATATAACACCCAGTTTGATATACTATAATTTTAAAATAGTATGACATTGTTTACATAAAATATAATGTAAATTGTCAATGTAAGTTTGACCTACGCTTCCGAAGTGTCGTATAGTATATTATAAAAAAATGGTTCTGAATTTGAGGGGTGTTATACATTTAAGAACATATATTCTATATTTTATACTTCTATATCAATGAGTGCTATGTTTAAGTTTGAGTTAAATAAATAACTGTTAAATAATATCATGCCATTTAAAAGTTATATGTACATCAAATGCACAATATATCTATTTGCTTTATATGGTTGTCGTTCGGCTGGGTAACGCCCGGGTTAAGTACTAGTTGAATAAGTAATAGAACTGAAAAGAGACTTGAAAGAGAATTATAGCTAACTTTGATTTGAATAAACACAAAAGATAACTATGAAATATGTTTGCCTACTATTTTAAAATTGAAGATTCCCAAATAAATGTAATAATAATCGTAAATATTATTAGATAATTATAATATTTGTAGATGATATTTTACACTAGAAAACAATAAAAAACAACAAAGTAACATATATAACAACAAAATTTACAAGGTTGAGAAAACCCATTTCATCATCGAAAGAACGTGGAGCATACCACAAGATCCAGCGTGAAAAAAATTTGTGTTTTTTCTTCTTCCACGGTATATGAAGTTTTCGCAAAGTCACTTGCAAATATATCGATAATCGCCTCATCCTCAATCATTTTTACCACACGTTTAGTGTGTGGTCATGTACCGAACTTTGTTTCAAATTCCATAGTGTATATCCAATTTCATTTTAATTCTATTGTGTGTGTCAAACTTTCAAATAACGCCATTGTACATATATAATAGTATTTTATGAACGTAATGTAACACCCCAGTTTTTAAAGGTATTATTTTAGTGTCAAAAATATATACATATTTTTAATTATAGATAGATTAATAACAAGATATAATAGAAAACGTAAATAGATGTTCAGTTCTAGACTGTGTAGTATAAGAAATTAAAGAGATATAGACACAATACGTGTCTTCCTCCTGTGTACTCAAAAACAAGCTCCAGAACCCAAAATAGAGATAGAGCAAATCGCAGAGCAAGAACAAGTCTTCAAATTTGATTTCTAATCTTCAAACTAAGCTTAAGAATTCATAATCTTCATCTTTTATCATCCTTTAATCTTTGTAAGTTGCTTCTTTCATTCAAGAACCCTAGAAATGGGTTTTCATGGGTTTTAGCTAATTAGTAAGAATTAATCCGAAATTAGGGTTTATAAATGAATAAATAGTGTTAGCTTAGCTTATTAATGATGATTAGAAGTTCAATTTCATGATTTACTAAGGAAAGGTAGTGATTATGGTTAATGGGATTCATGAATTATGTAAATTAGTTTGAATTACAAGTATAAAGTGTTAGTAGATGTTAGTAGTCACAAGAAAGTAGCTTAATTGTATGTTAAAGTTATAATCATGATTATGGGAATAAAATTAATTAGTTTAGTTAGAATAAAGTTAGCAAAATCAAAGTGGGGGAGAGGGAATTAGATGGAATTAGATGTTATATGATTAGTTATTCAAAATTGTGTTATTATGTTTATGTATTAGGTATTAAAAAGGTGGAATCCTCACTTGAACAATTACAATCCATTGGCCAAAAGTATCAAGGTGAGTATATGTAATGAAATTAGATTGTTAGTAAGTGAATTGAATTGTATTCACTTGATTAGATAAGAATTTGTGAATTGTTATTAGTGAAGATTAAATATGATGAAAGTATTGATTAGCATGGTTAATGATTATTACCCATGAATTGATTAGAATAGTTAACCAAGGTTAGCTATGTTATTGATAAGTAGCTAACTATGTTAGCTAATGATGTGATTAGATTAGCTAATCGAGATTAGCTAAATTAAAGAATAAATATGTGCACATGTGATTAGCATAGTGAATAGAGATTGCAAAAAAAAGGAAAGTAAACAAATTTCTTTACTTATTATATGTTTTAATACATATTTCGATTTGTTAATGAATTTAGATTAGTTATACCTATACTCACTAAGCAAAGTGCTTGATTAGTGTCGCACCCTCAAATTCGGGTTGCGGAAGCGAATCGGGTCGGGGCGCGACTAATCAATAATCACAGCACAAAGATAAAATAAACGACTCTATATGCGTCGTTTTACAACTTGTATTGATAAAATCAAAGTTTACATCCAAATATTGTTTACATTAGCTCAGTTTGAATTTGAGAGATTTACATACATAATTAGTTTATACAAAATATAATAATGCAGCTAAATCTCTGAATGTTTGCATGCTGACACGAGCTAATGATTCCTGATTTGGGCAGTCCAATCTACTGCTGTGTATCTGTGATACATGCTAAAATTGGTCAGCGAAACGCTGGTGAGCTCACTGGTTTGTATGTCAACACATATTGTATGAACCGCAAGATTTAATTGAATTTAAATTGCATTTAAGCAAAATAAAAGTTTTACAGCCATGAGCACATAGTCTGAGCTTAACTCGAGTTGTCAGGTTCACATTTAAGGTATCCTGATCAAGGTGCCTCCCCATGAGTGCCTATTCTACACTCGTCTGAACAAATATTAGTACATCCGGTTACCCAGTTAGTGCATGCTAACCCGGACGAGGAGGTTCAATCCTATATGGTACCATATACTAATATTCATGCTACAACGTATTACCAAACCGCTGAGGAGGGCTTTGAAAGATTAGTGAGATAACTCATGTAGTAATTGTTTGTTTTCGTACTTGCATTCATATAGTTAAAATAAAACGAGCAATGATATCACACCCCTGAGTAAAACAGTAAAATAGGGGCTATGAGACTCACCTAAGTCTTGAGAGTTTAACTTAATAAACTTGAGTTGATTAGCCGAAATGAGTTATCCGAAGACTGGTAACCTGAGGGTGTTCACGACACGCGATGGTTATAAATGTGAGCAGGTATCTATAAAGACTACCTTTGTAGTTGTTCGTCCAACTAGAATGTCCAAATTACTACGATTTGGTTGATTTGATTATGCTTTGAAAATGTGTATGGCCCGTTGGTGATTGGTTGCCATAATAATCTCATCATTATTATTATGATTTTGAAGTGTTAAGTTCATAAACGTATCCCGGTGTGTTTTAAAAGTCGTATTGTATAAGTGTTTGAAGTATACAGGTTTGACACTTAGTATAAAAATTTGTGTTTTCAAGGTTCTGATTTGTGCGACACTGGGTGCGACCTAAGGCTTTGTGTCGCTAGGTGCGACATTGTAGTTCTAGTGCAACATAGGCTGTTGTGTCGCAGATCATGACTGTGACATAAGTCATTGTATCGCTATGTGCGACATCCACAATTTAATGAGTCATAGTGTGTTGTGTCGCTATATGCGACATCCAAAGGTGTTGCGTCATAGTCACTTGTGTCTCTATATGTGACATAGGTAATGGTTTTGCGACATAAGGGCTTGTGTCGCAGGTGGCCTGGAGCCTCTGCGACATAACAGGCTGTCCAAAACAAAAAGTGTTGGGTTTGTGGTCAAACGACTTCGGTCTGACCCGAAACTTTTACACAAGTCTTAGATGAGTTTATAAAGCTTGCATAAATTATTGGTTTGTGTCGGGAGTAACCCGAAGTGTTGGATCTATAAAATGGTCAAAACCGACATTTTTGACAAATGTTTAGAAAACGAGTTTTAACATTATATTTGTACATTTCTAGCTTAGATTAACAATATACAAGTGGAAATGGACAAAATCTAAGAGTTTCGAGATTTGTCGAAAACTTACGAATCATCGCGAGAGAAATCCGAAAAGATAGAATCGTAGATCGTGATGCGGTGAATCTTTTTCTCCAAATGACCGAGATGATTTATGGTGATTTAAGGGTGTAATTTGGTGGTTGAAGGTGGTGAATTGGAGGTGGGTGGTGAAAGTGGAAGAAAAGAAGAAAATGAGAGAGAGAATAGATGTGTGTGTGTGTTTTTTTTTGTGTTGAATGAGACAAAGGAGTGAGGGGGTGATGTCCCTCACCCTTGAGCCGGTTCATGGGGGCCCCACCATGTGTGGGCGCTTCCAATTTTTAGTCACCTGCGTTTGCACTCCGTGCAGTGTTCGTTTTCCTGATCGTTTAATCGTTAAATAATATTTTTGCGCGTTTAAATATACATTTTAAAATACGAATAATTATTCATTGTTTTTGTTGAATTATTTTACCCAATACTTAATAATTGAGTTATAAGATATAACTTAACTTTGTTTTGATTGTTTGCGCGTTTATATATTTTAGTTGTGTAGACGTTTGTTTGTACGATACGAAGTAATTGTGGAATATTATCAAAATAATTTTTGAGTAAAATAGTGTTATTAAATAATGTTATATTATTTAATAAAATTGTTCACCAACGTCCATATTAATTGAATTGAATTACATTCGATATGAATTGCGTACGATTTAATCAAATCGTATAATTGTATATATTCAACAATATATATTTCGATACATTAATTAGCCTAACACGGAACAAATTACATGTATTTACAGTTGATTAGGCACTAATTATTAGTCCTAATTAGGCGGGTGTCACATTCTCCCCAGTTAGGAGAATTTCGTCCCGAAATTTAGTATGAAGTCGCGTTTGATGTAGAGTCAGTGAATAACTCGGGATATTTGAGTCACATTTGGTCTTCCGATTCCAAAGTGAATTCCGGACCACGCCGCGAATTCCACCTGACTTTCACGATGGGAATACAACTTTTTTGAGTTGTTTGACCTCACAGTCCATGATTTCTGCAGGTTCCTCAACGAAATGAAGTTTTTCATTGACGCGAATCTCGTCGAGTGGAATAATAAGTGTCTCATCTGACAGACATTTCTTCAAGTTAGAAATGTGAAAAGTGGGATGCACGTTGCTGAGCTCGGATGGCAGCTGCAATCGATATGCCACTGGGCCAATCCTCTCGAGGATTTCGAATGGTCCAATGTACGTGGGATTTAACTTCCCACATTTGCCGAAATGAATGACACCTTTCAAAGGTGAAATTTTGAGTAGTACTCGATCCCCAACCTGGAACTCGAGTGGTTTGCGTCTCACGTCAGCACAACTTTTCTGACGATCACATGCGGCTTTGAGCTTGTTTTGAATCTCGAAGATTTTCTTGGTTGTTTTGTGGATGAGTTCAGGACCAGTGAGTTAACTGTCTCCCACTTCGGTCCAACAGATAGGTGATCGGCACTTACGACCGTACAGTGCCTCGAAAGGTGCAGCCTTAATGCTGGTGTGATAGCTGTTGTTGTACGAAAACTCTCACAATGGTAGATGTTTTTCCCAGTTTACACCGAAGTCAACTACGCAGGCTCGTAGCATATCTTCTAGTGTTTGAATCGTTCCTTCACTTTGGCCATCGGTTTGAGGGTGGTATGCGGTACTCATGTCAAGGTGGGTACCCAATGATCGTTGAAGCAATTGCCAAAAGTGAGATGTGAAGCGACTATCCCTATCTGAGATAATCAATATTGGAACACCGTGTCGAGAAACAATTTCTTTGATATAGATTCGTGTGAGACGTTCCATTTTATCGATTTCCTTGATCGCAAGGAAATGAGCAGATTTTGTGAGACGATCCACGATCACCCAAATGGTATCGCAACCGTTAGATTACTTGGGAAGTTTGGTTATGAAATCCATGGCGATTTGTTCCCATTTCCATTGAGGGATTTCGGGTTGTTGGAGTAAACCAGAAGGTTTTTGATACTCAACTTTGACATTTGAGCAAGTAAGACACTTGCTGACGTAGGTGGCGATTTTAGCTTTCATATTCAGCCACCAATAAAATTCCTTGATGCTGTGATACATTTTATCGGATCCCAGGTGGATAGAGTATTTAGACTTGTGAGCTTCATCCATCACCAAGTCTCGCAGGTTCCCAAAACTAGGCAACCAGATTCGGTTAGAAAGGTACCTAACTCCGTTAGGTTTGATTTCAAATTGTTTATCCATGCCTCGCAAGGCTTCGTTTTTGATGTTATAGGATTTCAGAGCTTCGAGTTGAGCAGTGAGAATCTGAATGTTTAAATCATTGTGAATTGTCATACTGAGGGCTCGGACTCGAAGTGGTTTCGTTCGTTCTTTTTGACTGAGGGCATCGGCAACAACGTTTGCCTTACCTAGATGGTATTTGATCTCACAATCGTAGTCGGTAAGCAACTCGACCCACCGACATTGCCTCATGTTGAGATCCTTCTGATCGAATATGTGTTGGAGACTTTTGTGGTCAGTAAAGATTGTGCACCTAGTGCCATAAAGGTAGTATCTCTAGATTTTGAGAGTGAAGACAACAGCTCCAAGTTCGAGGTCATGAGTGGTGTAGTTATGTTCATGGATTTTGAGTTGTCGTGAGGCGTAGGCAATGACCTTGTTTCGTTGCATCAACACGCAACCGAGACCTTGGTAAGAAGCATCGCAGTATACCACGAAGTCGTCGGTGCCTTCGGGTAATGATAGAATAGGGGCACTACAAAGCTTTTGTTTCAGAAGTTGAAATGTTGACTCTTGTTTATCAGTCCAATTGAACTTTTCATCTTTTCGAGTCAGTGTCGTGAGTGGTTGGGCTATTTTCGAGAAATTTTCGAAGAATCGCCGATAGTACCCAGCAAGACCCAAGAATTGGCGTACTTCGGTTGGAGTTGTTGGTGCTTGCCAGCACTTGATAGCCTCAATTTTTGATGGATCGACATCGATTCCTTGACTATTTACAACATGTCCAAGGAATTGAACGGATTGTATCCAGAACTCATACTTGGAGAATTTGGCATATAACTCCTAGTGTCTGAGTAGTTCTAGGATGGTTTTGAGGTGTTGCGTGTGTTCTTGTTCGTTTCACGAGTATATGAGAATGTCGTCGATGAATACAATGACAAACTTATCGAGGTAAGGTTTGCACACCCGATTCATAAGATCCATGAATACAGCCGGTGCGTTTGTTAAACCGAAAGGCATCACCTAAAATTCATAATGCCCGTAGTGAGTTCGGAAAGCAGTTTTCGGGATATCGGTGTCGCGAACTTGAAGTTGATGATAGCCTGACCGAAGATCGATCTTTGAATAAATACTCGACCCTTGTAGTTGGTCAAACAGGTCATCGTTGCCAGGGAGTGGATATCGGTTCTTGACGGTCAATTTGTTCAACTCTCGGTAGTCGATGCACATTCTAAAAGAACCGTCTTTCTTTTTCACGAATAAGACCGGAGCTCCCCAAGGTGAAGAACTCGGTCTAATGAATCCTCTATCCAGGTCATCGATGCGAGGGAGTGGATATCGGTTCTTGATGGTCAATTTGTTAAACTCTCAGTAGTCGATGCACATTCGGAAAGAACCGTCTTTCTTTTTCACGAATAAGACCGGAGCTCCTCAAGGTGAAGAACTCGGTCGAATGAATCCTATATCCAGGAGTTCCTGTAACTGGGTGGACAGCTCCTGAAGTTCGGATGGGGCTAATCGGTATGGTGCTCGAACCACAGGTGCAGCACCCGGCACAAGTCTGCTAACCATTCGGAGGGCGTCCTTGGTTTCCCTTAGATGTGTCCCGCACTGATTCTGCCTTTTTTGTAGGACGAAGATTTCCTTTCGGTTGCCAATCACTTGGTTGTGGACAACCTCCATAGTTTCGATGGTTTCACCCAAACGGTTGTCAAGGGTGTCCATGTTGCTGACGGTATTTTCGTGCTCTTCGGAGACTTGATTGATATGTTCAAGTGATGTGAGTCTCCAGTTTTCGTTGGTTTCTGTCACACCCCCAAAAAACGTTGATTTAGTTTAGCGGAAGCATTTAGTTAAGTATGGGGAGTGCCACAATACACGGTACATGCATACGTATCAGAGCTTATGATTACAACAGAACATAATATATTAAGATGCCAAAAGTAATAGTTACAAAGTTTACGATTCATCAAATCGTATAAGTTGAAAAGTAATTAAGTTACAAAAGTAGATTACGTAAATATGACTAAACAGCTTAGTTATATAAAAGAAATCCAATTGTTAAAAGTTAGCATCCTATTCCTTCGGGCGTCTCCTACGTTCCATGTGTATAGGATGTCTTACATGCAGCTAATTCTCTGAAAAACATAGTAAAAGTCAACAACGAGATTGAGTGAATTCACAGGTTTTATGTTTGCAATAGTTGAATCAAGTTTGTAAGCACAGTTGTAAAACCAATACGTTCACAAGGAGTTATTTCCATAATAGTCAAGTAATTGTTTTGTGGAATGTTATCCAAAATATAGTTCGCGTGGGATGTTACCCAAAATACCGTTTGCGTGGGATGTTACCCAAAATACCGTTTACGTGGGATGTTACCCAAAATATCGTTTACGTGGGATGTTACCCAAAACACAGTTTGCAATACGTTGCTGGTCGTTCTCCAGCGTTTACAAAATAGCACCGGTCGTTCTCCGGTCTAGATACGCACGGGTCGTTCTCCCGCCCAACTCGGCCAACCGTTCTCTGGCAATACATACTGCTGGTCGTTCTCCAGCGAAACACAGTACCGGTCGTTCTCCGGTCAAATAACGCATGGGTCGTTCTCCCATCCAAATACGCACGGGTCGTTCTCCCGTCCACTTGGCCAGTCGTTCTCTGGCACTAAAATACGTTGCTGGTCGTTCTCCAGCGATTTCATAAAAAGTACCGGTCGTTCTCCGGCCAAATACGCACGGGTCGTTCTCCCGTTCAAACAAAAGAGTTTATCAATTAGTTTACCACGTTTGTTTTAGTTTACAGGATGAAAATGTTATTTCATAAACATTAGTTCGCACAATCGTTCAACGGTTCAAAGTACTCTAATCGTTCGAGTAAACAAGTATACAATCATGTAGTAAAAGCAGTTATGGCAATTAATAAAGCAGTTGACTATGTTTTCCACCCCTGTTCAAAAGCAGTTAAACAGTAAAAGTAGGAGCTGTGAACTCACCTGTTGAGTTAAGTAATGTGCGAGTGCTAGCAAAGCCTAAAGCCCAAGTATAGTCCAGAATCTCCTAACGCCCTAAACGTATGAGATTAGATAAGTATGTGGATGTCTTAGTTTGACCATCCATGCTAGTGTTCGTTCAACCAAATTATGTCCAAAGCGTTTGTTTGTAGTTTAAGTTTGTAGCTTTAGAATGTATACGACTCGTTGGTAGCGGTTTGTAATAATAATTTTCTGAAAACATCGTTATGCTCGTTTCGTTTTATACTTAGCAAAAGTATCTATCTTGGTATGTTAATCATCATTGTAAGAAGTGTAATTTGAATCATTGTGCAAAACTCAGTTCGCAGACCAGGTCAGTTCGGCTCGCTCGTTCGACAAATCGTTCGGCTCGCAACTCGGTTCGGTTCGCATCGGGAGCTCGGTTCGCAGCTCGGTTCGGTTTGCATCGCGAGCTCGGTTCGCAGCTCGGCTCGGTTCGCAGGAAGAACAGATCTCAGCTTGCAGAACGGGCTGTTCGTGTTTTTGACTTTTAAAAACGCATTTTTAAGTCATTTTTGGACATAATAAGTTGGTAGAACACTAAAACATGATGTATTAAGTATTGCAAACACGAAATATCAAAGGAAATAGCAAAATCTAGGAGTTTGCGGGATTGTCGGGTTCTTACAAGGTTATCGCATGAGGAATCCGAGAAGACGGTTGTGTAGCTTTCGTCGTGGTGATCGTTTTTCTCTAAATGAGCTCGGTGATTTATTGCGTTTTTGTAGTAGTTTTTGTGTGATTTTTGGTGGTTTTTAGAGAGAAGATGGAGAGAAAATGGAAGTAGAGAGAGAGTGGAAAAATGAAAAATGAAAGGAAAGTGAGGTGGGGGTGAGGGTGGGGGCCGGTTTTGGTGGTCCCAAAATGGGGAGGGGACTTTGTCCCATTCTTGTGGTATTTTACCCGATCGTTAAATGTTAAAAAAATTTTAAACGATAGGTTTTTAAATATGTTTTTGATTATACTTTTGGTTTAAAACAATTTAGTTGAGTAATAAAATTATAACTTTGTTTTATTTTTAGTTTTACAAATGGGTTTCGAGTTGTTTCAGTCGTACGAAATAAATGTTATTTGCAACAAAATAGATTGTAAATATTATGAACATAATATTTAATTAATAAATAACGTTATTTAATACTTTCATATTATTAAATAATTTGTTCACCAACGATCGTATATTTTTGTCGCGTTTGTTCCAATTGCCGTGTACATAATTATAACTAATTATGAATCGTAATACTACGCGTATTAACTAGTTGGGCTTTGCTAGACTTACCTCTGAAATATGTTGTGAATTCACTCAAAGTAGGGAATTAGCCTAATAATGCAAATGTTTAATGCTCGTAATTACGTATAAATTTGCGAGGTGTTACAGTTTCTATGAGTTCGATATCCATAGTATTAAGTCGTTTCTCGTGGCGGTGTAGCCTAGTGGCTAAGTCCGACAAAGCAGAGTGAGTGGGGTATGGGTCAGCTCGAGGCAACATGGTGTTCCTTCTAGCTACCCTTGGGTTTCGCGATCCATACGGATGAGAGCGTGACGAATTGGGTGGTGTGTTTGCCATTCTGAGACAAAGCGTTAGAAAGAATGAGGCCTATATTCATATAATACATATATAATATAGCCTAAGATATTGAGCGGGAGTGAGGCCTATCTATGTATATATATATATATCACATAATAGCCTAAAGTGTCTAACACAGACATGTTTGAGTCCCGGTTCTCTCGAGGTCAGAGTCAACTAGTGTATCCTGTTCAGTCATGACTCCTTTCAGATCTCACGTCATATTCTTTTAATTGTACATAGTTGATCAAGCTATGTTAAATTAAACTAATACAATGTAGTCACTGAACCTAATCATACTTAATGAGGAATACTGCCTAACGGTCATAGTCTAGGCCCACTAAATGCAACCTAGTTCACTATAACCTGGCTCTGATACCAATCTGTCGCACCCCCAAATTCGGGTTGCGGAAGCGAATAGGGTCGAGGCGCGACTAATCAATAATCACAGCACAAAGATATAATGAACGACTCTATATGCGTCGTTATACAATTTGTATTGATAAAACCAAAGTTTACATCAAAATATAGTTTACATTAGCTCAGTTTGAAATCGAGAGATTTACATACATAATTAATTTATACAAAATATAATAATGCAGCTAAATCTCTGAATGTTTGCATGCTGACACGAGCTAATGATTCCTGAATTGGGCAATCCAATCTACTGTTGGGTACCTGTGATACATGCTAAAATGGGTCAGCGAAACGCTGGTGAGCTCACAGGTTTGTATGTCAACACATATTGTATGAACCACAAGATTTAATTGAATTTAAGTTGCTATTAAGCAAAGTAAAAGTTTTACAGCCATGAGCACATAGTCTGAGCTTAACTCGAGGTGTCAGGTCCACATTTAAGGTATCCTGATCGAGGTGCTTCCCACGAGTGCCTAATCTACATTCGTCTGAACAAATATTAGTACATCCGTTTACCCAGTTAGTGCATGCTAACCCGGACGAGGAGGGTCAATCCTATATGGTACCATATACTAATATTCACGCTACAACGTATTACCAAACTAGAGGAGGGTTTTGAAAAGATTAGTGAGATAACTCATGTAGTATTTGTTTGATTTCGTACTTGCGTTCATATAGTAAAATAAAACGAGCAATGATATCACACCCCTGAGTAAAACGGTGAAATAGGGGCTATAAGACTCACCTGAGTCTTGAGAGTTTAAATTAATAAACTTGCATTGATTAGCCGAAATGAGTTGTCCGAAGACCGGTAAACTGAGGGTGTCCACGACACGCGATGGTTATAAATGTGAGCAGGTATCTAGAAAGACTACCTTTGTAGTTGTTCGTCCAACTAGAATGTCCAAATTACTATGATTTGGTTGATTTGATTATGTTTTGAAAATGTGTACGGCCCGTTGGTGATTGTTTGTAATAATAATCCACAACATTATTATTTTGATTTCGAAGTGTTAAACTTAAAAGTAATTACAAACTTTAAGTGACGGGGGTCCGGGGGCAGCGCCCCTGGTAGCGGGGTCTAAGGGGTGGCAACCCCTAGCGGGGTCCAAGGGGCAAAGCCCCTGGCTGGGGTCAAGCTGTCAGGTCAGTTTGGAAAATTTTTATTTATACTATATTGTTATAGTGAAAAACGTATCTAAAATTTGAATTTGGGTGAAATCAAGTGATAAAATTTTAGGTCTTGACACTTAGTAAAATCTGTATTTTCTACGTTCTGTTTCATGCGACACTTATAGCGACACTTAAGATTTATGCGTCACTCAGGAAGTATAGCATAAAATTGTGATTTTAATATCAGTAGCTTCACTTAAGGAAGTGACGCATCAAGGGCGACACTTAAGCGAGTGTCGGTCGTAAGTGTCGGATAAAGGTGTTAGGCATCAACAGACAAGTGACGGATCAAATCAGAATTCGGTTGTAGGCGTCACTTAGGCAAGTGACGCTAGAAGTGTCGGATGGGAGTGCCGGGTATTAAATTTGCGACACTTAGACAAGTGTCGGGAAAAAGGGGTCTTATGCGGCACTTAGGCAAGTGACGCAAAATTACGGTTTTTAGCGACACTCGGTGCGTCACTCAAGTGACGCATTAAGTGACGCTACGCTGCACTGGTCTGTGCGACACTTAGGTCTGTTGGCCGAATTTGAGCCGAAAACGTGTTTTCCGGTTTCCGTTTGGTCTGAAACTTTTACCCAACCCATATTAGGACATTTCAAGCTTAAATAAACAACTTTTATGAAAAATCAATGAAATCTAAGAGTTTTCGAGAATTGTTGGAAACTTACGATTTAACGCCGGAAGAAACCGAAAAGGTAGAAATGTGGATCGTGATGTGGTGAATGTTTTTCTCCAAAGGAGTCTTGAAATCCGAGGTCGTTTGCTGGTGCTTTTTGGTGGAAATAGGTGGCGGTGGTGTGGTTATTGTGTTTAGAGAGAAAAGAGAGAAAGTGTGAGAGAGTGTGTGTGAAAAGTGAAAAGAAAGAGGGGAGGGGAGGGGGGTGGAGTCGGTTTTGGGGAAAGGAAAAGGGGAGGAATCTCCCAAATTTTAACTCCCCGCGTTCGCGCTCTGATATCGCGTAAAAAGTCATGTTTTTACTACCGATATCTCTCTTATTCCAGAATGATTCTTGGCATTTTAAACTCAGAAACAATACAAATCAATGATATTATGCCAAGATGGTCAAAACAAGGTTGCACGATAAAAATCAAGCAAAACGGATGAAAAATGAAGATTTCACACACGTTTGAAGATTCAAGGCATCAAAACGAGATTTTAATCCGGGTTCTTTCTATCCTATTCTATCCTAATTAAATATGTATGCTTTAATTATGCTAGAATTAGTTTGTGCCATGATTAGCGAGTAGATTACTATTGTATTTGTTGTGATGTAGTTAGCATATATAACTGTGGGATGACTTTAAATATGTCGTGAAATAATATGGCGGCCCCTATTCGACTGTTTACTCGGTATAGTGCTGGAAATGCTTTTAAGCAAAGTACATACGTATGGAAGCCGGTAACGACCGAAGGTAGTTGTATTATGGATCGACATTATAAAACGGAAACTTTATGAACGAACTTATCTTATGATTTTAAACCTAAAACTTACATTCGCCTTACGATTAACAAACGTGAATGTAACCTAGTAAAGAGGAGTCGCGAACCTTGATACTTGGTCAATAGTTATTTGTGTAAAAACTATGTTTTTAACTGTAACGTCATGCAAGCATCATAAAATACAATGTGATTCCGTGGACTTGCCATGAGTATTGTACACTTTCGATCATAATGTACTTATCATGTGAAAATGCAAAGCAATTAAATTCACAATGGAAACATCGGTAAATGATTAAATACACTGTGAATCACCATAGCATTTTCCGACATGGTCTGGGTTTAACTTTATGCAAAAAGCCGTCAGCATTTTAATTAGCATTTTAATTAGATTGGTTAATTTAGATTAGATTAGAGTAGGTAGGCTACAGGCTAAATAACCATTTACGAAAACCTAGGGATTTGTTAATTGCAATGAGAAAGGAAAGTTTGGAATCTAAGTTACACTGATATCCTTTCCTTAAAATATGAAACCAAAAGTAAGATACGCAAGAAATCTGAACGTTTTCCCCTGTTTATCATTCTTTAGTTTCATTAATAGGAATTGGTCGATAAGTCCGAACATAAATTCTAAGTTAGTTGTTTAATGGATTTGAAATCTTTATGGTATTAAGAACGGTCAGACTTGCTAATGACTTGCTACTCTATTCCTTCACCCACGAGCGAATACGTTCAATAGTACGGGTCACTGACTCCCTCACAGGAGAGTGTGGAGAGTTGAGCATTGTATGTCTGATCAGAATCATGACACCTTAGTTCCTCGTGACATATTAGTTGATAACCGACTAACAGGGAACTTATTGGTTATACCACTGGATATTGAATCCATTAGACATTTCCAATTTAGATAATCATCTTCCTATAAGAGTCATCATCCCACATTAGTAGCTAACGAACTCACAACAAATACTACTTTTATTATCTGATTTATTATTATATTTTATTCGCTTTATTTAGTTTACTTAGTTAGCTGAACCAAGACCCTCAACGCACTCTTTTAAAACCTTTACTAGAAAAGAAAGATTGATTGGATCACCTCCGTTTCAATTCAATTTCTCTTTTAGAACGACTCTAGGTCATACTTACCATCTACTAGCCTTTGGTTCAGTATTAGTAAGTCATACTTAGACCCCAGCAAATATAAATTTAAAACAAACCGATTGCGATCCATACATCGTCTTCACATGACTGTTCGGGGCGCAACAAGTTTTTGGCGCCGCTGCCGGGGTGACAAACTGTCCGATACAGAGGCCCAACCAATCCCAATTCTAGTAAACCCTTAGGATAAAACCTTCTAAAAAAATAGTATTTACTTTCTTGTCTTTGTTTTTTTAGTGTATGACCTGCTCCCCTAGATCTGCACCACTGTTTAATTTCCCTTATCCAGAACTTATAATACGACGAGAAAAGAAGCAATCTGCACTTAGACAAGCAATGGTTGAACGCATCACTCTCGCTGACAACAGTAAACCCTCTATCGAAGGAAGAGGAGGACCAATTCTTTACCCTGAAACTCCTGGTCAATCTTTCGAGCTTAAGCACCACATCATCCAACTAATCCAAAACCACTGTCAATTCCATGGATTACCCAGTGATGATCCAAACTCTCACCTCGACAAGTTCATATCTCTTTCAAGCTCCTACAAACAAAACAGAATTAGTCAAGAGACAATACGCTTGCATCTTTTCGCTTATTCACTCACACATCATGCGCAAACATGGTTTGAAGGTTTAGAGACCGGCTCTATCCCTTCATGGACTGTGATGGCGACAAAGTTTCTAACCAAGTACTTTCCGCCTTCTAAACAAACCAAACTTCGAAATGACATCATAAATTTCCATCAAGCTTTTGATGAATCATTATACACCGCATGGAAACGATTTAAAAGGAGCACTGAAGAAATGCCCTAATCACCGACTCGACAAATCTGCACAATTATGTACCTTCTATAATGGTTTAGACCCTAACCACCGAACCACCCTCGACGCTGCTGCTCAAGGAAGCTTCATGGCAAAGACCGGCGAAGAAGGATGGAACCTTATAGAGAACATGACTATGCATCACCACGATTGGAACTCTGGAGATCACTCAACATCTTCAGCACCTCTCGCTGGATCGAATCCGATTCCAGTTGAAGCAATTAAGGTATTAACAGAGAAGATGGACACACTTGTCAAGCAGTTCAGAGAACTTAAGAAACAACAACACCAAGTACACCAAGTGCAAGTCTGTCAACACTGCACCAACACGCAACCATCTGGTGAATACCAAGTTGAATACGAAGAAGCAGATGGCACCGTCTACTATGCTCAGTTTCCTGCTCGACAATAAAATTTTCCACCCGGTTTCAATCAAAACAACAACCAACCTAGAGGACCTCCATTCCAACCAAGAAACAACCAACCACCATACCAACCCAGATACCCACCTAGATACCTACCTTACCCACAACAATCCTAACCTTCTTATAACCAACCCCTCACACTTCCTGCACCAACTTCCGACACAAACCAAACCCCTGAACAACCTGCAAAGACAAATGCCCCAGCTTCAAGTTCAGATGACGCCTTCACCCAGTTCATGCAAGGTCAACATCTTTTCAACCAAAAGACGTCCGCCAGATAAGACCAAGCCGACCTCTTTATGAGAAATCAACTGGCTGTGCTAAAGAATTTGGAAGCTCAGATTGGACAATTGGCACAACGTCTCGATAACAGACCCAGAGGAAGCTTGCCTAGCAACACGGTTCACAACCCACATGTTGAGGAAGCAAAGCAACTTACTACCACCGAGGAAGCATCTACTACACCACCAGTTGCTGTTCTAGTAAAAGAGTAAGAACCAAAGATCAAGATGCCGGCTGTGGAAACCACGCCGACCATAAATAAAGAGGTTAGGATCCTTTACCCCGCTAGACTTAAAGCTCATCCCAAGAAATTATCATCCTTTAAGCTAGATGGAAAATTCATTGATACCATGTCTAGAGTTCCCGGTCGTAATAAGTACATCAGAAAACTACTATCCACTAAGGATAAACTGCCCGAAGTAAACAATATTCCCCTTAGTTCTGAAACCTCAGCCCTAGTTAAGAATAGTCTTCCCAAAAAACTAGGAGACACCGGTAGATTTACACTCCCTTGTTCTATTTACCAATCCGGAGAAATAAGCGCCTTAGCCGACTTAAGAGCCAGCATTAACCTTATGCCCTACTCCTTGTTTAAAAGGATGGAACTTGAAAAATTGAAACCCACTAAGATGACCATCCAGCTAGCTAATCAATCTGTTAGATACCCAAAAGGAATAGCTGAGAACGTTCTAGTTCAAGTTAACAAATTTTTCTTTCCAACGGATTTCGTGGTAATGGATATCCACAAGGACATAAACATCCCGATTATCTTTGGAAGACCATTCATGAACATAGCTAGAGCAGTAATTGATGTGTATAACCACACGATTGTCTTACGATCACATGGTGAAAGCATTACTTACAAGATCGACCAACCAGAATGTACTCCAGAAGAAGAAGAATGTTATGCTATATCAATAGGCAGAATTTGTTCCGATGATGAATCAGAACCAGAGGAAGAGCAACATTTCACTCGATCATCAGTTCTCATCTCTAATTCTAAGTATGAACCAGAAGAAGAGGAAGAAGAAGTAGAGGAAGAAATTGAATCTGAAGACGAAGAACCTGAAGAAGAGGAAGAAGAAACTGAGGAGGAGGAGGAAGAAATCGAAGAAGAAGAAGAAGAGGAAGAAATGGAGGAAGATGAAGATCAAGCTGATTCACCAGAAATGGCTAAAGTCAAAAGAATACAAGACTGCAAAGGCTACACTTCATCAGAAGAAACCTTTGATTATGGAGCCATCCACCAAGAGCTCAGATCCACACATCTCAAAAGAATGGGAAACATTCTTGACTCTTATCTCGATCCATCGAAACCCTTTACCAGAACCCGACTCCGAGACATAGATACTTTTGAAGAAGAACTCCCCTCATCACAGCACCCAGACCTGTATGCTAAACTCCTACAAAGAATTTCTGCATATAAGGCACGTCAACCAGAAAGCTTTGTTGAAGAAAACCTTCAAGACACAATTACGGAAGTCAGAACCATCGAAATCGACAGTACTCAACCTTTCAACAATGCACCCTCAGATGAAGAATTCCACCGATTCCCAGATTCACGAGACGAGGGTTCCGACTACAAGAGTACCGAGTATGATGGTGATTTTATTGACGTCACTATCAATGAACGCTCTAATCCAAAAACCCCTCTTGCTCCACCAAATTCCCCCATCATCACAACTGAGAGATTAGAGATTCTGCTCATAGATACTCACCAAGACATGATTGAACTAATTGATGAATACACCGATGTGCGCATCATTGTAGAGGCTATCAAAGAATCCACCAATGACTATAACACCGCTCAAAGACACCTGATAAGGCAGATTGAACGAGAATACGATTCATATCTTGCCAATTATGGAGAACCAGTGCCCCAAACTTTGCTCAGACATATCCAAGAGTTCTCTGATTCCCTTCAAGAGCAAGTCACCAGAGAAGCTCAACAGCCAGAAAGACCAGACTACCCAATGGGAGAAGTCGAATTCTGCAGCAACCAAAGGCAAATATACCAAAAAGTATATTGCACCTTAGCCGGATCAGCTTTTCCCTACTCATCGAGTCAGAAGGCTATCCTTGCATCAATGAGAACCCATCTTGAAAGAGCTACTGGAAATCCGCAGAATTATGCTGACATAAGAATGGTAGGAGATCTTAGAACCCTTTTAGATCTCATCAAAACTGGAGGACATCTCACAGCCTCGGAAAACCTCAGGATCATCATTCACTCCACTATTGGTAATCACATTGAACTGATAATTGATGAACTAAATCAATCAGCATTCGAAAAAAACACTCGTGACATTCCAGCACGTTTTTGGCACATGTCACGAGTCAACTTATCATCCTATGTGATAGATCGACTACGTAGAATGTATGAGGAAGAAGACATAGAAATCGATGCTTACCGCAATGGATAGCGCGAAATATTCAGCAAGCTAATCTACATCTTCACTGACTTGGATTTTCCCTTCAACCGCGAACAACATCAACTCATCAGACAAGTATGCCAAGCCACTAGATCCTTCAGGGGAGACCCCTTGGCCAGTGATTTTGAAGAAGTGAAGACTGAATTCATGGCTTTAATTACCTCAATAGGTAGAAACCACCCACAACGTGAAATTGTTCTAACTCACACCTGCACTCGAATCGACCCTAACGGACCAGTCACTAGGGCAGTTCGATACATCAGCTATGGGATGGCAATCCTCGACAGATTAGCCACTGATCATTTCAAAAGCTTCAGAATGGAATCCACCACTCCACCAACTCTCATTACTGACATGATAGAACATTTTCTACAATACTTTCCTCCACGATACGCCCTACCTAGGAACCACAGTGACCACTCTAGCACTACGGACACATCCAACATCATCTGAAGAAGAAAGGACTAAGTCGAGCTCTCGACTTTAAAAGAGTGCTTCTCGGGAGGCAACCCGTGTTTTTACATTTCCGCAATTTTACTTTCCAAGAAGTGATGAAATCTCCGACCATCTTTCACACTCGGATCATACAAAGCATGCCCCAGCCTGCAACAAAATATCAACACCAAAAGAATAGTATATCCGACGTGTTCACACTTACGAGACCAATCACAAGAAGACTTGATCAAGAATGCACCAAGGAAGACGGAATCCGGAACATGCAACCCAAGGAACACTGCAACCACCGGGGAGTACTTCTATACCGTATCTTTCATTTGTTTAAATATAACATATCCATTATGCTTATCACTAAGTGTGGGATTCAAACCCAAAACACACCGCTAAAAGAATACGTCTTAGATGTTTAAATTCCTAAGTGTGGGATTTTCATTCCAGTTAGAGCTTAGATAAACATCGAGGACGATGTTCCTTTAAGTGTGGGATAGCAGTAGTTACACTACTGTAAAATGGATAATGGTATATGCTTGATTCTAAGTCATTGCTCTTTAAGACCATGCTTCTCCAAAAAAAAGTAAACAAAAATTTTCAAAAATTGAATTAAGAATATGTTGAAAATGAAAATTTTAGACGAAGAATGATTTACTTTGAGGAAGAAGGACGAATAAAATACAAATTCTTTTGAAAAATTAGTTTAGTAATCCCATAAAGAGCATCGCATGACTAGGCACACAACAACCCTACTTTCGATTCATGAGGTATCTTGATCCATATAAAAAGCATTCACTTTTAATGCTTCACTTTTTTGATTGTTGAGTGTGCCGATGTATACGTTTAGAATCAGAACTTGCTCTTGTTATGCATTTCGATCCAGATTGGTTAATGAAAAGGAGATTGAATCACATCATTCTTAAACCCATACACCCAAAAAAAATAGATATGTTACCCCTACTTTCTCAAAAGCATCCCCCAAATTTTAAAACAAAGTTCCAAAGATGAAAGAAGAGAAATTGCAAGGAGACGACGTCGAAAAAAATAAAAGAAAATTCAAGAAAGAAAAATCCGAAGAAAATGAAATCAATAGGAGAAAAAGACTCCTTCCGCAAACACCAAAAAGGCGTCAATCCTCCCAAAAATTCCAACTTCAACAAAAGAAACCCATCAAAAACCCAACAAAACCCCCTCTCATTCCACAAACACTCCGCTTTGAAAAAA
The DNA here is from genome assembly GCA_963422505.1 of Pseudognaphalium luteoalbum. Lineage (NCBI taxonomy): Eukaryota > Viridiplantae > Streptophyta > Magnoliopsida > Asterales > Asteraceae > Pseudognaphalium > Pseudognaphalium luteoalbum. The sequence goes on along the minus strand of OY730198.1, from coordinate 51,559,109 downwards.
ACCTACATCACTTCCTCTAGAATGATTATGGCTAGATCGACTTCGCACTCACCAAAAAGGTAACGATTTGATTCACGATCAAGCCTATGACGATGAACGATACATGACTAGCGTTCTGAGTGATTGATAATATTAGAACAAGAAGCCCTAAACACTTTGAGTGATTTGAGTGACCACCTAGAGAGGATCGCTTAGTCATGTATCGAAGATCAAAGATCAAAAGCATGCTCCCAAAGATTACAACCCTGCTTTTTCAAAGAACGAATATTTTATTTTTCAAAACCCACTTAGTAAAAAGTTCTACCCTAAAATATTTCATTATCTGCTTATTTTTAACCATGCTTGAAATTCGAGTTTGCTTGAGGACAAGCAAAGTTCTAAGTGTGGGATACTTGATATTGCATAAAAAGTCATGTTTTTACTACCGATATCTCTCTCATTCCAGAACGATTCTTGGCATTTTAAACTCAAAAACAATACAAATCAATGATATTATGCCAAGATGGTCAAAACAAGGTTGCACGATAAAAATCAAGCAAAACGGATGAAAAACGAAGATTCCACACACGTTTGAAGATTCAAGGCATCAAAACGAGATTTCAAGACAAAAATGCCCATCATCAACATCCATCTCATCTAAGATGTTCGTTTTCAAATTATGAATCCAACAGAAGAAGAATCAACAAAAACGGATAAAGAATGAAGATTCTACGCCTGCCGGAAGATCTAAATGATTTGTATGCAATATCTGGAGATAGGAGACATATTTTTGGGATATCTTTTCATCAAAGGCTTCATTTTTCAATTACGAATCCAATGCAAAAAGAATCAACGCAAACGGACGCATAACGAAGAAGATACGAGCGAATTAAGCAACGCAGTGAAAGATGATGGACCGGGGCGGGTGGCAGCCAGCCGCCGCCGGCCAGCCACCAGCCGCCACCAGCTTTCTAGTGGGTGGCGCCGCCTCCCCTCCCCCCATCTCATTTCCGCTTTTCCGTCCTTGCGTGTACCCGGTGCGCCACCTTTTGCTACTTTTTCGTACCCGGTGCACCACCTTTCGCTACTTTTTCATACCCGGTGTACCACCTTTCACACTTTTTCTAATGTGTGCCATGGAATGCTAACAGGAGCCACATTTCACCTATAAATAGAGCCCCAAGGCTTCCATTTGGAAATGTCCCATATGCACTAGGCATAATTCTCTCTTTACTTTTTCAATCTATTTTCTTACTTCAAAATTAGTATTAGGCTAGTTAGGGAACATGTTTAAAGTAGAACGAAAGCTAGGGAACATCTTGTAATCTTTGGTGTACGCTTGGAGTTACGCTTATTAATTCAAGTCTATTCCTTGTCGCATTTTAATCCGGGTTCTTTCTATCCTATTCTATCCTAATTAAATATGTATGCTTTAATTATGCTAGAATTAGTTTGTGCCATGATTAGCGAGTAGATTACTATTGTATTTGTTGTGATGTAGTTAGCATATATAACTGTGGGATGACTTTAAATATGTCGTGAAATAGTATGACGGCCCCTATTCGACTGTTTACTCGGTATAGTGTTGGAAATGCTTTTAAGCAAAGTACATACGTATGGAAGCCGGTAACGACCGAAGGTAGTTGTATTATGGATCGACATTATAAAACGGAAACTTTATGAACGGACTTATCTTATGATTTTAAACCTAAAACTTACATGCGCCTTTCGATTAACAAACGTGATTGTAACCTAGTAAAGAGGAGTCGCGAACCTTGATACTTGGTCAACAGTTATTTGTGTAAAAACTATGTTTTTAACTGTAACGTCATGCAAGCATCATAAAATGCAATGTGATTCCGTGGACTTTCCATGAGTATTGTAAACTTTCGAACACAATGTACTTATCATGTGAACATGGCAAAGCAATTAAATTTATAATGGAAACATCGGTAAGCGATTAAATACACTGTGAATCACCATAGCATTTTCCGACATGGTCTGGGTTTAACTTTATGCAAAAAGCCGTCAGTATTTTAATTAGCATTTTAATTAGATTAGTTAATTTAGATTAGATTAGAGTAGGTAGGCTACAGGCTAAATAACCATTTACGAAAACCTAGGGATTTGTTAATTGTAATGAGAAAGGCAAGTTTGGAATCTAAGTTACACTGATATCCTTTCCTTAAAATATGAAATCAAAAGTAAGATACGCAAGAAATCTGAACGTTTTCCCCTGTTTATCATTCTTAAGTTTCATTAATAGGAATTGGTCAATAAGTCCGAACATAAATTCTAAGTTAGTTGTTTAATGGATTTGAAATCTTTATGGTATTAAGAATGGTCAGACTTGCTAATGACTTGCTACTCTATTCCTTCACCCATGAGCGAATACGTTCAATAATACGGGTCACTGACTCCCTCACAGGAGAGTGTGGAGAGTTGAGCATCATCTGTCTGATCAGAATCATGACACCTTAGTTCCTCGTGACATATTAGTTGATAACCGACTAATAGGGAACTTATTGGTTATACCACTGGGTATTGAATCCATTAGACATTTCCAATTTAGATAATCATCTTCATATAAGAGTCATCATCCCACATTAGTAGCTTACGAACTCACAACAAATACTACTTTTATTATCTGACTTATTATTACATTTTATTCGCTTTATTTAGTTTACTTAGTTAACTGAACCAAAACCCCCAACGCACTCTTTTAAAACCTTTACTAGAAAAGAAAGATTGATTGGATCACCTCCGTTTCAATTCAGTTTCTCTTTAAGAACGACTCTAGGTCATGCTTACCATCTACTAGCCTTTGATTCAGTATTAGTAATTCATACTTAGACCCCGGCAAATATAAATTTAAAACAAATCAATTGCGATCCATACATCGTCTTCACATTCTTGCAACCATTCTGAGAGCATCCTCGGTTTCCCGCAGGCGCGTCTCACATTCTTGCAACCTTGATTGTAAAACGGAGATCTCGTTTCGGTTACTGATTACTTGGTTATGAACGATCTCCATGGTTTGTGTGGTATCTTCCATTTGGTCGTGAGTTCGGGTCAAGGTTTCAGAGATGTCTGCTTGACCTATGTATACCTAGGCGATACCGTCTTGAGTTTGCTCCATCCAGTTAGAGCGAATATTGTGTTGTTCGATTTCCATGTTGTGTAGCCTGCTTTCATGGCGGTGCACTCAAGCAGCTAACACGGGAACAGTGAAGTGAGTAGGTTCTTGGGTATAGGGAGAGACTTCCATGCTGGAAAACCCTCCGTTAGTTGCGGAGAGCTGGATTCCCTCCTCGTCCCTCCAAGTGTCGAGTCGGTCTGATAACCTTCGCCATTGGCTCGTTGTTGTTTGCCTTTGGGGCTGGTCATTGAGTCAGTTTTGAGTGGAATATGGGCTAGCTCGGGGCAACTCAGTGTTCCTCCTAGCTACCATTGAGTTTCGTGATCCATACAGATGAGAGCGAGACGAATTGGGTGGTGTGTTTGCTATTTCTGAGACAAAGCATAGAAAGAATGAGGCCTATATTCGTATATAATATAGCCTGAGATTTGTAGAGAGGTCTATCTATGTATATATATATATATATATATATATATATCACATAATAGCCCATTGAGTGTCTAGCACAGACATGTTTGAGTCCCGGTTCTCTCGAGGTCAAAGTCAACTAGTGTATCCTGTTCAGTCATGATTCCTTTCAGATCTCACATCATATTCTTTTAATTGTACATAGTTGATCAGGCTATGTTAAATTAAACCAATACAATGTAGTCACTGAACCTAATCATACTTAATGAGGAATACTGCCTAACGATCATAGTCTAGGCCCATTAAATGCAACCTAGTTCACTATAACCTTAGGCTCTGATACCAATCTGTCGCACCCCCAAATTCGGGTTACGGAAGTGAATCGGGTCGGGGCACGACTAATCAATAATCACAGCACAAAGATAAAATGAACGACTCTATATGCGTCGTTTTACAACTTGTATTGATAAAATCAAAGTTTACATCCAAATATAGTTTACATTAGCTCAATTTGAATTTGAGAGATTTACATACATAATTAATTTATACAAAATATAATAATGCAGCTAAATCTCTGAATGTTTGCATGCTGACACGAGCTAATGATTCCTGATTTGGGCAGTCCAATCTACTGCTATGTTGTGACACCCGCTAATTTAGGACTATGATTAGTGCCTAAACTACTTGTAATTACGTGCATTTAGTATTATTTTAATCTAAATATACGTAACCTTTTGTGTAATTACATACACGTTCATACGATGTGTTTAAATCGTACACTCATGAACCGGACGAGATCCGACACCGTTTAACATGGACGTTGGTGACAAATTATTTAAAAATAATGTGGATTTATCCAAACAAACATTATTTACCTTAATATATTGTAAGAATATATTACACGTATTAAATATCGTATAAAACACTCCGTACGCGATGAAAACGCGTGAAATACGCCCGACGGATGGAATAAAGTCAAATTATATCTTATAACTCATTATTAAGTATTTTGATAAAATACTTCAAGTAAAAATATCACGATTGCACGCGTACAATTAAAACGTTTGAAAACGTTACATGATTCGAATAAACGTCTAAACCGCAACCGACCACCGACCGACGACCGAAATATATTTTAATAACTTAGAATATATTATTTAAGTAAAACTTCTATTAGAAATATCGTATTTTAGATCGTTAGCAAAACGTATTAAATAAAACGTTATACGGTTAATTAAAACGCGAAACGAACGGGTAAACCAACACCACACGGGACACAACTTTGAGGAAATGATGTACACACCCATGGGTGAGCCCCCACCCACGAAAATCTGCAGCCATGAGGGGTGGGCATGGCAAGCCATACCCATCTTGGTTACTTCTTTGACTTTATGAATATCAAACATCACCATACCCATTCATTCCCCACTCCACTCTTGCATATCCATTTCTCTCCTCCTTCTCTCTTCCCTCTCTCTCTAGAACGACCAGAGGTCAGCCTCCCCACCACCATAACACCACCATTGGCCACCACCTCACTCTTGAAGGAAAAACGAAGCCGAAGACACCAAAACGATCACCGACGTGCGTACATCACTTCTACCGTCTTCATTTCTTCAAACACCATTGTGAGGCTTCATAACTCTTAAACTTTACTTACATTATGTTTATTATCATGTTATGTTGCTTATTCAACTTGTTAATATCCAAATAAGTAATCAAAACGCAATTTAAATCTCGAAACTATGAGTTTATGTTTCCTGTCCAGATTCTGTTTCCACTTCCACGAATTTTACAAAAATAATTACAACACGAAAATGGACGTTTCTTAATCCTAAAATGTATTACAAGAAGTTATCTTTCCAAAAACATTAGTCTCGTGACTTTTTGACTCCGTTTGCTACTTGAAAATATTTTTCTCCGGTAACATAGGTTTACTGTTCCGGCGAGCAGTAAAAACCGCCTAATTCTCGAGACCATATCTCGAGTTCTAGACCTCAAAAACGTATGAGACCACTTGGGAAATCTTGGTAATTTTGTTATATATAAAAAGTCCTTCTTGGGCTTGTTCCATAAATACACCCATTTCTCCAGAAAATTAGATTTGTTAGAAGTAGTCTAATCTCGGATTAAACTGAACCCTGACACTTTGTGAATTTTTATAAAATATCAAACTACCTCCAAAAGTCATAAAAACATTACAGGAAGTACATAACATATGTGGGAACATCTTGTAAAACTTTCAGAACGATTTGATAAAATTTACTATTTTAGATAAAAATCACAAAGTCGGATGAACAGTAAATCCGTGAATCTATTGACGGATGAACAGTAAATCCGTGAATCTATTGACGGATGAACAGTAAATCCGTGAATCTATTGACGGATGAACAGTAAATCCGTGAATTTATTGACGGATGAACAGTAAATCCGTGAATTTATTGACGAATGAACAGTAAAAATTGACTTTCGTTGACTGTCGGACTGAGGGTTGACTCTCGGACTTTAGGGTGAGACTCGGATGCATAGTTTCGGACTTAATAACACTCGAAATCAAACCAAACCCGTTTGACTTAGTAAACGAAAACGAATACTTAAACAAAATCGGAAAAACTTCAGACCTGCGACAATACCATCATCATTGTCGCATGAATAGTACTCCGCGAATGCTATTGTCGTATGAACAAAACTCCGTGAATCTATTGTCGTATGAACAGTGGTCCGAGAATGCGATTGTCGCATGAACAGTGTCCGTGAATGTCATTGTCGGAATACATATTGTCACACGAAAACGGAAACTTTAAAATACTTTTTACACTAAGTATTGAATACATACAACAGTTATACCGTATACGACAATACACTTACATGATATACATATTCTTTGGGAAGTATATATGAAACCACCTTACTCGACGCAATTAGTACATGAAAACTACTATACTATGGAAAGTATACGACACAACTTATAAGTACGGAGGAGTTTACACTCACTTTATTATGAGATTACACTCATACATACATGAGATTACACTCAAATCTTTTGACTTAAAAAGATGAGCTTACACTCACACGAGTTTACACTCGAACATACTTATATCCAAACAGCGATTACATGTCGCATTACAAATAAACAACTTATGTATATACTTACAAAGTATACAATACGATGAATTACATGATAATAACATTTGAATTATTATTATACCTCCGTCACCAACGGGCCACACTTATTTACAAAATAATTACAAAAGTACAAACAAATACTTGGACATTTCCTAGTTGAGTGGACAACTAGCATGGGTGATCCTTCGTGACACCAACTTACTTGCTTGCTTACGACCTTGTGTGTTTCGGACGCCAGAAGGTTGCAGGGTTTGGAGAACCAACTTACGGAATTACATCACACATTACGGACTTACATCTGGGATACTTATTCGCTTACACGAAAGTATCATACTTACTTGACTCAGGTGAGTCTTACAGCCCCGTTTTTACTGTTTTCTACTTGGGGTGAGATATTTGCTACCGTTTTACATATGAACACAAGTACTAAACTGCTACACACTACTTTTACATACATTACATGAGTTACTTTTTATCCACTGAAATCCTCCTATCATAAGTTGTTAGTTATGGACATAAGCGCGATTACTAGTAAATGGATCCATTTGGGACTGACAATCCCTGCCTGGGGTAGTAGCGTTACCACGGATTACACCGTAGAAACGGGCATATTAGTACTTATTACATATGAGTGTCCGGATAGCACTCACGGGGGTACGTGATGATGTACTTGACTGTACCATTCACACTACACTGTTAAGCTTCAGCTTGTGAGCTCATGGTAATTGTGTTGACCTACTGATTTACTGAGTTACTGATTTACTTTCTATGCTCGAAGGCATTACTGGTACTTTACTTGTGGTTCATAAAGGGTTACTATACTAAACCTGTAAGATTCACCAACCTTTTTGGTTGACACTTTTTAGCATTTATCTCAGGTACATTACAGCAGTAGGACTGCACCACACTCAGGACTGATAGCTCGAGTCGCATGCATACAAACTTGTGGAGATTCTTTTGCATTACTTTTTGTATATCAGTTATGTATTAGAATCTCTAGGAAATCATTTTCGAACTCGAAGATTGTTATTATGATTCAACAATGTATTACTTTTGTACTATTGTACGACGTTGCATATAGATGTCGTTTGCTTTACTTTGGTGCTTGATTATTGATTAGTAACACCCAAAGATTGCTTCCGCGCAACAGTAAATTTGGGGGTGTTACATATGTACCTGTGATACATGCTAAAATGGGTCAGCGAAACACTGGTGAGCTCACAGGTTTGTATGTCAACACATATTGTATGAACCGCAAGATTTTAATTGAATTTAAATTGCATTTTAACAAAATAAAAGTTTTACAGCCATGAGCACATAGTCTGAGATTAACTCGAGGTGTCAGGTCCACATTTAAGGTATCCTGATCGAGGTGCCTCCCCACGAGTGCCCAACTCATCTGAACAAATATTAGTACATCCGTTTACCCAGTTAGTGCATGCTAACCCGGACGAGGAGGGTCAATCCTATATGGTACCATATACTAATATTCACGCTACAACGTATTACCAAACTATGCTGAGGAGGGCTTTGAAAGATTAGTGAGATAACTCATGTAGTAATTGTTTGTTTTCGTACTTGCGTTCATATAGTTAAAATAAAATGAGCAATGATATCACACCCCTGAGTAAAACAGTAAAATAGGGGCTATGAGACTCACCTGAGTCTTAAGAGTTTAACTTAATAAACTTGAGTTGATTATCCGAAATGAGTTTTTCGAAGACTGGTAACCTGAGGGTGTCCACGACATGCGATGGTTATAAATGTGAGCAGGTAAAAGACTACCTTTGTAGTTGTCCGTCCAACTAGAATGTCCAAATTACTACGATTTGGTTGATTTGATTATGCTTTGAAAACGTGTACGACCCGTTGGTGATTGGTTGCCATAATAATCTCATCATTATTATTATGATTTTGAAGTGTTAAGTTCATAAACGTATCCCGATGTGTTTTAAAAGTCGTAACGTATAAGTGTTTGAAGTATACAGGTTTGACACTTAGTATAAAAATCTGTGTTTTCAAGGTTCTGATTTGTGCGACACTGGGTGGCTTTGTGTCCCTAGGTGCGACATTGTAGTTCTAGTGTGACATAGGTTGTTGTGTCGCAGATTGTTGATGCATATCAGTTTGTCTGTCAGTTGGTCTATCGAGTTGTAAAAGTGTCGTTAGTCGTTTAATAGAAATATAGATTTTGTATGATGCGACACTTAAGTTTTAGTTTAGGCGACACTTGCCTAAGTGACGCATAGCGACACTTAGGTAAGTGACGCATGAAGGCGGCCACATGCGACACTTCCACAAGTGACGCATGTCTGCTAGAATTTTAGTATAAATACAAACCTACGGGTTTTCGGCTAGGGTTGACGAAACCCTAGCACCATATGTTGACTAAACTCATATGTAATCAGTTCCAATACGTTATTGAAGCTAATAAACTCGGTTACTTTGTTCAATTGATTGCTTTTTGGTTTAAGTTTATTAGTAATTCGTGTGATTGATTGTTTCCGCCATTCAATCGTTGTCTATCATCACTTAGATCCTTCACAGAGGGAACTCACAACTGGTATCAGAGCCACTAGGTGATTAGATTGACGTTTTGAAGACGTTTTGGATTGAATTCGGTTTTGTTCATATAAAGAATCGAGAATAACCACGGATTTCGGGTTGATTAGGTGCTTTCCAGACGATTTTCATCATTTACTACAGGTTTCGTTCGTTAGGGTTTAAGGAATTTTCGTTAGGTTTACGAAAATTCGACTTTTAGGGTTTTTAGGATTTTACAGCTGTTTCTGCGACACTCGTTGCGTCACTTGAACGCGTCACTTCGTGCGGCACTTCGTAATTCCAAATTAGGGTTTTACCGACACTCGGGTGCGTCACTTTGGTGCGTCACTTGGAGCGTCATTTGGGGTTAATACGACACTTAACTTAAGTGTCGTCTACTTTAATCCACTGTCACTCACGTGCGTCACTTTAGCACGTCACTTGAGTGTCAAGCGTCACTTCTGCTAGTGACGCCTATTTGATTTCTTGCGTCACTTCTGCTAGTGACGCCTTTTGATTTCTTGCGTCACTTCTGCTAGTGACGCCTGTTTGTTTTATTGCGTCACTCAAGTACGACACTTGAGTGCGTCACTTGCTAGATTGAGCGACACTTGCTTACAGTGTCATAAGTCACTTCATCCGTCACTCGATAGCGTCACTTACCAAGTGCCGCTAGTCGTTGCGACACTTGAGTGCGTCACTTACCAAGTGACGCCTTTGGTACTAATAAGTTTTCAAGTTCTTGTTTTTGAGCTAATTTTCAGGATATTCTTTAATGGCTGCTGCTACTGATAAAGAAGATATTCGGGGAATCAGGGATATGATTAAACAAAATCATGATGTCGGTTCTAATAATAAACCTCCTCTATTCACTGCTGATATGGATTACGCATATTGGCATGACCGATTTGAACAGTACGTAGATTTCCACTGTCCTGAGCTCTGGGGTCCACTCAGAAAAAGATATGAAGCTCCGATAGCTGAGGGAGACTATCGTGGTATTCCTCCATCCAAAACCTATAAAGCTATGTCTCCTGAATAGAAAAAGGAGTATGATATTGAAAGAAAGGCTCATTCGGCTATATGTATGTGCCTCACTAAAGATGTCTTATGCCTCTTCAAAACTCATGACATAACTTACGATCTATGGAAGGCTATTGAGACGAGATGTGGTGGAAATCAAAAGTACAAGGAGGCTAAATTAGAACTAATCAAGAAACAGTATGATTTGTTTGATTCTCTTCCTAATGAAACAGCATCGGGTGTTTTTACAAGATACTCACAGTTAGTTAGTGAGTTGACCGAGGGAGGCTACAATTTCCCTCAGATTGAAGTAAATAAGAAGCTGTTGGACGTTCTACCTAGTAGTTGGGACGTTAAAGTGCAATTTCTGAAAGAGAGACAAGAGTTAGCAACAATGAACTTGGATGAGCTAATTGGCGTTCTTCAAGCTCATGCGATGGAGTTGAAGAAGAAGGAATGCAAATCGGGTGGTTTTGTTCAAGACCCGACATTATATGGAGGAAAAGTCAACACCGGGAAGACTTATGGTGGAATGGCTTTCGTTTCTTCTACAAGTTCTCCATTGCAGTCTACTGGTGTTCATCATCCGGTGTATTCTTCTGGACCCTCACAAGGGTCACAACAGCAAGTTCCAATTTCCCCTGCTATTCAAGAACAGGCTGCTATCTATACAGCCTTTCTAAGCTCCTACAAAGATTTGGTTTCACAACCAAATTCTACATTAGAACTGGCTAAAGAAGATTATGCTCAATTAGATGATAATGATCTTGAGCAAATGGATTTAAACTAGAATATTGCCATGATCTCAAGGAGAGTTCAAAAATTCTTGCAACGGACTGGGCGTAAGAGTTTGGAAGGAGATGGCAAAACCAGTTTTGGTTTTGATAAGAGCAAGGTTCGCTGTTATAACTGTCAGAATTTGGGATATTTTGCTAGAGAATGTGAAAAACCCAAAGTTCCTACATCGGGTTTCACGAAGCCTGATGCTCCCAGAACTCCAGAGAAAGATGAAGTAAAGCAAGTGACAGCTGATGCACTAGTTGTCTTTGAGCCTACCAACACCGACTGGAGCATGTATTCTGATAAGTATCAACAGTGTCTCATGGCTCACATTTCTAATGAGGTACGCAATGAACTAGAAGAACCTTTGAACTGTATTTCGTGCATTAAGTTAACTGAATCTTTAAAGTGCTTTCAAGAAGATAACGTAGACTTAAGAAAAAAGGTTGAAAAACTTAATGAGTCAAATAAGTACCTAAAGGCCAATGAACAATTGTATGATAAGAAAATTGAGGCTTATCAACAGGACACTCAAAGGTATATATCTAAGGTTTTTAGTCAACAGGATGCTATTAATAGCTATCTTGCTGAAATAGAACTTTTGAGAAAGGAACTATCTGATTTGAAATTTGAATATGACAAATATAAAAGTAAGATTCTAGGTTCCTCTTCTTCTACGGTTGCCTTCAATGAAATCCTTAACAAGCAAAGGACAGATAATAAAACTAAGACAGGACTAGGTTATACTATAGTCCCGCCTCCCACTGAATACTGTCCTATGCCCGTTAAGGAAGGCACCGAAGAGATTCCAGTTGACTATGCACTGTTATATGGGGTCAAGTCAAAGGTCAATAATCAAAACAAACAGGCAAGGAGAAAACCAAGCGGCCAGAGTATCCTTCGCCTCAGTTTGTTAAGTCTAAATGTGAATCTCCAGTTAGTATTGAGGAGATTGTTGAGATTGAGGATATTACTGATCAGGAGTATCCTGAATTTAAAAAGAAGGTTGAAGTAAAATCTGAAAAAGTGGTTTTAAAGGTTGAACCTACAATTAAGGTTCAACCTAAAAAGGAAAAGGACAATGTTTTAAATACAAAATCTCAAACTTTACAGTCACCTGTAAAGATTTTGCAACATAAAGCTACACGTGAAAAAGATTTTTGTGATAAACCTTCCACTTCAACCTCTCAACCAAAACAAGCATCTTCTAAGACGTGCATGAAATGTTCATGTTCTAGAAATGCTTCCCCTCCTCCTGTGGTAAGTCCTCAGTCTTAACCATTTGTTGAGACCCGTTCATGCTTTTACTGTAAAAGACAAGGACATTTAATTCGTGAATGTCCCAAACTGTCTCATCAGCACTATGGGAGAGAGATGCCTAGGACATCAGTTTACAGAAATTCATTTTCAAAATCTCCACCTAGGCGTTATTCAATCTCTCCCAAGCCTGCTGAAAAGCCAAGTAATGTTGGGCAAAAACCTTTGCCAAAACAAAAGCCTGACATTACTCCCAAACCAATTTCCGAATAAACTAATGTTTGGAAACGAAAGGAGTCTGTAAGTGACTCTTCTATCATCAACAATAACACATTAGATGAAAATTCTGATTTGTTAAAAAATAAAGTTCTATCTGATGTGATTATTGTTGATGACCTTGGTAGACCTAAGTCTGTAAAGGCTTGGGTCACCGTTTTTCACTAATCTCCTTACCTTTATGTGTTGCAGCAGTCAGAACGCGTTAAAGATAGTGAATGGTTCATGGATAGTGGTTGCTCGCGACGCATGACTGGCGATGTGTCTCTTTTGACGGATGTTAAACCACACGCCGGAGGACATGTTGCTTTTGCTGGAGATACAGGAGGAACTATTACGGGAAAGGGAACGCTAACTAACGGGAAAGTTAGCTTTGAGAATGTGAACTATGTGGCTCAACTTACTCACAACTTGCTGAGCGTTTCACAAGTCTGTGATAAGGATTTTACCACTGCTTTCACAAAGACGGAATGTGTGATACTGAAGCCAGGTTTCGTTATCCCTGAAGAATGGGTGCTTATGAGGGCGCCATGGAGAAACAATACTTACGTGATGAATATGCGAACTGTGGAGACTACAAATGAGTATACTTGTCTCCTGTCAAAGGCTTCGGAAAAGGAATCACTACTGTGGCATAGACGAATAGGATACATCCATTTTCGCAAGATGAATTTTCTAATGAACAGTGATTTGGTAAATGGAGTTCCAAAACAGTCATTTGCCCTAAAAGATGACTGCATTGCATGTCATAAAGGGAAACTCCACAAAAAGTCCCATAAGTCGAAGGTAGTGAATTCCATTGCTGCACCACTGGAGCTCTTACATATGGATCTTTTTGGTCCTATTTCCACTAAGAGCATCGGTGGTAGATCTTACTGCTTAGTAGTCACCGATGACTACTCAAGATTTCCATGGGTATACTTTCTAGGTGCGAAGAGTGACACCAAAAATTTTGGTGTATCTGTTGGATAAGTTGGCAAATCTGTGCAACTTAAAGGTGAAGAGACTGCGAAGTGACAATGGAACTGAATTCAAGAACTCAACTCTTGAGATATATTGTGCCACGAAAGGCATTGATCATCAGTTCAGTGCCCTAAGAACTCCTCAACAGAATGGAGTTGCAGAGCGTAAGAATAGGACTATTATCGAGACAGCTCGGACCATGCTGGCCGATTCTAAGCTTCCTATTATATTTTGGGCAGAAGCAGTCAGTACTGCTTGTTACGTTCTGAATCACGTGCTCACGGTTAAGAAAAAGAACAAGACCTGTTATGAACTTTTCAATAACCGTAAGCCAACTTTGCAGTTTCTAGAGCCATTTAGGTGTCCGTGTTTGATTATGATCCCAAAAGAAAAGGTCTCGAAGTTTGGAGCTAAAGCTGTTGAAGGGATTTTCCTTGGATATTCAGTCAACTCTCCGAACAAAAGAGTCTACATTAAACCAACACACCAGGTGGAAGAGCATTTTGAGGTAAAATGCCTGCGTTATACAGATCCTCCTCAAGGAACGGGTCCGGAAAGGTTATTCAACTATAAGGATGTGTTTAACTCTTTTGACATACCCGAAGAAGATATTGAAGAGGAGGAGTTAGTCACCTTACTTCATGGCATCAGTTTGTGTCACGACACATCTACCTCAAAACCTACATCCATTCCTACTCCAACACCCACACCATCACCTCCAACACCCACACCATTACCTACTACATCCACACCATCTCCTACTATCCCACCTTTAGATGTTCCTTCGACTTCAGGAACGACTAATGCAACAGAACATCCAGTTGATCCTAATATGCCTCCTTTAGAGGAAGACGAGGAAGAAGAAGAAATGGTTCATTCTCATCTTTTCTCTAATGAAGATGATACGGAACTCCAACTACCTGTGCAACCTGAAAGTTCTACTGCTCCTGAGACTAACACTGTTCCCGTCACTAAAGGGGATATGAACAATTTGGAGTTAGTACTTGCACCGGATTTAATCCCAGTCACACGTGTACATAGGGATCACCCCATCGATAATATTATCGGTGATCCTAATGCTGCGGTTCAAACAAGGCAACAAGTGACACAAAATCCAAATCAGGAAATGTTAAATTTGGTTGCTCGGATAAATTCTTGTCATTTATCCCAAATTGAACCCAAGAAAGTTGATGAGGCCTTAAAAGATCCATCCTGGGTCGAGGCCATGCAAGAAGAGTTACAGCAGTTCAACAAGCTGCATGTTTGGGATATAGTTCCGTTACCCAAAGGTGCTCACTTAACCGGCACTCGATGGGTATTTCGAAATAAGATGGATGATCGGGGTATAGTGATTCGGAATAAAGCTCGATTGGTTGTTCAAGGTTTTAGTCAAATTGAGGGCTTGGATTATGTTGAAGTCTTCGCTCCTGTGGCAAGACTTGAGTCTATTCGGATCTTTCTTGCATTCGCTTCTTTCAAAGAGTTTTGTGTTAACCAACTCGATGTTAAAAGCGCCTTTCTATATGGACAAGTGGATACGGATGTGTACGTTAGACAGCCTCCAGGTTTTGAAGACCCTGAGCATCCAGAATACGTCTGCAAGTTGAATAAGGCGTTATATGGTCTTCATCAAGCTCCACGGCTTTGGTATGAGAGGCTCACTACCCACTTAATCAAGCATGGTTTTGTTCGAGGGAATATCGATAGTACTCTGTTCATTCATAAAGAATAGACTGGGAATCGAGAAGATATGTTACTTGTGCAGGTGTATGTGGACGATATTATATTTGGCTCCACAAATGAAGCGATGTGCAAACATTTTGAGGAGATTATGAAATCTGAGTTTGAGATGAGTGCGATGGGGGAGCTCAAATTCTTTTTAGGTGTACAAGTTGAGTAGTCTCCAAAAGGTATTTATATTCATCAGTCAAAATATGTCAAAGACATGTTGACTAGATATGACCTGCTCAATTGTAAAACCTATGGGACTCCTATCGAACTTAATCACAATCTTAGACTTGCTGAAGATGAGGAAGATTGCAAAGAAAAGGACTATCGATCAATGATAGGTTCTTTGATGTATTTGACTGCTTCTCGACAGGATATTGTGTTTGCGGTATCCGTTTGCTCACGCTTTCAAGCCAAACCCAAGGTGTCTCACATGAAGGCGGTAAAGCGAATTTTTGGTTATCTCAAACATAGACCCAATCTTGGTCTATGGTATTCAAACGAGAAATCATTCGCTCTTTCTGCCTATTCGGATTCGGATCATGGTGGCTGCAGCATAGACAAGAAATCCACCACTGGTGGATGCCAATTCCTTGGATCTCGATTGATCTCATGGCAATGCAAGAAACAGACTATAGTTTCTTTTTCAACTGCAGAAGCTAAGTACGTTGCTGCTGCGAGTTGCTGCTCTCAGGTTCTATGGATTCAGCATCAACTGCATGATTACGGGTTACTTCTTTCTATGACTCCTATTCACATAGATAACACTGCTGCTATATCTATCACATGCAATCCCGTACAGCACTCTAAGACTAAACACATTGAACTTAGGTTCCACTTTATACAGGATTGCTATGAAAAACACCTGATAGACCTTGTCCACATAGACACCCTAAAGCAGAATGCCGACCTTTTCACAAAAGCTTTTTCGCATACTCAATTTGATGAACTAATCAACATGATTGGTTTAAGGTTCTTTATAGCCAAAAAGTAATTTGTAACTTGGAACGTAATTTACTTATTTTTATGTGTGATAAAAAAAAAAAACGCAATAGCCACTCTTTATACTTTTTAGTATTAAGAAATGCACCATTGCTACATTTAAAAATAGACGTTGAAGTTGTGTCTGTAAACAACTTGGGATATGATAGTACATCGGGTGACATGCACAAAATGGAATTTTAAGGTTTATCTTGGATGTGTCAGTAGATTTATCTGACGTGTTGAAAACAGTTTTTATCAACATTGTCTTCATCATACGATATATTAGTAGGCATGTTATGCAAACTCTTTGAGATCTCTTAAGAAGCCTAATACTTAATTGTCTATTTCAAGTGGTACAACATCATTAGATGTATGACACAAGTCTTAATTTCTTACTTATGCTAGACATGTTTTCATGAAAGAAGTTTATTTGATATCATTTGGGGGTATATATTGACAGTTTCCTCTGTTATACGTAAGTATAGACCTGGTCTCTGTTAATATATACTTAAAACTTAAGCAAACACAAGTCAAAGTACTTGCTAAGTCTCTAAAATTAAGATACCTTACAAGGTCGCCAAAATGGTTTGACCAAGTCTGGTTTTGCTTAAACCTGAATCAAGCTATGTCGCTCTGTTGTACGTAAGTACAGACCTGTCACCGCTGACTTGATTCTTAAATTTGATTTTCTTATATTCTCTCTGTAAATGGAAACATGGTCTATGTTAAGATGTATATCTATGGTGGGGACCACAGCGAAATGTATATACCAATAATAATAAATTTAGCTCCTAGATGTGAGTGTAACATGTTTAAAGTGGATAAATATACTAATAATCGTTTTGAAATTATTTTTATAAAAAGTGTTTTTAGCATGTCAAGTAAATTTAACGTGGACAAATATACTGATGATCGAAATAACACTTACTGTTCCTAATAAATGCATGTTATTCCGATATGATCCCTAACCAGATTATATCAACTCCGTCATCAAAAAGAATGTGTTAATTTTATGGTTGTATATTTGCATTCCTTTATGTGTTCTTATATTTTCTCTAAGTTAGTTCAATTTTCTGATTTTATCCAAGTTACAGTTACCTTTTCAAATTTGAGTACCGAAATCACAACGCAAAAATCGATAAATCGCAAACTTTTCACTAAAAGTGACCTATTGCGTCACTTCATAAGTGACGCTACTAGTGACGCATACGATATTGCGTCACTTCCACTAGTGACGCTGTAAGTGTTGGGGTAAGCTACGCTACAAGTGCCGGGTTGAGTGACGCATACTAGGGTTTTCGTATAAATACCCTTTCAAACGACACTCAACCTCACCACTTTTCAAATTCATATAGCGTCACTTTCTCTGACATACCGTCACTTATTGTGTCTCTGCGTCACTTCGTCTGTGCATTTTTCATCGATCTGTTTGTGATTTTTCGAGCTTGGTTGCGCATTCAATCGTGATATTCTTGTTCTCCTCATTCATACGACTCGATTGGTACTAACTTTAACCTTTATCTTTCTGTATTCATGTTTTAATCACGTTTTAGGGTTATGGGATTTGGGTTTCTTCAAAATTCCACGATTTGGGGTTTAATTTGTTAATGGTTTTCGTTAATAAATGGTGTGTTTCACTCGTTTCTATCATGCGTACATTGTGGTAACTTCGATTTTCAAAACCCCCAAATTTGGTTTCTGGGTATGAACAGTGACACGATGATCTTCATCGTTGCGTCACTTCATGTGTCACTTACCTCAAGTGACGCTACTTGGTAATTTAGAACCCATACCGTCACTTCATCAGTGACGCTTATTACTGCGTCACTTCTTAAGTGACTCTCTAAGTGACGCATGTGCATTTATTACTGGTTAGCCCGTCACTCATTTAAGTGACGCCCACTTATGCGTCACTCTCTTAAGTGACTCACTTAGTGACGCTGTTGTCTATACCGACAATTATACCGTCACTTCACAAGTGACTCACTGGGTTACCGTCACTTTGCCTAATGCCGCATACTCTTGACCCGACACTTTTTAAGTGTCGTATCTAATGACGCATGATTTGGCAACGTCACTTACACCAGTGACGCATGATAGCGTCACTTACCATAAGTGACGCTATACTTAATTTCTGATTTTGAGCACTGTTTCCTGCGACACTTCCTAAGTGTCGGTAGTGGTTATGCGTCACTTCCTAAGTGACACCTAAATCAGAATTTCGTTTTTTAGGTTATGCGTGTTCGTGCTAATTCTATAACGTTTGTGGTTATTTTTGTTTCGTATTTTAGCTTACAGTTGGCTGATTTGCAAAACTACTATCGCCGCACCAACACTCGTCACAATATCACTGCTTTTTTGGAGTCCACGCATGCGAACTCGGCTCCTTTTCGACCTATGATAGAGTTCCTACGACGATCGAGGATTCATTATGCTATTACTGCATCTACTCCGGTTTATATGAATCAGGTTGAAGAGTTCTACGATCATGCTTTCATTCGGACTCAAGGTGATGTCCCGCGAATTGTGTCCAAGATGTTTGGTGAGGAAATTGAGATCACCGAGAACTCTATTCGACGGGTTCTCCAATTCAATGATAATGATACAATGCCGACTATGTTCGCGACAACGTTTATCTACCGCGGCCTTCAACGTATGGGTTATCCGGCGAATCAGCTTTCTGATTTCCGCAAACAATATCTCTGCCGGGTTTGGAGGTATTTGTGTCATATTGTGATTGTTTGCTTATCTCCGAGGAAGGGAGGATACGATGCCGCGAGTCATTTGACTTTATCTCTTATGTTGGCCTTAATCTACAACAAGCCGTATAACTTCAGCGGTTATATATTTGGCAACATGGTTGAGAATATTCGGGCTGGAAAGGATAAGTGGCTGCAATATCCACGGTTTGTGCAGCTGCTGTTGAATGACTTGAATCTTGAGATTGCCCCAGATCAACGATCCCTCTTGGTGCCAACGCCAATGCTTCTTCGCGTCTTCAATGACTACAAATTAGCGCCAAAGGGTGAAAAAGTTTTGGCGGATCGTGAATTGTTCGGGCACATAGTCAACGAAAACTATGTTGCGCTGATGAATGACGGATTTGAGGATGATGTGATTCCTCCGGTAAATGAGGATGATCTTGTTGACACCGAGATAGCTCAGGATTTGGACGATATTGATCGTGTTGAGCGGGTTGATGATGATTCTGATGATGGTGGGCCCACACCACCCGATTCTGAGGGCGACGTGCCCCCACAAACTGCTTTGGATGGGATTCAACTTGCTGATCCTCGACGCTTTAAGCGTATTTTGAGAAGAATTTCTACAGGAAGGGTTCATGTACCAAGGAACCTTAGCAAGCGACCAGCTGGGTCTTCTCCATCCTATTCAGAGTTACCTTTGAGAAGACGCCAGAGAACGGGAATTGATATACAGGAATCTGGTCAGCGAACGCCTCAGTAGCAACAACAATCTCCGCAACATCAACCACAGACACAGCTCCCATCTATTCAACAGCTTCTGAGCCAAATGGAGCAATTGAGCAAACGCTTTGATGATCAAAATGCGATTATTGCAGCTCAGGCTTCTCAGATCAAGGAGTTAGAGCTTAAAGCTGCACAGGTGGATGAGCTAAAGCTACAGGTGTCTGTGTTAGATTCTAGATTGCTAGAGTTGGAATCCGTTACAATTGTTTCGGGGGAGGTAGGTCCCAGGGAGTTAGAAACAAATGTAACTCCTCCCCCAGAACCAGAAAATGTACAATCTTCTGCTATTAATGAAAATATCTCTTTGGATTATTTTGTTGAGGTTCAGGGTCAGGCAAGACCAATTGCTGTTGACTATTCGTATGTAGATCTTACATTTCTTCAAAATATGATGAATGAAAATACATCGATACCTGAGGAAGATGTGATAAATGATCCAGTGGCAGAGGATTGTTACTTTGAAGGAAATGATGATGTTGAGGTTGAGGGGGAGCAGCTCCAAAGTGATGAATGTTATGATGATGCTCCTATTATCGAATCAGATTCTTCAGAAGATGAATCAGGTCATGTTTCTGAGATAGAAACTAATGAGCCATCAGCTTCTACGGATGAACCCTCAATGATAAAGCCTAACATAGTGCTTAAACCTAGAGTTGAGGTACCTGTTACGTGTAAATTTTACAAAGTCAGAACTGATTATACGGGTTTGATAAAAAGCTGGAAGTTTGATGAAAATAATTCAGTATTCATGATTAAAAGGAGTGATGGCATTCAGTACTTCAACTTAAAGTTCTATAAAATAAGTACTTTGCCAAAATGCGAGCTTCAAAGATTATCTCAGATACCCTTGATCAACCGTGCTCGAGATTCACGAGCAGATTTCTTTCAAGTGGTTATTCGTCGGGAAATTAACAGCAAGAAGTATAATTTGATTAAACCGACGTTGGGTATGAGATATAAGTTTAAGAAGAAGTTGGATCCAGTTACACGACAACCAATTGTAAGGATGATCTATCCACCAGCAAAATGCTTACAGAAGATACCTTTAGAGATCATTCCTTTGGATTTTTTGAATAAGTTGTTATACTGGGAATACGATGATATTATGGGTGAAGCTGTGATTGTGTTTATTCCAAAATCCGAACCAGCTACGGATCCGGAGTCTTTAGATACAGATTTGGGAAATGAAGAGAAAACAGCTTGGGATGCTGTTCAACCTAAAAGGAGGTCTATGTGGGGTCTGAAGAGAAATAGATTTTGTGTATTTGACCCTTTGAGTTTGATTAATCTTTCTGTACAAGATATGAAGAGACTACATCAGAACAAGATTCAGTTCAAAGAGAAAGATAGAGCTGAAGCCATTAAATTTCAGAAGATTGTCGATGCATAGCCAATGGGGTACACGAGCGTGGTGTATTTCCAGCTGGCTGGAAATAGTTGAAGACTCAAAGACTTTTTGAAGACCAAGCTGAAGACACGGGGGAGTTTATTGATGCATATCAGTGTGTCTGTCAGTTGGTCTATCGAGTTGTAAAAGTGTCGTTAGTCGTTTAATAGAAATATAGATTTTGTATGATGCGACACTTAAGTTTTAGTTTAGGCGACACTTGCCTAAGTGACGCATAGCGACACTTAGGTAAGTGACGCATGAAGGAGGCCACATGCGACACTTCCACAAGTGACGCATGTCTGCTAGAATTTTAGTATAAATACAAACCTACGGTTTTTTGGCTAGGGTTGACGAAACCCTAGCACCATTTGTCGACTAAACTCATATGTAATCAGTTCCAATACGTTATTGAAGCTAATAAACTCGGTTACTTTGTTCAATTGATTGTTATTGGTTTAAGTTTATTAGTAATTCGTGTGACTGATTGTTTCCGCCATTCAATCGCTATCTATCATCACTTAGATCCATCACAGAGGGAACTCACACAGATCATGACTGTGACATAAGTCATTGTGTCGCTATGTGCGACATCCACAATTTAATGCGACATAGGGTGCTGTGTCGCTATATGCGACATCCAAAGGTGTTGCAACATCGTCACTTGTGTCGCTATATGCGACATAGGTAATGGTTTTGCGACATAAGGACTTGTGTCGCAGGTGGCCTGGAGCCTCTGCGACATAACAGGCTGTCCAAAACAAAAAGTGGTAGGTTTGTGGTCAAAAGACTTCGGTCTGACCCGAAACTTTTACACAAGTCTTAGATGAGTTATAAAGCTTGCAGAAATTATTGGTTTGTGTCAGGAGTAACCCGAAGTGTTGGATCTATAAAATGGTCAAAACTGACATTTTTGACAAATGTTTAGAAAACGAGTTTTAACATATTATTTGGACATTTCTATCTTAGATTAACAACATACAAGTGGAAATGGACAAAATCTAAGAGTTTCGAGATTTGTCGGAAACTTACGAATCATCGCGAGAGAAATCCGAAAAGATGGAATCGTAGATCGCGACGCGGTGAATCTTTTTCTCCAAATGACCGAGATGATTTATGGTGATTTAAGGGTGTACTTTGGTGGTTGAAGGTGGTGATTTGGAGGTGGGTGGTGAAAGTGGAAGAAAAGAAGAAAATGAGAGAGAGTATAGATGTGTGTGTGTTTTGTGTGTTGAATGAGACAAAGGAGTGAAGGGGTGATGTCCCTCACCCTTGGGACGGTTCATGGGGGCCCCACCATGTGTGGGTGCTTCCAATTTTTAGTCCCCTGCGTTTGCGCTCCGTGCAGTGTTCGTTTTCCCGATCGTTTAATCGTTAAATAATATTTTTGCGCGTTTGAATATACGTTTTAAAATACGAATAATTGTTCGTTGTTTTTGTCGAAGTATTTTACCCAATACTTAATAATTGAGTTATAAGATATAACTTAACTTTGTTTTGATTGTTTGCGCGTTTAATATTTTAGTCGCATAGACGTTTGTTTGTACGAAACGAAGTAATTGTGGAATATTATCAAAATAATATTTTGAGTAAAATAGTGTTATTAAATAATGTTATATTATTTAATAAAATTGTTCACCAACGTCCTTATTAATTGAATCGAATTACATTCGATTTGAATTTCATAATTTAATCAAATCGTATAATTGTATATATTCAACAATATATATTTTGATACATTAATTAGCTTAACACAGAACTAATTACATGTATTTACAGTTGATTAGGCACTAATTATTAGTCCTAATTTAGCGGAAGTGGTAAGGGAAAGGAAACAATTAAAGACTAGAGTGGAGTTGCTAGCTTGTTGTAAGTTACACAAGCTTTCTCTTAAAATTATCATTTTGAAGCCTTTGAAAGCCCGCTCAAACAATGTTTTGACATTTTGTAATTATGACAGTAAAGACAAGAAATAGTGTGGTGATGTAGTAGACCATGGTGTATGTTATGTAAATATGTGGTTTGAAGTGCAAGTTATAGTATACTAGCCATTTTGATCATATATGAAACGTTGACATGTAGTCAACTATTTCATTAGTCAACTACAGGTTGTGAGTAGCTATTAAATGGGTCAAAGTAGCCATGTTGGGCCAATGGGTCAAAAAGGGTCAAATTGAGTTTTTAAATGTACTTATGGTCCAAAGTGAGTTCAATGAAGACTAAATGTGTGCTAAATGGCCCCACAACTTTGTTTTGGTATAAGTGATAAGTGGTCAAAAGCTTAGTATCTCAGTTTTCATAGTTTCAAATTTAGTAGGTTCACTAAATGGTCGTTTTAGTGTCAATTTGAGTCAAACGTTTAAATCCCAAGTTATTGTGAATTTTGGAAAAGTACAAAAAGGGAAGTCTTTATTTTGGTTGTAGGAATGTGCCTGCAAAATTTTATAGTTTAACTCTTTGTCGTTTGTGAGATATGCTCAATCGAAGTTTCTAAAATGGTAATAAGGAAATCTGATTTGCAGGTGCAGGCTGGGGGCCTCTACCCGACGGGTAGAGGGCTTACCCGACGGGTAAACCAACTGAGCCGGTGGCTCCGAATTCCCATTCGGCTGCTTCTATAGCCTTTTAACCACGACTTAGCTCTGTTCGACCAAAACTCATTGTTCCCGGTTGGTTACCCCCTCAACCCGGCGGTTGGGAATGAGTACCCGGCGGGTACTCATGCTAGCCAGCGGGTACTCATGCTACCCGGCGGGTAGTAATACAGTTCCAGCAATTTCTATTTTTAGTTTCAATAGTGCAATAGTTAATTTATATAGAATATAAGATATGTTAATACAAATAGTGAGACCGATTATAATATATCTTTTAGCTATATATAAAAAAAATGATTCAGATTTTCAGAACATTTCACGTATCATCTGTGTAAGACGTCACGTGACATCAATATAATTAGCGATCTTCAAAAATTGAATACACAATGTTTGAACTTTGAACCAAAGTTAACTCCACCCCCAACAAACTAAATCCCAATTTAAAATAAATGAATAATAATAATTTGTTAATTAAAATAATTCCCAAATGGCATCCGATTCTTTTCACCAGACCCGATCCGACCCGAATTGATCGAACACCGTCGGTTGAAGAAAGTTGTCGTTGGTGGTTTTTAGTTTTTATAAAAGAGTTGCAGCAGGCAGCAGCTGATGTATATGTATCTATCTCTACATACACATATACATACATACATACATACATACACATATATACTTGTTTTACAATAACACGACCACCATTATTAACGGTTAATTGGAATTCTAGCAAATTACAAACAACAACCACACCAAGACGATAAAGACATCTCTTCCGATCTATCTTCATTTCTTGAAGCAAACGACGTCGTCAACCACCAGTTGTTGTTATTGCTTCAGATCTCTCTCTCTCTCTCCAGTAGTTAGGGTTTCCTTTTCTGCATTCCTTATTTTTCTCCGTATCTATACACACTTCAAACATATCATCCTTACTACTTCTGTGTTTCATTACATCACCGATTCCATTAATTCTACTTCGCGTTGGCTGATTGCCGGATTTCGATTGCGATTTCGGATTGTTTTTGATCGCAATGGTGGTTTCTGGACCTCTAACACCTGGTCAGGTAAAGATATTAGCTGCTACTGAATCTTACTTTAATTTGCTTAATTAGGTTGATTTGATTGCTGATCTGTTTGTTAGTTGATTTTGAAAATGCTGATTTGGAGATCTGAGTATTGTATTTGAAGTTTAAATCTAGTGTAGCATTATGTTCACACTGAAGTTCTAAACTCAAGATGCCGTTGATGGAGGGATACGTTGATGGAGGGATAAACAATATACATATAAGCTGTTCTTATTTATTGATTACATTATTTTTAAGTTCTGGTTATCCGTAATTGTCATTGCTTAATGATATCCCCCGAATAGGTAGATATTGATCTCTTACACAATATGTGTCTTCACTCAAATATTATTTTAAATTCTTTCTATGTTGAGCTTGAGTTTGGTAAATTATGTACACCAATCTGTGTGAGAACAAGTAAAAGGAACAAAAATGCAGTTGAATAGATCCTTTATTGATTCTTTCCAATGTGAATTTGACTCCAATTACTATGTAAGTTGGATGTAAGCCAACAATTGAAAGGTAAAAACCTAAAGGGTTGCCGGGTTGGTGTTGATTTTAACTTGAATGGTATAAAAAAATGTATTCTGGTGGTAGGTTTTACCAGCCTTGTATTCTAGTATTACCTTTCTGCTTTTCCTTGTATAGCTTTGTGATTGTAAATGTTCTTATCATTAACATTATCATCTCACAGGTGTCCTTTTTGCTTGGAATCATCCCTATATTTGTTTCTTGGATTTATTCAGAATGGCTGGAATACAAGAAAAATTCATCCCCATCCAAACTGTAAGTTTCTTTTATGTACTATAATCAGCTCTGTCCTATTAGAATTTTTTGTCTCAAATTGTCTATGGTCTTTGATCTTCTGTGAATAAGTTGTACCATATGTGGTTTACACAATTGCCATGTGTGATTTGTTCTTATTACCAATCCATACATCAAATTTATGTTTGTTTCATTCAGCATTGTCAAGGAATATGCATACATTGATCTCAGTATCTTTTAATGTTCATTTACTTGTGTCTTTCGGAAGCAGTCATTCAGATAATAGCTTGGTTGAATTGGAAATGGAGGCAATAATGGAAGAAGACCGGGCTGTTTTGCTGGAAGGAGGCCTCACAAAGTCAGCATCAGTCAGGCAGCCTGCTGCTGCTATTAAAGCAAACTTAATTAGGTTAGGGTAACATCTGAATGGATTTCTTCAAGTTTTTATCCTATTTATTTTGTGTGTTGTTTTGTATGGTGAAACTGCTAAGTACATTCTGCACCTCTTGATTTGTAGATTTGTGACAATGGAGGAGTCTTTTTTACTTGAAAATCGAGCAACTCTAAGAGGAATGTAAGTCATGTTATTTTTTGGTGTTAATATTATTTTGGTTTGATGGATGTGTTCTGTTTTAAGGTGATGCAACAATCACATTTGACTTTACTACTTGATGTAGGTCAGAATTCGGGGGAATTTTATTTTATTTCTACTTATGTGACCGCACCAGCTTAATTCCAGAATCAACAAAGGTTCTTACCTCATACTTAAGTTTTCTTATATTCGAGCCTTAAATTTTCCCATTAATGGTAGTAACTGTATTTTTTTCCTAGTGCAGAACTACAATCGTGATCTTTTCCTTTTCCTGTACGCTCTTCTAATCATTGTTTCAGCAATGACTTCTCTGAAGAAACATAGTGACAAGTCAGCTTTCTCAGGAAAATCGATACTTTACCTCAATCGACATCAAACAGAGGAGTGGAAAGGATGGATGCAGGCAAGAGTTTTGTCTATATCATTACTGTACCACTGATTTCATCTTTGTAAATACAAATTGTTCATATATTTCTGTATTCAGTTCTTCCTTTAATATATCTTATGTCCGCTATTTGAAAATTAATACATCATTTTCTGCCTGTGCAAAGACCTATATGTTAAAGTGCTTTTTATTTTATCTGTATTTTGTTAGGTTCTCTTTTTAATGTATCATTACTTTGCTGCTACGGAGATATACAACGCTATACGTGTTTTTATTGCTGCGTATGTCTGGATGACTGGTTTCGGGAATTTCTCCTACTACTACATCCGAAAAGATTTCAGTGTTGCACGATTTTCTCAGGTAATTCATTTTATTATTCTTGTTGTTGACCTTGCTGATGACATAGGTGATGTTAATTGTTTTATAGACATCAAACTTGCACATGTTAGCCACGTCTCTGTATTTAGAGGGCTGAAACTTCAAATCTGTTTGAGCCACTTATTTCTGCACCTAATATCATATCTTCTTTCTGCAGATGATGTGGAGGCTGAATTTTTTTGTGGCATTTTGCTGTATAGTTCTTAACAACGACTATATGCTCTATTATATTTGTCCTATGCACACTCTTTTTACTCTTATGGTGTATGGTGCCCTTGCTATCGGAAGCAAATATAATGAGATAAAATCAGTAATGATTATGAAGCTCATTGCATGCTTTCTGGTGGTTATCTTGGTCTGGGAGATTCCTGGAGTTTTTGATCTAATATGGAGCCCTCTTGCATTCCTATTAGGTACATTTTACATTCTATGTAGCACATGTTTATATGAAATCTCTGTAAACAGGCATTAAACATTTCTGGATTAATCAGAAGACCATGGCTTCATATTGTGTTGCGATAATGAGATATAATATCTAGTGCTGGCATTTGACCCATTACTTATGAATGAGTTAATTTGAACTATGTATCATCTCTAATGGGTCAAAGGAGTTATGTTAGAAAATAGAATAAAATGAAATGGGATGAACTGGTCAATTGTATTGTCTGAAGTCTACTTTTATTGCATTCCTCTTATGATATTCTATAAAAAAGTATAGATTAGTAGTTGAAGAATATAATAGCTGTAATCATATTTGATCCACTAATTGTTTATAAAATTTTAGAATTTTAGATTATGAAGGGTGTTTAGGGACACCGTGATCCAGCCCATCCCGTACAAAAGTTTCCATTTAACCTGTTACGGGTTATCTAACCCTTCTGACCTATCCAGTATGCCACCTCTAGTGTACTTCATTAGATACAGTTCTTCCGAGCTCAAAGTTCGATAGTTTTTGGAGAGTGTATGTTGATAATGTAACCTGAATTTTTGAAAGTAATTCTCCTTTTTCTTTTCCCCTCCTTTTTGCAGGTTACAGTGATCCTGCTAAACCAGATCTCCCTAGGTTGCATGAGTGGCATTTCAGATCTGGGCTAGATCGCTATATATGGATTATTGGAATGATTTATGCATATCTTCATCCTAATGTAAGCCCTAGGAAGTTCTTTTGTCTGTATTCTTGATATATATATATATATATATATATATATATATAACTATAACTATGTTTAATGATATTATCTCAGGTTGAAAAATGGATGGAAAAACTTGAGGAGTCGGATAGTAAACGGAGACGCACCGTAAAGGCGTCCATTGTTTCAGTATCTGTGCTGGTTAGTTTATATTATTTTTCTTTGGAATGTAGAGGTGGCACAACCAATTTACTTATAAAGGGTTCTATATGGGTTTTGTATTATATCTCAAATGGGGCAAACTAAAAAACGCAGGTTGATATTCGCTGAAAGTCTACATTTAATGCATAGAACTTATATTTCTTGTATTCAAAATGTAAATTGTTAGTTATAGAGTTCCTAAAGAAAAACGACTTTCAACCCATTGCCGCATTTTCTCAAATCTCAACCCATCCATTTTGCTACCTCTATCAGTCTATTGAGATGTTATCCTTTGTTCGACCTTTTGTGGGCTTATCTTTGATTCATTTCAGGCTGGTTACCTGTGGTATGAGTACATATACAAGCTGGACAAGGTTACATACAACAAATATCACCCCTACACATCATGGATTCCTATAACGTATGTAATGAGTTTATTATTCATTTATCTTGACTCCATTACCTGTGTACGAATATTTTGATATATAGGCTTGCTGTATTTTAAACACCATGTTGTCTTCTTCAGTGTCTACATCTGCTTGAGGAATTTCACTCAACATCTTCGGAATTATTCACT
Organism: Pseudognaphalium luteoalbum; assembly: GCA_963422505.1. NCBI lineage: Eukaryota > Viridiplantae > Streptophyta > Magnoliopsida > Asterales > Asteraceae > Pseudognaphalium > Pseudognaphalium luteoalbum. The sequence continues at coordinate 51,530,347 of OY730198.1, read as the reverse complement.
AACTCTCTTTGCGTAAGCTTCCTATAACTTCACCATTCAAAGATTTAAGGCCATGAGGATTCAATTCCTTATTCAAGTATACTCCTTTTCATGTTCTTATAGGTGGCTTGGTAAGATCACTTTGGAGACGTACATTTCTCAGTTCCATATCTGGCTTAGGTGAGTACAAAAACCTCATCTTTTGTAAATATAATTTTGTGTCTTCTGTTTGTAGCAGTCATGAATTATCTTTTTCTTCTTTCATATAAGAAGTCCCCATTGCTTTGTTTTATGTTTATCGTTTTTCTAATTGTTACAATGAATGTTTACCATTTCTTAAAATTCCTGGAAAAAGTTACATCTGAAGCCAGTTATATGCAATGTCATAGTACTAACCAGCATGAATGGTGCAGATCAGATATTCCCAATGCCCAGCCAAAGTGGCTTCTCTCCTTTATCCCAAATTACCCAATGCTCAATTTCATGCTTACAACTGCAGTATATGTCTTGGTGAGTAACATATCCTTCCAGCTTTCTAAAATGGCGCAGATCGGCAACGAACTTTCCTCTTTTTGTCGAGTTAGGGTATGAACCCAATTTATTATACAAGTCGGTAACGAACTTTCAAATTATGTTTCGAGTTAGGTAATGAACTTTTTTTTCACCTAACTTGAAAAGTTCGTTACCTAACTCGAAACATAATTTGAAAGTTCGTTACCTAACTCGAAACATAATTCGTAAGTTTGTTACCTAACTCGAAACATAATTCGAAAGTTTGTTACCTAACTCGAAACATATATTGGACACGAACTTTCGAATTATGTTTTGAGTTAGGTAACAAACTTTCAAATTATGTTTCGAGTTAGGTAACGATACCTAACTTGAAACATAATTTGAAAGTTTGTTACCTAAGTCGATACATAATTTGAATGTTCATTACCGACCTGTATAATAAATTAGGTTGATACCCTAACTCGACAAAAAAAGGAAAGTTCGTTACCGATCTGCGCCATTTACCCAATAACGAATCCATAAGTTTATTAATTTAGTCTGTTGAAATTTCTTTTACTTTGTTCTGCAGATATCCTGCAGGCTATTTGAACTGACAAACACACTGAAATCAGTTTTTATACCCACAAAAAACGATCGTCAGCTGCTATACAATTTTCTTGCTGGAGCAGCAATTTTTGGGTGTTTATACCTCATTGCATTCATGGTTGTTCAGATTCCTCAATAGCAGGTAAGCTAATCAAAGTCCTTTCAGACATTTCCTTGCAGAGTTCCCAAACTTTCATGCTTGTGTATGGGGGTGTGTTGTGGTGGTGGTGGTGGTAGCTCTATATGTGGCAATTTCGGTCCATCTACTTATGAATAGGCTGATTTGGGTTGTGTTATATATGTAGACCACCCAAGGGTAAAAATAATATTAGGTAAAAGGGGAAGGCTATTTATAATGCATACGACATCCTAAACCATTTTATAGTAGGTAAAAGGGGAATGCTATTTTTAATGCATACAACATCCTAAAACCAATTCTTTCAGTGATACATATACTACCATTTTTGTAATGATAGAGCACATCAATTATTGCAAAAAAAAAAAAACAAATTTGAGGGTAAGCCCAACTTGACAAGGCTCGTCTATTCCGTTGTTCAACCTCCCCAACCCATTCATTCATTGCATCCTCTGTACTCAGGGGACAAAGGTTTGTTTTATTTGTACTTTGTAGTGGGGGGGGGGGGGGGGGGGGGGTTGTAATAGTTTTAAGTTGGAGTCCATATCATAATATGTGGTGCTTGTTCCATGACTTGCTCGACGTTTGTTTTTTTTGTACTTTGTAACTTCACATATATCGAAAAGGGTTTACCTGATAATCCATCCACAAATAAATTTTTTTACACTTTATAAACTTTTCTCTTAAAATCTATTATACACATAGGCAGCCATCTTAGCATTCAGATAGTTTTGTAAGACTCAAACAGTGACAAATTAATTGTAAAAGACAAAGAATTGCAGTTGCTCATTTTGCATCCTAGAAAGTCATTTTTGGCTTAATTTATTTTTATAAATCATAATGTTTGTATTCTAATAGTTGTTATCGAGTGAATAATATCTATATAAACTGTAAAGCACAATTAGTGGTATACGGAGAATTTTTGGTGGTGTATGTCATCACCCTATTCAGAAAATGTACTTGGTGTTGAAGTTCTATTATACTTTTGTATGTGACAAAATAGTACTTTGGAAAATGCGTGTAATAGGACAAAAGTTAACAAGTTTGAAGGTTGTTTTCGCACATTTTGCCATCTATAAGTCTATGGTGGGTGTTTTTGTCAATTTGTCTTTATATATCTATCTTTTGAAGTCATTGTTGATGTAATGGTGGTTAACATGTCCTGACCGTATACTGTGTTTGGAAATGCTATTCACTCATTTTCCATGTAGTTAAATGTAATTATCAAACTGCTCTAAGCAAATATTCAAGTTTTGTAAGAATAATGTTACACACTACTAAATATCCTCATAAGATATTTGCACTAGGTACTTGTATAGTAGAGTCAAAGATTCATTACTGCCTTAGCTATGTTTGATGTTAAGATGTGGTATTTTCCTTTTTGTCCTTCGGTTTTGTGTTCTTGAGTATTGACTATTACTTGCACGATCTGAATTTACAGGCACAATGAAGTCCAAAGATTATTAGAAGCTACTTCCTGTTTAAAACATGAAACATACATACATACGTGGAGCAAAAATACATCAACCATACGTTTTACCTGGTGCATAAAGCTAAGTGTCTCCAACAATTTTGGAGAAAATCATCACTGTTGCTTTCCTGTTTCACTAGTCTGCAAAGTTTGGACATCTTGTGCCCTTTTGAGAAGTCCAGTTGTCATAGTATAACGTCATTCTTTTGTAATCTTTACGATCAGAGTATTATAATTTGTTGACAATGAAAACGGCGCATGTAAGTATATGTAATTTAGATTTATGGGCAATCATATGAAAACTAAAAGGAAGGCATTGTTGCAGTTTTGTGTGTCATTCTATTTCACAGCTGTAGAAAGTAAATCGAAGATGGAATATCTTGTAATGTAAGTTAGATCACGTATTTAGATTGCATTATTTGACAGTATCGTGTATTTGTGATGATGATAATAAAAATGTATTGCAAGTTTGCAACATGATTTTTGGGTTAGTTATTGTATCACAAAACTGAACATGTAATACTCCGTAAGACACAATGAAGTGACACATTGTGTATCACTATTAATTAATGCGCATACGTTAAAGTTTGTTACTTCGTATTTACATGAACTCACCCATAAACACTGAATACTTGGGCAAAATGGATGAAACAACAAAGATTATAAATATTTGTGAATGTATTTAAACTGCATGATGTATATTGTGTGTACTCGGGTGGTATTTTTAATGCATACAGTTTTCGAAAAGGGTGTTCTGTTGTATTTTATAGTACTTCTGACGATGTATCAATTTCTAATAATAACGGATGACACATCATTAAAATACATTAAAACATACTTTTGAAAGTTGTAGGCATTAAATATACCACCGTTAATCGGCTACAATGAATGTTGGGTGCAAGGTGGATGTATTGATATAATTATCATATATCCGATTCCAATCACAACATACATGAAAGCAATTTGTAGGACATAGGAGACAAATGGTCTTTTCACAAGCAAAATAATACACAATTACACATCACAACATTTAGTTTTTCACACTTTAAATCTAGCCATTGCAGATACGATGCAATACCACATTCGAAAAAGACGACGAGTTGTGGGACCAACATTTGGAAAAATATGAATAGCAAAATACTAGATGATGATTGTATTGTAATAGATTAGATTATTTTTTTTTGTCTTTCAACAAATGGCCCGGCATTCGATGCGGGTCGGACCATATGGTTGCATGATTGGTTAAAACTCAACTTCGCGACGGGACTATAATACCTACATCATAAATCAAACTAAAATATCTAATCGATCTTTACCTAACAATATGGTCTTATCACATAAGCGAAAATTATATTTACACCTTTCACATTATAGTGATCTACATGTATTTGTATGATACATAAGCATATAATTGATTTCATTCGTCAATATTTCTGACTTATATCAATAGATATATAGTTAATAGTTAGTGTGAAATTATAGGATATAAAACGTTATACGTACAGCGAATTTTAAAAATTATGTGCATCAACCCGAATATTGCATTCGAATAACAAATATAGAGTGACAGTCTAACATCCCAACGACTCATTAAATATTTGCAAAGATTAGTGAACTTTCTGATTAAATTATGGGTTTGCCTTCAGTTGAAAACCAATTATCTCTCCGCGCCGGAGAGATAATCGTTCTGACTGAAGGCTAACTGCCTTGGATCAATCCTCAGATTCACCGTTGGCCCTGATGACGAAGCATGCGAGGTATTTTGGTTGACGGTTATTTGAGGAGATTGATCGGAGCTTTGTGGCGGTGGTGGCAGATTAACATTAGCACCCTCGCCACCGTTGTCATTTTGCGAAATGACAACCATCGCTTAGCAGTTTTCCGGCGTACGGATGGTGGAAGGGTTGTCATTTTCTGGTAAACTAACCGTGGATGACGCCAATTGTTTAGGCGTAAAAACACTTGATTACAATAATGATGATGATGTATGAGGAATCGAGCCTATCACACTCCGATTAACGTGCGAACCCAGTATCGAGACTTGGTCAATCGAGGGTGGTGAAAACTTAATTCTGTGTGAGCAATTAATTGAGGATTACTCTAGGATTTTTATGAGGTGTTGTTCTGAAATGGAAGCAAAACACTAGTATTTATAGCCAAATCCTAATCCGACGTGGAGGGTTTGGTCGTGGGGTAGCAGGACAATTACTGTACCCGAGCTGACGTGGACCAATCGAATGAGCCGACCAGGTAAGTGGGTAAGCCATGTTATTACACCTGGATATAATAGCTGCCGATTGTACCTTTTATCAGAGAATGTCGGTTCCATGAGGTGCGGATCGCTTTATTGTTTTACCGCTGCGTCCGTGAATAGAGCACATGGTGATTAGGCTCTGGGTCCGGGACGGAACATATCCGGCCCCATGATTTTACTTGGGAGCTGACCTGTAACACCCCCAAATTTAATGATTCGCGGAAGCAAGATTTGGGTGTTACTAATCAATATTCAAAGCACAGAGATTAATAGTAAACGACTCTATATGCGTCGTTTTAACAGAATGTATTAATAGTTAAATGTTTACAAGGTTTGAAGCTACATATAGCTCGTGTTCGTTTAAAATGAGAGATTTCAATACATAAATACTATTACAAAATATATTAATGCAAGAAAATCTCTATTGTCTGCATGCTGACTCGAGCTATAGTTTCCTGGGGCAATCCTGCCTACTGCTTTGTACTTGCGATACATGCTAAAATGGGTCAGCTAACGCTGGTGAGCTCACAGGTTTGAGTATCAAATGAGTTGTGTGAACCGCAAGATTTAAATAGTTGATTTGCATCCAGCAAATGATAGTGGTAACAGTATACAGCCATGAGCACATAGTTGAGCTTAACTCGTGGGTCAGGACACAGCCTGAGCGTTTTCGCCTCCACGGATGCCTAATCAACATCCGTCTTCCTTAAATATTAGTACGTCCGTTTACCCAGTTAGTGCTTGCTAACCCGGACGAGGTGGGTCAATCCTATATGGTACCATATACTAATATTCACGCTACAAATGTATTAACAACTATGCTGATGGAGGGCTTTAAAAGATTAGTTGTGTAAAACTCATGTAGTACATGTAAAAGTTATACTTGCGTTCACGCGTTAAAACAAGCAACATATCACACCCCTGAGTAAAAATAGTAAAAGAGGGGCTATGAGACTCACCTGAGTCTTTAGAGTTTATATTAATAAACTGAGATTGATGAGTCGGGAATCGAAGTCCAAAGACTTGTAACCTGAGGGTGTCCACGACACGCGATGGTTATAAACATATGAAGGCATCTCATAAGACTACCTTGTAGTTGTTTGTCCAACTAGAATGTCCAAATGATTACAATTTGGTTGATTGTTTAAGTGTTTGAAAATGTGTACAGCCCGTTGGTGATTGTTGGTAATAATAATATTATCATTATTCTTGAAAAACATGTTCCAAAGTGTTTTAGAAGTCATGTCGCATTCGTGTTTGATGTTATACAAGTTTAACACTTTGTGTGAAAATTTAGATGTAACACTGTTACTCGTGACTCTAGGGTAAGGGCGAAGCCCGTTAATGACGGGGGTCCGGGGGCAGCGCCCCTGGTAGCGGGGTCCAAGGGGCGGCAGCCCCTGGCGGGGTCCAAGGGGCAGAGCCCCTGGCTGGGGTCGAGCTTGGAAAATTTTTATTTCTACTATATTGCTTTGGTGAAAAACGCATCTGGACTCGAATTTGGGTGAAATGGGGCGTCAATTTTGGGTCTCAAAACTTAGTGTAAAATTGAGTTTTAAACTCTCTGTTTTTAGCGACACAGCATGTGACACAATGGTCATGTATGCGACACAAGGGTTGTGTCGCATAAGAATGCGACACAAGAGCTTAGCGACACAAGGGTTGTGTCGCATAAGTGTACGATGCTGATTTAACAGCGACATAGTGATTGTGTCGCATGGGATTTGCGACATAAGGTACGACACAATATTGTGTCGCAAAAGGTACGACACAAGTGGGTTTCTACGACACAAGATACGACATAAAGGATCTTATGCGACACAAGGCTTGTGTCGCAAAGATGAACACTCAGACAGTCCCCAGCGACTGTCGTGGTTTTCAAACCCAAAACCCAAATCTAACTCGTTTTTAGGCTATGAAATCATGTTTTCCTCATACATTTGGACAATACTAAGTTGTGCAAACATTATAACACCGAAATAATACACCAAAATGAGTAGATCAAAATATTTAGAGAATTTCTTACAATTGCAATTTCGAGACAAATCGAGGAAGAAAACGAGGGTGGTGCCTTTGTTAATCTTGTTCCTCTCTTGATGGTGATTCCGAAAATGTAAGTTTTGTGGTCGGATTTGATAAATCCGAAAATTTGGTGGTGATGGGTTTGAGAGTGTTTAGTGGTGTGTGGGTGTTTTTGATGAATGCAAATGAAAGAGAGAGGGAAAGTGGAGGTGGGGTGTAGGTGAAAGCCTCAACTTTTTCAGTCCCCGCAATCGCGCTCCGTGCGATGTTCGTTCTCCCGCTCGTTTAAACGTTAAATGTTTATTTTATATGTTTAAATACACGTTTTAAATACGAATAATTACCCAATATTTTGATGATGTATTTTACCAAATACTTAATGGTTGCGTTATAAGGTATAACTTTAACTTGTTCCGCGCGTTTAATAATCTAATCGTGTAGTCCTTGTTTGTACGATACGAATTTGAATTGAAATATTATCTAAATAATATTTTGGATATAATTTGCGTATTATTTAATAAAATTTTCACCAATGTCCGTATTAATTGAATCGAATTGCATTCGATTTGAAACTCGTACGATTTAATCAAATCGCATACTTGTATATATATATATACTCCTCAATATATATGTTGATACATTAATTAGCCTAACACAGAACTAATTACATGTATTAAAACTTGATTAGGCACTAACTACTAGTCCTAATTTGACGGGTGTCACATGACCCCCGCGTCGCGGGCTGCAAAAGCTGTCCACGGATGTCATCCGGACCCAGGCTCGTTGTTTGGGCCGTTCCCACGTAGGGTGATGGACACACATCAATAAGTCCCCCCAGTCCGTTATGATATTCCATTCCGGGGATATGATGGCGGACTTAGAGTAATGACGTGGCACTGTAATGATGTCCTTGAAGCATTGGCGGGGTGCATTAAATGCACGTCGCTTCAAACTTCACAACTGACCTACGATGGGACAATTTGCAACCACATGGGCCGTGACGTCACAGTACAGCGGGCGTGCAACTGTTCACTTGCCAGGTTGTGAGATCTGGTGACACGTGTAAGGGTAAAACGGAGCCAACACGTGGTAAATTCCTGGAACATGACATCTGACGACATGTGTACGGTTGGTGTTGAGGCCCACGAGGCCCGACCCATGCAAACTTGCCTATAAATAGGAGCTTCTGCAGTCATTTTATTTTTTACGCTTAGTAAAAAATCTTTGGGAGGATCTTGGCCATATTCAAACATTCCGTCCACTATTCCAACATTGTTACCCAGTTTCCGACTTCATTCATACAAAACTCAGGTCCGTTGTTCATACCTTCATCCCTTTTCTTCTTACATATATACATTCATACCATGGCCACTGTTGAGGGGGGAGGCGCCAATGTGGCACTCGAGACTAGCTCTGTGAAGCCGGATATGATTCCGGTTATATTGAGGCGCTTTAAGTGCTTGAAGCGTTATAACCCAGTAGCACCCACCTCTACACAACGCGTCGATGCGCCCCCGGAAGGAAAGGTGGTGGTGTACTGGAAAACGATGGAGAAGGGCAACCTTCGCATGCCTCCAACTCCGTTTTACTTGGATGTCTGCAAGCATTATAAAGTTGGATTTAGCCAAATGCATCCCTTCGCCGTGCAGAAGGTTAGCATCTTTGAGATGTGGTTCAGATCCCTAGGCCTGACGCCGCTTGTGAAAGTGTTCCAGGAGTGCTTCAAGCTGACGCCCAGCGGCCGGGGGTGGTATACCTTCGTGAAGAAGAACGACTTCGTTGGGTGCCAGGAGTCGTCTCTGCACGGCTGGAGGGACACCTTCTTTTTTATTGACCAAACCGTTATCCCCAATGATTCTGTGGAGACGCTCGTGTGGCAATACGAACGGCCACGCAACGTCAGCCTCATGCCGAAGCTGACGACCACAGATGAGGGGTTGCTGGAGGCCTGCCGAGATGCAAAGCTGGAGATGCGAGAGTACCATACTTATGTGCGCGTGATCGGCTGCATCAGCTCGTTTTGGCCCTTCGAGGGGCAGATACCCGTCATCCGGGGGCGGCGGCCATGGTATGGGTGGGGTCGTTTTGCCTTTATATTGATATCGTCACACATTCGGTTGACTAACTCTTTTACTTGTTTCTGCAGATATGGACCTGAATTCCGTGTTGAGGGCCCCTAGCTTGGCCGGGCTTAAATATATTAGGAGGGCGGTGGAGGATGACCCCGGCAATGCCACGAAGGTTACAGGGGCAACGGTGACCGTCGCCAAGCCTGGGGTTTCGACCGCACTTCCTCTGCCGGTGGGCCGAGAGGTGGAGGCGTCCAGCGCCCGGGTGATCCCTAAACGAAAGGGAGTGGTGCCGGATAAGAAAGCATCCGGGACGGCCCCCAAGAAAAAGAAGACGGCGGGGGAGGTTGCTGAGGCCAACCTGCAGAATTTCATGTCCGTGCCCATCACAGGTGGGCACTACATTGTACCTGCGGACGGTCCGTATTCTGCTCTACTTCATATGAGCAAGTGTTAGGTTTGTTCTAACTATTTTCTTCTTTCGTTTTTTAGCTGAGGCGGACCCACATGCCACTGGGACGGAGTTCGTCAGCGGTGAACTTGTTCTTCGGGAAGACAAGGAGGAGGAGGAGGAACCGGAGCACGAACGGTTGGTACGCCGCGGCAATTTCGCACAGCTACCTCCCCCAGTTGGTGGGGTGGGTTTTCGCGCTGAGGATCCGTTGACTTTGGATGATAGCCCGCTGCACCCGTCACCCGTCCGTACCCATCCTCCGAGTCCCCCCGGGGCGCCTTCGCCTTCTCATACGGACAACGAGGTAAACGCTAAGCCTTTGCTACTGTGTGTTAGCAAGCATATTTGTTGTTTGTTTTTTTTTATATTTTGACCAAGTGTTTGAACAGTGCTGACAGAATGGCTATTCTCAGGTCCATGCTGCCGGAGCCGTTTGTTCCAGCTAGATTTTTGAAGGTTCCGGCCACCGGCTCTTCCAGCTCTGGGGCTGCTACGTTCGTCCCGGCCTGGGATTTTAATGTTGACAACCTGGCCGTGGATGCGCAGTCCCTGCGTGATTTCGCTGATCATGCCATTCCCCCTGCCGTTGCCGAGACGCTTCAGAAATTGACGGCCGTTGATGCCAAGAGGGCGCGCCTGCTCATGTCCTTCTGGAATTTTGCGCTGCAATGCGATGAGCAGGAGCGCACCGACAAACTCACGGAGCAATGGAGGCTAAATGCTGGCGTGATCAGGCGCCAGGAGCAGGAGATTGCCCACCTCAAGGGCCGGGGCCAGGAGCTGGAGGAACAGCTCAGGTTAGCCAATGAAGCAAGGATGAAAGCTGAGGCTGACCTGCAGGCAGAGAGGGCCCACAGGTCAGAGGCCGCCGCAACCCTTGCTCCGTTACAGGAGCGGTTGGTAGCGGCAGAGATGGAAAGGGCTGCGCTTGTAGATAAGGAAAAGCAGCTCCAAAGCAGGTCTGCTAATAATCCCTTTGTTTTATTTGTATGCATTTTGCCCTTCGCCTCCTAAGCGTTTGTTTGTGCACAGGTTCGATGACCTGACGACCGATCTGGCGGCCGCTAAAAAGGAAGTGACCGAGCTGGAGACTGTCTGCATGTAACACCCCCAAATTTACTGTTGCGCGGAAGCAAGCTTTAGGTGTTACTAATCAATAATCAAGCACCAAGGTAAAGTAAACGACATCTATATGCAACGTCGTACAATAGTACAAAAGTATTACATTGTTGAATCATAATAACGAGCTTCGAGTTCGAAAATGATTTCCTAGAGATTCTAATACACAACTGATATACAAAAAGTAATGCAAAAGAATCTCCACAAGTTTGTATGCATGCGACTCGAGCTATCAGTCCTGAGTGTGGTGCAGTCCTACTGCTGTAATGTACCTGAGATAAATGCTAAAAAGTGTCAACCAAAAAGGTTGGTGAATCTCACAGGTTTAGTATAGTAATCCTTTATGAACCACAAGTAAAGTACCAGTAATGCCCTCGAGCATAGTAAGTAAATCAGTAACTCAGTAAATCAGTATGTCAATACAATTACCATGAGCTCACAAGCTGAAGCTTAACAGTGTAGTGTCAATGGTACAATCAAGTACAGCATCACGTACCCCCGTGAGTGCTATCCGAACACTCATATGTAACAAGTACTAATATGCCTGTTTCTACGGTGTAATCCGTGGTAGCGCTACTACCCCAGGCAGGGATTGTCAGTCCCAAATGGATCCATTTACTAATAATCGTGCTTAAGTCCATAACTAACAACTTATGATAGGAGGATTTCAGTGGATAAAAAGTAACTCATGTAATGTATGTAAAAGTAGTGTGTAGCAGTTCAGTACTTGTGTTCATACGTAAAACGGTAGCAAATATCTCACCCAAAGTAGAAAACAGTAAAAATGGGGCTGTAAGACTCACCTGAGTCTAGCAAACAAGTATAGCGGATGTAAGTCCGTAAGTATGTGTCGGATGCAATTCCGTAGTGTGGTTCTCCGAACCCTGCAACCTTTTGGCGTCCGAAACACACAAGGTCGTAAGCAAGTAAGTTGGTGTCACGAAGGATCACCCATGCTAGTTGTCCACTCAACTAGGAAATGTCCAAGTATTTATTTGTACTTTTGTAATTATTTTGTAAATAAGTGTGGCCCGTTGGTGACAGAGGTGTAATAATAATTCAAATATTATTATTATGTAATTCATTGTGCTTGTATACCTTGTAAAGCATATACAATAGTTGGTTATTTGTAACGTGACATGTAACCGTCATTCGGATATAACTCTGTTCGAGTGTAAACTCGTGTGAGTGTAAGCTCGTCTTTTTAAGTCAAAAGATTTGAGTGTAATCTCGTGTATGTATGAGTGTAATCTCATAATAAAGTAAGTGTAAACTCCTCCGTTCTTATAAGTTGTGTCGTATACTTTCCATAGTATAGTAGTTTTCATGTACTAATTGTGTCGAGTAAGATGGTTTCATATATACTTCCCAAAGAATATGTATATCATGTAAGTGTATTGTCGTATACGGTATAGCTGTTGTATATACTCAATACTTAGTGTAAAAAGTATTTTAAAGTTTCCGTTTCGTGCGACAATATGTATCCCGACAATGACATTCACGGACACTGTTCATGCGACAATCGCATTCTCGGACCACTGTTCATACGACAATAGATTCACGGAGTTTTGTTCATACGATAATAGCATTCGTGGAGTACTATTAATGCGACAATGATATTGTCGTAGGTAGAAAAGACTTATGCGACAATGGTATTGTCGCAGGTGGGTGTTTTCCGTTTTCTTTTAAGTATTCGTTTTCGTTTACTAGGTCAAACGGGTTTGGTTTGATTTCGTGTGTTATCAAGTCCGAAACTATGCATCCGAGTCTCACCCTAAAGTCCGAGAGTCAACCCTCAGTCCGACAGTCAACGAAAGTCAATTTTTACTGTTCATCCGTCAATAAATTCACGGATTTACTGTTCATCCGTTAATAGATTCACGGAGTTACTGTTCATCCGACTTTGTGATTTTTATCTAAAATAGTAAACGTTATCGAATCATTCTGAAATTTTTACACGACGTTCCCACATATGTTATGTACTTCCTGTAATTTTTTTTATGACTTTTGGAGGTCGTTTGATATTTTATAAAAATTCACAAAGTGCCAGGATTCAGTTTAATCCGAGATTAGACCACTTCTCACAAATCTAATTTTCTGGAGAAATGGGTGTATTTCTGGAACGAGCCAAAGCAGAAACAAAATTACAAAGATTTCCCAAGTGGTATCATACGTTTTTGAGGTCTAGAACTCGAGATATGGTCTCGAGAAGTAGGCGGTTTTTATTGCTCGCCGAAACAGTAAACCTATGTTACCGGAGAAAAATGTTTTTGAGTAGAAAACGGAGTCAAAAAGTCACGAGACTAATTTTGTTGAAAAGATAACTTCTTTTACTACATTTTAGGCTTAAGAAACGTCCATTTTGGTATTGTAATGATTTTTATAAAATTCGTGGAAGTGGAAACAGAATCTGGACAGGAAACATAAACTCATAGTTTCGAGATTTAAATTTCGTTTTGATTACTTATTTGGAAATTAACAAGTTGAATAAGCAACATAACATGATAATACATATGTTATAAGTAAAATACAAGGGTTTTGAAGTCTCACAATGGTGTATAAAGAAACGGAGACGGTAGGAGTGATGCACACGCGTAGGTGATCGTTTTGATGTCTTCGGCTTCGTTTTTCCTTCAAGAGTGAGGTGGTGGCCAATGGTGGATGATGGTGGTTTGTGGTGGTGGTGAGATTGACCTCTGGTCGTTCTAGAGAGAGAGGGAAGAGAGAAGGAGGAGAAAATGGAAATGGAAGAGTGGAGTGATGAATGAATGGGAATGGTGGGGTGTAGGAGTGTGTAAGGAGAAGTAAGGGTATGGCATGGCCATACTCTTGCTGATTTCCTGATGAAATCAGTGGGTCCCACTCATATATTGTCTTTAAATTTTAATCCCAAAGCTACGTTACGCGCGGTGTTCGTTTACCCGTTCGTTGTAATTAATCGTATAACGTTTTCTTTGATACGTTTTGTTAATGATTGAAAATACAATAGTTTTAATAAAGTTTTACTCAAATAATATATTCTAAGTTATTAAAATAATATTCGAGTTTTCGTTTGATCCTCGGTCGCGAATCGTGTGTTTATTCGAATTGTGTAACGTTTTAACCGTACGCGTGTAATCGCGATATTTTTAGCCCAAGTATTTTATCATAATACTTATTATGAAGTTATAAAAATATAACTTAAGTTCATTTCGTTTGTCGGGCGTGTTTCACGCATTTTCGTTGCGTAAAGTTACGTTTTAATAAAACGTATAATCGTGTAATATATTAAAGTAAATATATTAAAGTAAATAATGTTTGTTTGGATAAATTCACATTATTTTTAACAGTTTGTCACCAACGTCCATAGAAAATAGTGTCGGACCTCGTCCGGTTCAAGTATGTATGATTTAAACAAATCATATAACGTTTATGTAATTACACAGAAAGTTACATATATTTAGATTAATATAATACTAAATACATGTAATTACAAGTAGTTAGGCACTAATTAAAGTCCTAAATTAGCGGGTGTTACACTGCAGCCTTCATATCAAGGATTTCAACGATTCTGAGTCCAGAAACTCAGAGTTGGCGGAAGACTTGGAACGGCTCCAGAAGGGTATCCCCGGCTTGGTCAAGCTGGCCATGGCGTCGGATAGCGTGAAGGTTCCATTTAAGGAATTCCTGACCGCTGTCTAGAAGGTGGAGGTGCTTCAAACAATAAACCTCATTGCGGAGCATGTTCCGGGACTCCCAACTCCACTTCCTGATGCCATAACGTCGAAGGTTAACCCAGACTGCTTTGAGTGGGCATAGCGGGTGAGCAAGGCCTTGAAGACAATCTCCGTCCCGTTTATAGAGAGGATAGGTAGGGAGATGGAGTTATCTGTAGACGATATTTTGGGGATGCGGCCATAGATTGATAGGTTTATTTGTGAGGCCGACATCCCTGTTTTGTAAAGAATTTTGACTAGTAAATAATAAAATGCAACGTTCGTTTCGTAATTTCATGTGTCTAATATTTAATTTATGTACGTACGTTTTTTTTTATTTTTGTTGTCATGACTTAGTAGATTTCTAAACTACTTTATGGGTTGGCGTGGGGCGGAGGTGTGCCTCGGCTCGGCCAATATCGATCCGGTCACACCTCGGTGTTTAATGACAAATTTTGAGGGTCCTCTGCCTTCGGGATGCTAGAAGGCATTCCCTTGTGGGGCAGGCTCGCTGCGCTCTAGGCTTAACTGACATTTTTGGCCATATGCCGGAGTCGCAACGACGACGCCTGACACCGGTTTTTCAATATATGTATTTTAACAACGATGTATTTAACAAACTACTGCAAGACGCAACCACAACTTTTATTAATTGGATAGATGCTACGAAGGCGGATGATCAGTCCGACCTGAGCTGTTACAAAATTTGATTACATATATTTCTTTAAATTCGTCACGTGCCAAGTGCGCGACACGGGCTTGCCATCCAGAGTGGACAGGACATAGGAGCCATTTGCACTTGCTTCCGTGACCTGATACGGGCCTTCCCAACGCTGCCCAAGCTTGCCCGTGTTTTCAGATTTACTGGCCTCGTTGTTGCGCCAGACCAAATCTCCAACTTGGAAAGAGAGTGGGCGCACACGCTTGTTATAGTAGCGGGCCATCTTCTGCTTGTTGACAGCTTGGCGGATAGCTGCCATTTCGCGGCGTTTCTGTAGCATGTGAGAATTCTGTTGCTGGGCCCTCATACTCTCAACCTCAGTGAAGTTGATGATCCTTTCATTGGGAACACTGATATCTGCCGGGATAACCGCCTCGCAGCCGTAGACGAGACTGAAAGGGGTTTCACCGGTACTTTCTTTGGGAGTAGTGCGGTGAGCCCATAGCACGTTGAGGAGTTCGTCCACCCAGCCGTCGTGACTTTCTCCGAGCCTAGCTTGACGCGCCCCGAACCGTCAGCTCAAGAAGCCCTTCTGCCTTTTAGGGGGAAGGAGGACCGTCCTTGTCGTCGGAGGACCAGAGAACGGACATATCAGGGCGGCGTCGGTTGTTAAGTTTTAAATTTATAAAGAGCTGGGGACTCAATTTATAAGTACTACCTATCACACAGGGTGAGCAAGCAGTAAGTATAACTCGAGGTCGTTCTTAAATCGGAACGAATTGAAACGAAGTGATGCCAAAGATAGAGTTTTGCTTTTAGGATGGGTTTTGTGCAAATAGGTAGGTTTTAGGGGTTTTCTAATTTAATTAACTAATTAACTAAAGACAGGAAAAGTAAATAAGATAGAGAAAATCGGTAGCTAGGTAGACAGATAGAGAATTGCGGCGGTTGAAACTTCAATAATCAGTTGCGGGGATGATGCTTATTATAAAGATAATTGGGGACATTTTTAGTTAATAAACAGATGCATTATGGGTGTAAACACTAGGACCCTACTCATTCTAGTTATGTACCAGAAGTAGTATGTCATGAGACCTAGGCTATCGTGATTCTGATCAGAACAGGCTGCTCAACCCCCCACACTGTCTTTGTGGACAAATGACCCTTGAAGGGTGCAGGAATAAGGTAACAGACTGCCACGCAGGTAATTCTGACCGTTCTTAACACCTAAATGTAAATGTCATTTCTTAAACATATTCAGATTATTTAACTTGCTATTCTAAACTATCAGTTTTGTAGAGTCTAGGGGTTTTAAGAATCCTGAACCACTGCTGGGCTTGACTGTCATCTCCAGACTCATTCCTTACGTTTGATTAGTTCAACTACTTTTGTCATGATCTAGCCTCTCCTTTGCAATCAATCATTCAGCCCTAGGAACACCAGCCGTGTACAATGCATACTCCTTCCACAGCGTACCAACCTAGGAACCGTTCACGATGTACTGCACTTAAACAGTTTCACAGATTCATGTAACCAAGGATGTACTTGCGGTGTACTATGGTGTTTCCACAGCTTTTCATCCCTAGGTACAGATACGGTGTACAATGTTAAAGTGTTTCCACAGCTTCAGTTACAGGGGTAGACAGACTGTGTACTGTAACATTTCCACAGCTATATTGGTTTCTAGGCCATATTCTAGGGTCTCTAGGTAATCCACAGTGTCAGCACAGACGGCTCTTTCCGGGGCATTTGCCCAGTATTACAACCGGATTACAGTGACATACACGGCTTTTTTACTATAACACAGATAACTTCCTACTGTACCTAGAGTTGATCAGGTTTTAAGCCTAAAGTAGTATAACAATCACCAATTATATAGCTTTAAAGATTAATTCAACATCATCCCTACTTCTAACTATCTACAATTCAACAACTGCAACAACACACTTACTCAATAAGCATGGCAATAACAGTAACATATATTATACAAACAGGCAGAAATAATTCGGACATAGTATAAGTATGAAAAGAAAGATATCACCAGTAAAATTGAGCAGAGTAACAGCTGAAAAGAAAGGCAGAGTCTTGCACCAAGAATGCTTCTTATTACACCGTGATTACAATACCAGCTTTCCTTCTCTCTACTGCTACCAACTAACTATCTATATCTCTCTAGAGAGAGAAAACTCTAGAGAGAGAAACTATCTAAACTAATCTAGAGAGAGATAAAAATATAAAAATGTAAGAAAACGAAGTTGAGATGTGAAGTGTGAGATGTGTCTTGGTTTGATGAAATGAGGCTTCTATATATAGAGATCGCACAACCGTATCCGTAGACCATATCCTAACCATGAAACGCACAACCGTATTGCAAAGGCGAATAAAAATCAGATTTTTATCACCCAAACGCACGATACGGCTGAGCTAGGGTGAATACGGCTGAACTGGACCGTATACGGCTGTGCATAGGGTGAATACGGCTGAACTGGCCCGTATACGGCTGAGCACAGACAGTATACGGTCTGCACAGGCCGTATATGGTCTGGCTTAGCCGTATACGGCTGTGTTCAGCCGTATCCTGGCCCTTCGGTTCTTCATTTCTTTGTTCGGGCGTAACTTTTTTGTCGTTTATCCGTTTTGAGCGTTCTTTATATCCACGCGTTCGTATTTTCCTATCGAAGAAAATGACATAAGTTAGAGGTCATAATTCTTTGCGTTGTTCAAAATGCATTAAAATGAATGAACGGAGGTGCGATAAAGTAGTTTTGCCCGGTTTCTTACGTTTTTCATGCCATTTTTAGTGATTTTACAAACATCGACTCCGTTTTGACTTAGTTAGCAAAACTTTATGAATAATGTCCTTTTTAGTATGTTTTTGTTAACTTTGTGCCTAAAATGTGGAAGATAATGTACGTAAAAACATGACTTTTTACGTGTTATCAAATATCCCACACTTAGACTTTTGCTTGTCCTCAAGCAAACTTTAAAATTCTCACTTGCTATAAAGGTTTTGAAAAAATTGGTTTTTTGGGTTTTGACAAGAAATAACCTGAGATTTTTACTTAATCAGAGACCAAGAAAACCTTTTTAGAAAGCAAGCATCATTAAGATAACCCTCCCTTAATCCTGAAATGTCAACCTTGGCATACTTTCACAATTCTCGATGAATATTGTACATGACTAGGCGATCTCACAAAGGTGGTCACTCAATTCACTCAGAGTGTATCGGGTTTCCTATCATTCTAATCAAACGAAATCGCTCATAAAGCCAGTCATGCATTGCTTCTCATCATAGGCTTGATCAAGAATCGGATCTCCACCACTTCAATGAGGACGGTGCTAATCATCCCAGGACATTCGGAATGGGTTGTAATGGTTGGTGAGGATTTAGTTGTATGGATAAGTGGTAATTTTTGGTTTAGAATAGGGGGTTCTCTTATCTTTAAGAACTTTAAACTTTTGGGAAAACATTACTTTAAACACCTTTTTAATGAAAACGGAAACGGATAATGGCAAGGGAAGAAGATAGCTATTTTGACTTCTATTTTATTTTTTTATTTTTTTTGAAATGACTCGGGGGAGTTTATATCTTTTATAAGAACAGAAATTTCGAGAGATTCGAAGCACTTAGATTTATTCTATTTTCTTTTATTTTCTTTTGCCCTTTTTGAAATCCTTTTCTTTCTTTCATCTTTTTCATCCTTCAGATGACTTTGCATTTACTTGGTGTCAATTTTTCACACCGTAAACTTTTTCAACTTTTGATTTTTATCAGGAGAACGCACACGAAAAAGTTTTGAGTAAACACCAGTATTTGTGATTTGGAGTGAAAGCAAAAAGGATAATTAAAAATAACATTTTCCACAAGTTTAAAATTTCTAAGATAAGATTTTTGGTGGGTCTGGAATAAGTGGGTTCAAATTTTTGGGTTTTGAAAGAAACGAATAGGCTAAGGCTCAACAGGGTTTTCTAGGCAGATCATCAACACTAAAAGTGAGTGTGGAAGGGTTTTTGGGCTTGAAAAGATATGATTGAAAGGGGTTTATATCCTAAGGAATGTCAAGGTCCTTTGACTGCACCTTCATCGCGTACGGTGCTCATTGGTGTGGTCTCGAAGCGTATACCAAGAGCAAGTTCTAACTTAAAGCACATGCATCGGCACACACATCAAATGAAAAAGTGAAGCATTAAAGATGAATGCTTTTATTAGGCTCAAATACCTCACTGCAATAGGGTTGTATGTGCCTAGTCGTGCGATGCTCTTAGATTAACATTTCATTTTTAAGGAAATCGTATCTTAACTTATTTTACTTCCAAAGCAGTTTAATTAATTTCTGAAAAATTTATTTTTCTCAAGATTATTTAGAGTCAGAAAATTTAAAAATTTTAGCAAAAATGAGGTTTTTAGGAAAAATTTAAGCTAACTAAATGAGTGGAGATACCCCACTGTTTAAGTTAAGCTTATTTTTGGAAAGTTATACTTTGGACAAGCAATCAAAGTCAAAGAATACGGTATAACATACCGTGTATCCCACACTTAGAGGAACATTGTCCCTAATGTTCTCAAACTAAGTTTAAAATTCTTGGGAAGGAATCCCACACTTAAAGTTTGAAAATATTTTGGAACCCTATTTCTAAGTTGATTTGATTCGTGTGGGATTTAGAATCCCACACTTAGAATTTAAGCATGATGGCATAACGGCGAGTTATAGGTGATGAAAGAAAATCACTAAGGAATGGAAAAAAAACTCCCCTAGAAAGGACTGA
Organism: Pseudognaphalium luteoalbum; assembly: GCA_963422505.1. NCBI lineage: Eukaryota > Viridiplantae > Streptophyta > Magnoliopsida > Asterales > Asteraceae > Pseudognaphalium > Pseudognaphalium luteoalbum. The sequence continues at coordinate 51,510,622 of OY730198.1, read as the reverse complement.
GATGTGTGAATGAAGATTCTGATTCAGATGTGTAGGTCGATCAGTTTGTGTCAGGATCTTTGCGTGATTCGTGTGTCATCTCGGTTTCTTCTCGGGGAACTTTCATACTATTTTCTGCTCTATTTTATTGCAAGTAATCTAAAATTTAACTAAGAACAACATAAAATAAGTAAATGATAGATAAACGATAAGATAAGATAGATAGGTGGGTCCAACCAGATTACAGGCTAGAACCCAAATAGTTGATGCAGCAACAGTCAAATACAGTAATCCCAAATATCAGTAATAAAAATAATAATAAGTGATACAGTTATCCAACACAAATGGAAATAAAATCTGATAAGATCAAGGGTGAGAAGGATCCTGGTCGGATGGTGGTCCGTGAGCTGGAGGTGCATGGAGCTGTAAGGTGCATGACGGGAGGCAGAGTGCTGTCCATTGGATATCCTGCGGGAGACTGATGCTGAAGACGAACTGCGCTGCCTGCCGGATGCTGGTGGCTGGATCGGGTATAAATGGAAGTTGGGATCTAGTCCCATCTCTGCAACCTCATACGATCCTAAGGAAGCACCATGCATCGGGTACGGTGGGAGCTCAGAGGAAAGCACTGGGTTGCTCTGAAGCATCCCTGTGAGTCCTGAAAAAGTAGGCACAACAGTAGCAGTAGTCATATCAGGCAGATAATCAGTCTGCACCGGTACCTGGTCATCAACCTGCATGTCCTGTCTGAACCCTGATTGAGGTGAGTCTGTCTCCGAAGATGTGTCTGATGTGGCTGACTCAGCTGGTCCCAGATGGTTCATGGCACGAGAAGATGGCTGCCTAATATGTAGGATATGCGGCTCATGTGGTGTCGCAGTGTGCACAGAGAAAACCGGCTCAGCCGCAGGGGTAGTCCTGGTACGGCGGGCTCGAGGAATTTCCATAGGCACAGTGCGAGTGGAGGATGTGGGTGGTATGGAGGTGTAGGGAACGGTGGTAGTGGGTGGCATCATGGCAAATGCATGTAGTGGCATGGTGTGGTAGTTGGGTGGTCGTGGGCTGCATACCCATGTAGGGCGTGTAGGTTGTGGGAATCCAAACTCAGTAGCTAAATATGTGTCCTGTGTGTAATGTGAGTTAAGCATACCCAACATACCGTACATGAGCTCGGATGATACCGGATCTCCCGAACCAAACTCTCGAACAGGCGGTATCAGTGGACTTTGTGTCTCAGCAGCGGCTGTCTCTCCTTCCTCTCGCTCATGAGCAACAGTGGTCCTAGGCTGTCGGTGGACCGTGCTGTCATCGAACTCAAACCTAACACTCTTGATCCTCGGGGGTCTCATTCGAACTCCCGGAATGATCTCACCATCCTTCCATCTTATCTGCCCATCAGCATCCTTCTCTAGCAACCAAACCTTAACCATATAGTTAATGTCATATGGCTTAGATACCCTGTTCGCCACTAGTGTCAGGCTACCAATCACCTCCTCAGTCAATAGCTCCATTCTCCTAACTAACTTAGTGATTACTGCTCCCATATATGCAAACTCTGACTCGGTGTACCCTGACTCAGTAAGGATCCTGTCAGCAACCAAATAAGCAACATTAACGTGTTCCTGCTCTATAATGCTCTTGATGATCTGCAAGTCCTTTACCCCAACAGCTCCTTTAGTCTTTCTCTTTCCTCGAATGCTGCAAGCGATGAGGTTGTGGAGAACTTGGTGGTGCTTATCAAGAAAAGAAGTGGCCTTGACATTGGACTGAAACTGATTTCCTGTCAATTCTTGCCAAATAGCAGTGTGGTGTCGCTGTTTTACCTTAGTGTTTGCCTTCAGGAAGAAAGGAGTGGTAACTTGATACTCAGTGTACAATTCAAGATACCTGGCAAAGGTTGCTAATGACATGTGGTGAGGATTTCCCATGAAGTTGAATCTAATCATCCGGTCATCATTTAGCTTATCAATCATTTTTTCGAACTGGAAGGTTACCATAAACTTAGCAACTAACTATTGATAAACATTTTCCTTAATCTCAAATAGATTCCTCCATGCGCGCAGATGTCACTTCCCTTCATTAAACACTATCAAATTTTCAAACCCTTCTTTTAAACCAATTTGCTCCAAATCCTCCCACACTAGGTACCTATTTTCTCCCAACTGATGTGTTAGCCATACCTTTCCCGTTTCTCTGGGTCCTTGATGGATTTTCTGATATACCGGGGAATATCAGTCACTGAAAAATAAGAGAAAACAAGAACATAGTGAATTACCAGGAATAATTACAAGTTATTTGACTAAATCATATTCTCAATTTTGAATAAAAATTCGAAATGTGGGCTTTAGAATATGAGCAGTCCCAAAAACCTGTAATAGCTAATAATACCACCAAACTCAATTTTCAATCACCACAAGAAACTTTGGTTTACAACAATAGGCTATTAGGTCTAAATGATTTCTACAAGAAAAGTCAAAGACTTATTTAACCATAACAAGCATGTATGATAAAGATTTAAATCTTAATCATGTAATTACCTTATCATGGCAAGTATAACCTATTACCATATGCAAACGAACCATGATATTCAAACAAGTATATAGCAATTTTGACCATATCATGCAAGTATCGCAACAAAGCTTCTTTAGTTAATAAATGTATTGCTTGATTGTATATTTTTTTAAGTAATTATGGTATTCTTTTAAGTAGACACTACTTTAAAATTTAAAAGTAGTTAATTAAGGAAAATGTAGTATCCATTTAAGATTTGCCATAACACTTTCAAAGATACAATTTTACAACACCACCATGACTTTCTAACTAGAATGGTTACTAGTATTACTAAAAATTAAGCATTTTGACTTTTAAAGTCAACATTACCAAATTATTTTAAAGACCTAATTAAAAATTTGAGGTTGCCTCCCAAAAAGCGCTTGTTTCAAGTCTGTAGCTCGACTATTGTTCCAAATCTATTTAAAGGGGATTGCTTGAAAGCAATCTTGAAGTATAGCGAGGAATAAAATCACAGTTTAGAATGTTAATGACATAATCAACTAGCTCAGCAGGGTATAATGAAAATTTTTTGAATTCACTAAGAATCCTACGTTCTTTCTGGCCTAATTCTAGCAGATTGTTAACAAACTTATTAAATTCCTTTCTAACTTTCTTTTTACTTGAAATTCCTATTCGCATACCACGGTCTATATTATTAAGATCGTGAAGAAGATTTCCTAAAATTCTCTGAAACCTAAGTTCCTCTTTTGAGTCGGGATCTCCATTTGTAGTTTGCACTGCAATGGTGATATCCCAAATTAAAGATCTTTGAGAAACGGTAAAAGGGAATTTGGATTGATCGAACAACGAAGTGAGTTTAACGTGAATATCTTTTCTTTCGGCAAGAAAACGGCTTCTATCTTGTCGTCGTCAGCTCCAGGAAATATTTCTTGCAACTTGGTGATTATATAAGCGGCGGGATCTACGAAAAATGGAATTTTTCCAGAAATGATGATAGTGATCGCAGGATCTCTAGAAGTTAGTAGCTCAAGCTCTTTTATCATTGCTGCAACATAACGATTAATCATAGTTTGTGAAACCGATGGATAATTGGCGCAAGCAAATAGATCCATGAGGCGATCTATTTCTGATGATAGCTTTCGCTCTTGCTCTCGATATCGAGTGAAGATACCATCTCCCTTTTGGATCGGAAGACAGTGGAGAATACCTACGAGTATGTCAATCCTTAAGATGGGTTTTCTTTGCTCGACTAAGTAAGGAAAATCAGACATATTTAAGTGTAAGGCAAATGCCTTACATACACCTAACCTCCTGTCAGGGTCAAAAGAGTAACCAACGTATCGGATTTCATCACCATCTGAATCTTTCGGTATCTCCTTATCAACAACACGATAAATGGTGTACGAAGGTTCTGGTATGAGGTAGACAAAAATTGGGGATTTTGGAAGATGTTCATGAATATCCTCATTCCTTATGGAGATTCGTTCTTCATTAGATGAGGAATGAAAGGATTGAGTGTTTTCAGGAATATTATCGACAAAATCAGGGAATCTAGGGATATTTTCTAAGGAATATTTAATCTCAGGTGCAGGTAAAACCTGATAGCTTGGAATGCTAGAAGTAGAAGTTGAGATCTTCTGTTGAGATTTATGGGTTCCTAAGTCAAGATCTAAGAATTTCCCTAAGGTTCTAGAATCGTCGTCTGGGCTAGCGGAGGCTTCTTCCGGTGATGAGTGAAAGTCGGATTTCAACTCTAGTTCCAAGTGGTCAAAGAGCTCAGCATCGTCCATAGCCGTCATTTCTTCAGTCGTCTTAGAGGCGGACAGAGAAATGGGACAGGAAGGCGGCGAATCGTAGAAAGATATTTTTGGATTTTTCATTTTATTTTGAACTAAGCTAATTTATTCTAAGAAAAGTAACTTTCGAATAGGTTGAGGACCACCTATACGAAAAGGATCTCCTAATTGCTTATTCTATCTAAGGCGACTTCAGAATCGTAACGCTCTACGATCCCCAGCAGCGGCGCCAAAAACTTGACGTGCCCCGAACCGTCGGCTCAAGAAGCCCTCCTGCCTTTTAGGGGGAAGGAGGACCGTTCTTGACATCGGAGGACCAGAGACCAGACAGATCAGGGTGGCGTCGGTTGTTAAGTTTTAAATTTATAAAGAGCTGGGGACTCAATTTATAAGTACTACCTATCACACAGGGTGAGCAAGCAGTAAGTATAACTCGAGGTCATTCTTAAATCGGAGCAAATTGAAATGAAGTGATGCCAAAGATAGAGTTTTGCTTTTAGGATGGGTTTTGTGCAAATAGGTAGGTTTTAGGGGTTTTCTAATTTAATTAACTAATTAACTAAAGACAGGAAAAGTAAATAAGATAGAGAAAATCGGTAGCTAGGTAGACAGATAGAGAATTGCGGCGGTTGAAACTTCAATAATCAGTTACGGGGATGATGCTTATTATAAAGATAATTGGGGACATTTTTAGTTAATAAACAGATGCATTATGGGTGTAAACACTAGGACCCTACTCATTCTAGTTATGTACCAGAAGTAGTATGTCACGAGACCTAGGCTATCGTGATTCTGATCAGAACAGGTTGCTCAACCCCCCACACTGTCTTTGTGGACAAATGACCCTTAAAGGGTGCAGGAATAAGGTAACAGACTGCCACGCAAGTAATTCTGACCGTTCTTAACACCTAAATGTAAATGCCATTTCTTAAACATGTTTAGATTATTTAACTTGCTATTCTAAACTATTAGTTTTGTAGAGTCTAGGGGTTTTAAGAATCCTGAACCACTGCTGGGCTTGACTTTCATCTCTAGACTCATTCCTTACGTTTGATTAGTTAAACTACTTCTGTCATGATCTAGCCTCTCCTTTGCAATCAGTCATTCAGCCCTAGGAACACCAGCCGTGTACAATGCATACTCCTTCCACAGCGTACCAACCTAGGAACCGTTCACGATGTACTGCACTTAAACAGTTCCACAGATTCATGTAACCAAGGATGTACTTGCGGTGTACTATGGTGTTTCCACAGCTTTTCATCCCTAGGTACAGATACGGTGTAAAATGTTAAAGTGTTTCCACAGCTTCAGTTACAGGGGTAGACAGACTGTGTACTGTAACATTTCCACAGCTATATTGGTTTCTAGGCCATATTCTAGGGTCTCTAGGTAATCCACAGTGTCGGCACAGACGGCTCTTTCCGGGGCATTTGCCCAGTATTACAGCCGGATTACAGTGACATACAGGGCTTCTTTACTATAACACAGATAACTTCCTACTGTACCTAGAGTTGATCAGGTTCTAAGCCTAAAGTAGTAGTCACGCGAAGGACTGGAAAGGGTGATCCATAGTTAAGTCTAGATGCATGATAAGTTTAGACATAACAAATATAACAATCCCCAATTATATAGATTTAAAGATTAATTCAACATCATCCCTACTTCTAACTATCTACATTTCAACAACCGTAACAACACACTTACTCAATAAGCATGGCAATAACAGTAACATACATCATACAAACAGGCAGAAATAATTCGGACATAGTATAAGTATGAAAAGAAAGATATCACCAGTAAAATTGAGTAGAGTAACAGCTGAAAAGAAAGGCAGAGTCTTGCACCAAGAATGCTTCTTATTACACCGTGATTACAATACCAGCTTTCCTTCTCTCTACTGCTAACTAACTAACTAACTATCTATCTCTCTCTAGAGAGAGAAAACTTTAGAGAAATAAACTATCTAAACTAATCTAGAGAGAGAGTAAAAATATAAAAATGTAAGAAAACGAAGATTGTTGAGATGTGAAGTGTGAGATGTGTCTTGGTTTGATGAAATGAGGCTTCTATATATAGAGATCGCACAGCCGTATCCGTAGACCGTATCCTAACCATGAAACGCACAACCGTATTTCAAAGGCGAATAAAAATCAGTTTTTTATCACCCAAACGCACGATACGGCTGAGCTTGGGTGAATACGGTTGAACTGGATCGTATACGGCTGTGCATAGGGTGAATACGGCTGAACTGGCCTGTATACGGCTGAGCACAGACCGTATATGGTCTGCACAGGCCATATACGGTCTGTGTCCAGCCGTATATGGTCTGGCTTAGCCGTATACGGCTGTGTTTAGCCGTATCCTGGCCCTTCGGTTATTCATTTCTTTGTTCGGGCATAACTTTTTCGTCGTTTATCCGTTTTGAGCGTTCTTTATATCCACGCGTTCGTATCTTCCTAACGAAGAAAATGACATAAGTTAGAGGTCATAGTTCTTTACGTAGCTCAAAATGCATTGAAATGAATGAACGGAGGTGCGATAAAGCAGTTTTGCCCGGTTTCTTACGTTTTTCATGCCATTTTTAGTGATTTTACAAACATCGACTCCGTTTTGACTTAGTTAGCAAAACTTTATGAATAATTTCCTTTTTAGTATGTTTTTGTTAACTTTGTGCCTAAAATGTGGAAGATAACGTACGTAAAAACATGACTTTTTACGTGTTATCACCTGGCTTTTATGCCAGCCACCAAATCCCTGTTCGTTACTTCCACTTGGCCGTTTGCCTGAGGGTGGTATACTGATGTCAACTTCTGCTTGACGTTGAACCCTTCGCACCAGGCCTTAAATGGGTTTTGAACAAACTGTTTTCCGTTGTCAGTGATGATCTCATGCGGGATACCGAAGCGACACACAATGTTGTCCCAGACGAAGTTCCGAACCTGCTTGTCGCTGATAGTAGCTAGGGGCTTAGCTTCAACCCATTTTTTGAAGTAGTCGATGGCAACAATCAGGAATGTGACGTTGCCAGGGCCTGGTGGAAAAGGTCCCACAATGTCGATGCCCCACTTGAAGAAAGGCCACGCCGATGAGATTGGGATTAGGTCATGCCTTGGGGATCTTGCAATGGGAGCATGGATTTGACAGGAGGTGCAACGCTTTGTGACTTCAGCTGCGTCCCTGTACATGGAAGGCCAGAAATACCCCATGCGCATGATCTTTGCTACTACTTTCTTGTGGCCCGAGTGCAAGGCGCATGACCCTTTGTGCACTTCGCGGATGATGTTCTCGGATTACTTTGGACCCAGGCACCTCAGGTTTGGTCCCAGGTATGACTTTTTCATGAGCTCGCATTTTTCAATAAAATACATTAGGGCCTTCATCCGGATTTTCCTTTCTTCGATCGGGTCCTGCGGAAGGAGGCCAGACCGGATATAGGACACTATTAGTGTCATCCAGTTATCTCCAACTTCTTCTACTTGGGCAACAGTGCCTGCAACATCGATAGACTTTTGCCCCAAAACTTCAACCAGGACTTTCTTAGTGAGATGAGTGAATGTGAGGGATGCCAGCTTACTCAAAGCATCCACTTTCTTTTTGTTTCTTGGGACCTGCTCGATTTCAAAAGAGGCGAATTGCTTTGTCATGCTTTGTGCAAGTGCTAGGTACTGTTTCATTACCGGATCCTTTGCTTCGAAAGCACCGTTGAACTGGTTGACAACCAGCTGTGAGTCAACGTATGCTCGAAGATCTTTGATGCCCATTTCTGCTACGATTCTGATGCCGGACAACAGTGCCTCGTATTCTGCTTCGTTGTTTGAGGCGGGAAAACCAAAACGGAGAGCATAAGTGTGTTCCTCGCCATCGGGGCTGATGAGTATCAAACCAGCACCAGCGCCCTCAGAGCTTGAGACGCCGTCGGTGTATAGTTCCCACACAGCAGATTTTTCACGAGTAGGGGGATCCGAGGTGCACCTACTCTCTACCCCCCCCAGGAAGTTCAGCGAGAAAGTCGGCAAGGACCTGTCCCTTGACTGCGCTTCGCGGACAAAACGTAATCTCGTGCTCACCCAGTTCTATGACCCATTTGGCAAGCCGGCCCGAAATTTTCGGCTTCGATAACACTTGTTTGATTGGCTAGTCAGTGAGAACTGTGATGGGGTGCCCCTGAAAGTACCGGCGCAGCCTCCGTGCCGAATGCACGAGTGCGAGGACCAGCTTTTCAATTGGTGAGTAATTCAACTCCCTCGGCTGTAGGGCGCAACTGACGAAATATACCGGCATTTGTGTCTTGTCCCGCAACAAAATGAGCACGGAGCTGACGGCGTTCTGAGATGCCGCCAAGTACAGGGTGAGCGTTTCATCAGGGATAGGAGATGTGAGGGTTGGCATCTCTTTCAAGAACGTTTTCATGTCCTGTATCGCTTGCTCCGCCTCCGGCGTCCAGGAGAAATCCTTTTTGTTGATGCAACCCTTGAGTGTGTTGAAGAATGGCAATGACCGCTCTGCGGCTTTTGATAGGAATCGCGCCAAAGCTGCTAACTTACCATTTAGGCTCTGCACGTCTTTTTTTCTCCGCGGCGACACCATATCGGCGATTGCCTGTATTTTCTTTGGATTGGCCTTTATGCCCCTCGGAGTCACCATGTGACCGAGAAACTTTCCTTCCTACATTCCAAATGAGCATTTGGCCGGATTGAGTTTCATGTTAATCTTTCGTAGTGAGGTGAAGGTTTCCAGAATGTCTTCGAGTAGTTGGGACTCAACATTGCTTTTGATAACAATGTCGTCAACGTATGCTTCTAGGTTACGGCCGACCTGTGATTTGAAAGCGCCATCAACGACGCGTTGATACGTTGCCCCTGCGTTCTTGAGACCAAATGGCATTTTGGTGTAGCAAAATATGCCTTGTTCATGTGAAACGCCGTTTTTTCTTCATCAGCCTTTGCAACTAATATCTGATGGTATCCCTTATAGGCATCCAGGAAACATTTGAATCGAAACCCGGAGAGAGACTCGACTTTCCAATCAATCTCGGGGAGCGGGTAATTATCCTTTGGGCATGCCTTATTGACGTCCTTGAAATCGACACACATACGCCATGAGCCGTCAGACTTTTTTACCAAGACGGGGTTGGCGACCCACGTCTGGTACTCAACCTCTTGCATGATGCCGGCATGGACGAGTTTGCTGACCTCTTCACATATGAACTGGCTTTTATCGGGGGCCATGCCCCGCTTTTTCTGTCTGACGGGGGTGATGCTGGGATTAACGTTGAGCCTATGCTCGGCGACTGACCGTGGGACTCCGGTCATTTCAGAATCTTGCCAAGCAAAGATGTCTGCGTTGTTGGTAAGTATTTCGCAGAGCTTCAACCTTGTTGACGGGCTTAAAGCCAGAACAACTCGTATTTTCTGTTCCGGGAATCTTGAATTAACAGCTACCAACTCGTCTGTTGTTATGGTGAATGGATCCGGAGCGACCCTGGAGATTTGAGCACATACCGGCATGGTCGTGTCGGTTGTCTGTAAGGTGGCAATGCCGGCAGGCGTTGGAAATTTCATTAGTCCGTGGACCGTCGATGTGATAGCTCCAAACTGGTGCAGAGCAGTGCGGCCCAATAGAATATTGAAGCGTGATGGGGCGCGCACTATAACAAATTCCAACTTGACAGTCTGGCAGTACGGGTAACTACCCAAAGTGACATCTAGGGCGAGCCTGCCGATTGGCCACTTAGTTTCGTTGGCATAACTAGACAACGGGGATAAAGGTTCCCTCAGCTGCGCTTGTATGGGCAACGGCAATTTTGAGAAACAGTGCTCGTACATGACTTCCACGGCACTTCCCGTATCGGTGTAGACCCTGGAAATTTGACAGTTTCCTATGCGTGCCGAGATGACAACAGGCTCTGTTGGAACAGAGCTTAGTAGTGGTGGAAAAGAGATAGGTGCCAGTTGCCAATCATGTAGCGATTCTGCTTTCCTTTTTGAACTTATACGCGCGGACCGAATCATGTGAATGACGGCGTCCGACGGATCACGAGAATCATCTTTTCATTGCCAGCCGTAGGTCTTCGTGCCATCTGCTTTTTAAAACTTTTTCCTGGGAAGCAAATGATTTAGCTTACCCGCCTGGATAGCTGCCTTTATTTCCTTTCGCAGCTGCCTGCAGTCGTCAGTATCGTGCCCGTATTCTTTGTGAAAGTCACAATACTTGCCATTCTTTGGGACGTCACGATGCTCCATCGGGGGCGGAGGGTTAAACGCACTCCGCGCCACCATCTCGGTAAGCAAGATTTCTTTCGGTGACTTGGTGAGTGTAGATAGCAGTGAGTTCTTATCGTACGGCTGACGACGGGCCGGCTCGCGGTGGTCACCACGGCGATGATCGTGGCGTGTTTCGCTACGAAAGTCCCATCGTTGGTTGTCACGATGACCAGAGCCGGAGCCGGACCCACTGTGGGATCGGTCATGCTCGACCCGGTGTGACTCCTGGGCCGGACCTTTCTGCAAGTCATTGTCTTCACCGGACCGTAAATAGTCCTGAGCCATAGAGATGGCCTCGGAGTATACCTTCGGCAACTTCCTCTTCAACTGATGGTATAGAGTTGGATAACGGTCCTTATCAATGCTGTAGATGAGACCGCCAATTTGTTGGCTTGGTGGGAGCTCGCTTATCTTTTGACACTCAGTTGTGAAGCGAGTGAGGAAATCATTCAAAGGCTCACGACTCGTTTGCTTAATCTCGAAGACATTGAGATGGGTAAGCGTATGCTGTTTCAAGTTGTGGTATTTCTGCAGGAACTTGAGTCGGAGATCGGAGTAGCTGCTAAGGCCTCCAACCGGCAATTTCTCAAACCAACCACGAGCATTGCCCTGCAATACTTGTGGGAACATGTAGCATGCCACAGCGTCTTCCCAATGCTCAGTTTTGATGGCACCTTCAAATCGCTGCAAGAAGTCCTCGGGATCTGAGTCACCGGAATAGGTGCTAATCGTGAGTGGAATAGTGAGCTTAGTTGGCAACGGATGGTCTGCAATTCTGGAGATAAACCTTACGGTGGTGGTGGAAATCGGCATTGGTTTTTTCACCTTCTCACCCTGTATGGTGGAATAAAAATTAGCAATCAATGTTTCCGCCGCGGACTCGTCGGACTGTGTCGGGAATGAGCCCGGCAGAGCGGCGCTGAGGATTAAGTCGGCCAACATTCTGCGACTTGCAGCCCTATCCATCTTACCATGATCTTGGGTGGGTGGAGGTGACACTGTTCGCCGTGGCGGATACGGCGGCGGGACTAGTTGCTCAGGATCCACGACAAAGCCCATTTGTGCCAGCATGTGCTGGGCTTCGATGCTAGAGATGGATTTGGGAGTGGACGAAGTGTTATGTAAGCTGCTCTCAAGCGGAGGACGGTTGTTCGTCGTGTTCTCCGCACCAGAGAGATAATCGTTCTGACTGAAGGTTAACTGCCTTGGATCAATCCTCAGATTCACCGTTGGCCCTGATGACGAAGCATGCGAGGTATTTTGGTTGACGGTTATTTGAGGAGATTGATTGGAGCTTTGTGACGGTGGTGGCAGATTAACATTAGCACCCTCGCCACTGTTGTCATTTTGCGAAATGACAACCATCGCTTAGCAGTTTTCCGGCGTACAGATGGTGGTAGAGTTGTCATTTTCTGGTAAACTAACCGTGGATGGCGCCAATTGTTCAGGCGTAAAAACACTTGATTACAATAATGATGATGATGTATGAGGAATCGAGCCTATCACACTCCGATTAACGTGCGAACCCAGTATCGAGACTTGGTCAATCGAGGGAGGTGAAAGCTTAATTCTGTGTGAGCAATTAATTGAGGATTACTCTGGGATTTTTATGAGGTGTTGTTCTGAAATGGAAGCAAAACACTAGTATTTATAGCCAAATCCTAATCCGACGTGGAGGGTTTGGTCGTGGGGGAGCAGGACAATTACTGTACCCGAGCTGACGTGGACCAATCGGATGAGCCGACCAGGTATGTGGGTAAGCCATGTTAATACACCTGGATATAATAGCTGCCGTTTGTACCTTTGTTTTACCGCTAATACACCTGGATATAATACACCTGGATACACCTGGATATAATGTCGGTTCCATGAGGTGCGGATCGTTTTATTGTTTTACCGCTGCGTCCGTGAATAGAGCACATGGTGATTAGGCTCTGGGTCCGGGACGGAACGTATCCGGACCCATGATTTTACTTGGGAGCTGACCCCCGCGTCGCAGGCTGCAAAAGTTGTCCACGGATGTCATCCGGGCCCAGGCTCGTTGTTTGGGCCGTTCCCACGTAGGGTGATGGACACACATCATTAGCCCACAGCCCAAATGGATTCGGTTACTTTAAACCTTATAATGCTCCTTTTATAGCCAATCTCCTTGAGCAAGTGTAATGCCAGCAAGCGATGTGGGACTTGATAATTAAAAAAAAGATTTATTGTTTCGTTATGTATTAAACTTTACACTCTTTGCAATTGTATGAGTCGAACTTTGAAAATTTTATCGTATGTATTGAACTTGTAAATATAGTCTATCGTATGTATGTCGAATTTCCTTTTTGGGTAAAGCCCAAATAGGAAAGACCCAAAAAGGAAATAATATATACAATAGACCATATTTAGAAGTTCACTACATACAATAGAACAAATGAAAGTAAACTATATCCAATAGTAAAAAGTGTAACGTTTAATACATAACGATACAATAAACCCTTAAATAAAATCCCCTTTAATACAAGTAAGAAATATCTTCCGTTGTTTTAGTAATTTTTTGATTTTTTCTTTATTTATTTTAAGAACATCATTTTGTTTAATATATCAACTTAAGAAGAACTTGTATTATGACCATTTTTCTTTTTTCAAATAACCACTCATCTTTGTAATGTACGTTCAAGATTCTCCAACAAAATGGCTAAACAAAAACAATGTGATGAGTACCACTAATTCTATATTTATACCCCTAAAGTGGTATAGTTATATATATATATATATATATATATATATATATATATATATATATATATATTTTATGATTAGCTGATTAATGTTTGAATGACTTTTATACCTCATCCATTTCCTATTTGTATTTTCTTGTAGCAGTGTCGAAATTTTTGTTATTAGAAACAATCTACTTAACATTTCAATTTTGGCGCCTTTTATTTACGCTTGGATATAACGAAGTCGTTTTATGTTATCTTAAAGTTGTCTAAAGTTGTTTATAATTCTTTTGTGGCAAACAAGGTCTTTTAAGCCGTAAAACAAACATTTTCAATTATTTTACGATTTTGAAGTTGTTTTTGAATCGCTTCATTAATGACCCGTCATTCACAAAAAAGTATGCCCCAACGGTCTGATTTTCCAGATGTGCCCCTACTGACATTCATGTTATATAGTGAACTACTTGGGCTTCATTGTATGTAACGAACTTGTAATTTCCTTACATTGTATGTAATTTACAGTTTTTTTTTCCACTTGTCGACTATATAAGCTTCAACGTGGCGTCCCTTATAACCGTTAATTTGATCAAAGTACATACGATATAAAGAATTTACAAGTTTGTTATATACAATGGAAGCTCGATTAGTTTGCAACATAACATGAATGTCATACAATAATTTGATACATTTACACGCACTAAACTGTTAATTATAATATGAAGTGAGCTACTTTTTAGTTCCTTCTTTGCCTTCAATCCATCAGTTATACATGTTAATTTACTTAAACTAAAGAAATATAATTTCATTGCTACATACCTGCATGCATATATCGATTCTTTATGTTTTGGTATATGCTTAACTGTACCGGAATATAATATAATAGTGTGCAACAAAGTACTTATAGTTACACTACTTTCAACTTATTGCTATAATATGTATTTTGACATCCTTAATTGTTTAATGATGACATTAGTTACCTCATAGAGTTAATACACAAGTAAAAGTACTAAAAGTTACATAAATTACATAGTAATATGCATTACAACTTAACTACAAAAAATGAAAACCTGAACAGTGGGCACTTGTTATAAATGGGTTTGTTCTTTCATTATCTATTAAGGTTTAAACATTTTACTATTATAAGTTGACTTTTACTATTATAAGTTGAGTCGAACTTTGAAATTTTTTATTATATATATTATAAATTACATACAATAAACAATATTTAAAAGTTTAATACATACAATAAAACAAATGAAAATATGTCTATAGTAAAAACCGTAAAATTTAATAGATAATGAAATAATAAAACCTATATAAATGTTAGAGTATAAATATAATGTTTCCGTACACTTAATTCGGTAATATAATAGCCTTATAATGATATATAGTCCTCATGTGAAGAATTACATACCTTATACTAGATTAATTATACAAGAGTTGTTACTTTTTCACCAAGAACATTAATATGTGTTAGCTAATTACTTAATTATTTTCCGTATAAACAATAAATAAATTATAACATAAGGTAGATGAAACTAACCGTTATTGGTTAATTTTTCAATTTAGTGACATTAAAAGTTGATAGTGTGATCACGAGTCAAAAATTTACAACAAGTTATCATACTTTTTTGACAATTAAACACGTTTTTTAAAGATATAATAACATAACATTAGCTGTTAATATCAAAGTAATTAAGTGGACGTTTACTTCGAATCACTATCAACAAGACAATAGAAAAACAACGTCGTTTTTATCTAATTACCGAGCGACTAAAATTATTATTGATAACGGACCACATCCAACGTTGACTAACAGATCAATTTCAGATCGCAACCCGTTTTTAATTGTCATCACAATACTACACGAAGTAATGAATATGTGTACTATAAACTTTGTGCATAGTTGCAAGCTAATGCTAAACATTTATTATGTGGTGCCCACAATAACACTTGTTGACACAAATGTATTGACACAAGCTAAGAATTCCTTGACAAGCAGGGGAATAACACTTATCAAGTGGAAGATTTATGTTACTTGTAATGTAATTGAAATAGAGTTGTAAACAAAGCAAGAACACAATTGATTCAATAGCCAAAAGCCTCAATATTATTATTGAATAATACGGATACACAAATGTATCAGGGTTACAAAGAGAACCTTGAAGCTTAGTTACAACTTGACTAATCTATTTTACACTTAGACTTGCACCGATCTCTTTGACACACTTGACTCAAGTACATACTTATAGACTAAATAACTTGTACAAAATCTATACAAAATCTACTTTACTAAGACAAGTTTTCTAGGAAACACGCCTGCATTAAATGCATTACCATTCCTTGTCTGCAGCGTGCACTATTCCTCAAAAGCATGTCTGCAGTAGGTGTACTTGTGTTGCAGAGTTGGTAGAAAGCAGACCCACTAAGCAGCATTAACAGAGATACGAGCAGAACTATCTTTTTGAACTGGCAGAACTAATCTTTGCAAACTTTGGCACTTGGCAGCACTAACTCTGTAGATGCTTGGCAGAACTAACCTTTGAATGACTAGCAGAACTAACTCTGAAAAACTTTGTTTTCAATAAATGAACAGAGCTAACTTCTAATAGCAGAACTAAGTCTTCATAGCCCAGAAGTACTAACCTTGAACAGACTTAAATACTTAGAATGATTTGACATTTGATAACCACAAGAATTTAGCCCAACATATTATGAGATGGAGAGACGCATAGGCGGAGCCAGGAAATATAAGTAGAGGGGGCGAAATAATTTTTAACTAATTATTTATTTTGTAGTTTAGTGGGGGCGAAATAAATTTTTTCTTATTTCTTTTGTAGTTTAAGGGGGTGAAAATTTTAAAATGTCATTATTATCTTACTAAAATTTCCTTTTTACTTGATTTGAAAATTCTTGTAGGGATGGTTGCCTACGTTGCCCTTGCTCTATCTCCGCCACGACAGAGACGGAGGGAGTAATTATTTATTAAAGTTGTAAATGATAAAAATGGCATGGTAGTTGATGAATTTAAGAGGGCATGCATACCCATCCAAGTTGTCAACAAAGCTATCACATTTAAAGGTTTCTTTTGTTTGTCTTTATTTGCTTCAAATCTTCAACGACTTTGACCCCAGTCTATTTCCCCCTTTCAATTCTAACAACTTGTGCATTACTGGGTGAGTTAGCGACATATTTTTTGAAATTCAGATTCGTTAATATTATTCGATCAAAATACCTATGACCTCTTCATTATTTGCGTTTTTTAGATAATAATGAGATGAATAAAACATTATTAAGGGTATGTTAGTCATTTTAAGTGGCGGAGGAATCATTTACAAAATAAAAGTGAACTTTTTGAAATAATAGCGCGAAAAAAGTAGTTAAGGGGAGATTTTCGTGAATATGTATAAAACAGATGGGCCATTCATGGAGTACACGATATAAAATAGGCTTCTTATTCAAAGCGTTCTCGATGTAATTGAATCGGTAGCACTAACAAAAGTTATAAAGTCTTTTAGAAAAACATACGTTGCCGATCGAATGGCTTCGTACCTAGAGGTACCCATCAGTTCAATATAAGAAAAGAGTAGAAAAAAGCAAGTTATAATTGTTATACGGAAGGGTTAAAAAGGTAAAAGAAAAATTGGCTAAAAGTTTATGTGAGTGAGCACGGGGAAGGGGTGAAGGGAGGGAGGATCGTGGACAGAATGGGCCGAGAAGAATGAATAAGGGAGAAATTTGAAAATGGAAGGAAAGGAGAAGGACCTATGCCGCTTCTTTATTGGATTATCTGAGTACCCTACTAACTTATATAGCTTAATCACTTAAATCAACCCTAATGTATCTAACCATTGTCTAAATTCTATTATGTCTATTCTAATTTTTAAACTTTTTTGTGTGCACCAACTTTCAATTATTGATAGCATATGTGTCCGACCTATTATAGCTTGTAAATCGGCGACATGATGTTGATTTTAAGTGACATGACGATCATATGTGAGATGATAATGGAACTTATATGGCTAACACGTTATCAAGAAAAATGATGAAGAGACCTAATTAAGTAGACAAACCAGTATATAGACTTAATAAGGGGAACATGACATGTGTTATATTTCACCAATAAAAGGGCATGAGAGAAAATATTTCACCGATAAGAAATTGATGCCTATTTTTAGGTCTTGATCAGGTATGTATATCATATCATCACTCTGTTATCAATAAAAGGGTTCAAGGGAAGAAGGAGTGAAGGAGTATTGAGAACAATGGAAGAAAAATGGGAAGACACTTGTCGCTTTCAAATTTGGCTTCTATTTTATATACACTAATTTCTTATCCTCATTTGAACCAATTTCACTGTATACAACTAAAGTCGGACTTTTATTGTGTGTATTCAACTTCATCACTTTCAAAGTATATATGTATCAAACTTACAGTTATTTATATTTAAATATTATATATAGTTGACCTCTTTTAACTTGTAAATTAGTGAGATGGCTCTACTTTCGATGAACCAGTGATGACGATTTAGATGACATTGCAACTTACATTTTTGTCGTTTTTTTACATTTAACTGTTACACAATGGTTAAGTCATCGAGTACACACAATATAAAGATTAATTATATTTACACCATTCAAATTGATAAATCTACCAAAACTATACATTAAGAGGTTCTACTATACAATCTGTTATGCATAATTTTTGTGAATTTATCAATTTGAATGGTGGATTTATCACCACCCCATTAAAATACACAGAAAATTTGAATTAATCAGGAATAATTTAGTAAAGAAGTTGCCTTTTGTGGACATTTTTTTACCTCTCAAATCTTTTTGACCATGGGGTAGACAAAAGTTACCCTTCTACTCCGTATGAAAAAAAATATAGCCACTGAAGCACTTACCCTTCTAGTAAATTGTGTCCATCTTTTTACATTTTTTTTTGTGAAAAACAAATATTGAATTAAAATAGAGCGTCTCCATCAACATAAGTTGATGGATAATACAAAGATACAGTAAAAGACCCATTCCTATAGACCCAAAAACTATAACCGAAACTGAGAATTTAGATCCTAAATAACAAAAAGAACTTTTCACAAACAAAAATCAAACTCTTAAAAACTCTAAGGATCAACGGACCATCAACAATTCTTTACCTCCCAAAAGCGTTTCACAAGACCAAACCAATTGATGTCGATTAAAGGTTCTAAACATCATGATGAAAAGTTGACCTCAAATCACGATTTTGAAGGGGAAGCATCCCTTAGAGTAAGGCCTTTAATAAAATCTTCAAAAGTAGCCAATTCATTTTCTCGTTTTTTCATATTAATAAGTTTTTCTATGACTTTAGACGGTAAACTTATGTAGACGGATCAACATCACCTGGTAGCTCATGCAAGCATTTGAGATTATCATCTTGTGAGACTTGTATTGAGGTGGAGCCTTTGGAAGTCTTTTTTCTCTTGTGAGTTTTAGGAGGGCAAGAATCGTTTAAAGTATTAACAAGTGCCTTCTCGTTTGATTTACGGTCCTTATGTTTTTTTAACATTTTCTCTGAAAATTGCACAAGAAGAACCACATTTTTTATCTTGACATGGATTTTCGTTGTTTACTTCGAGAGTAACCGTAGTATAGTATCGGGTAGAGCAAAAGTTAGACTATCGATCGACAGATCAGATTGCAAGCCCGAATTGTTTTCTAGAGGAAATTGTTGATCGTGAGTGGTACAATTAGTCATCTGAGGCGCAATATTTTTCTCGCAATATTTTTCTCTAAATGAACAGACCTAGACTGATTGAACAAATCATGTGATAGAGCTTTCTTGGACCCTTTGAAAAAACTTGATTATAAATTATACTTTGATCCTTATTAGAAGGCCAATCGACATGAACTTCAGCCCTTGTAGATCCTACATCATATGCCTGAAAAGAAGTTTCTGCCAAATTGTTGAGTCACTGGTCGCTGACCAGCTCAATAATAACAAACTCAATGAAGAAAATGATTTAAGACAAAGCTGTTGTTACTGAAGTTCGTACTCACTAGTCACTGTTCACTCTACTCATTGGAAATTGATATGCTGAAGAAGATTTAAACTCAACTATATGTGTCGTTGTTTCAAGAATCTACAGGAGAGTTTTACATTTTCAAATTGAATAAAGGCAAAAGTCATTGCCCTAATAAAAGTCAGTCATCGAAGATTAATATTTCAAGTCACTCTACAAGAGCATGTTAGCTCGTAGTGAGTGAGGAGAATTATTATACCTTCACCGACTCCACGAAATAAAGTTTCTACACACAAGTACAAGTTGATACATCAACAGGCATTCCTAAATATCTGAGGAATTACGTGGCAACAAGTGATTGGTGTTAAGGAAAAATATTCATTGTAACAGAATTCCTAAATATCTGAGGAATTGCGGACCACATCCAACGTTGACTAACAGATCAATTTCAGATCGCAACCCGTTTTTAATTGTCATCACAATACTACACGAAGTAATGAATATGTGTACTATAAACTTTGTGCATAGTTGCAAGCTAATGCTAAACATTTATTATGTGGTGCCCACAATAACACTTGTTGACACAAATGTATTGACACAAGCTAAGAATTCCTTGACAAGCAGGGGAATAACACTTATCAAGTGGAAGATTTATGTTACTTGTAATGTAATTGAAATAGAGTTGTAAACAAAGCAAGAACACAATTGATTCAATAGCCAAAAGCCTCAATATTATTATTGAATAATACGGATACACAAATGTATCAGGGTTACAAAGAGAACCTTGAAGCTTAGTTACAACTTGACTAATCTATTTTACACTTAGACTTGCACCGATCTCTTTGACACACTTGACTCAAGTACATACTTATAGACTAAATAACTTGTACAAAATCTATACAAAATCTACTTTACTAAGACAAGTTTTCTAGGAAACACGCCTGCATTAAATGCATTACCATTCCTTGTCTGCAGTGTGCACTATTCCTCAAAAGCATGTCTGCAGTAGGTGTACTTGTGTTGCAGAGTTGGTAGAAAGCAGACCCACTAAGCAGCATTAACAGAGATACGAGCAGAACTATCTTTTTAAATTTGCAGAACTAATCTTTGCAAACTTTGGCACTTGGCAGCACTAACTCTGTAGATGCTTGGCAGAACTAACCTTTAAATGACTAGCAGAACTAACTCTGGAAAACTTTGTTTTCAATAAATGAACAGAGCTAACTTCTACTAGCAGAACTAAGTCTTCATAGCCCAGCAATACTAACCTTGAACAGACTTAAATACTTAGAATGATTTGACATTTGATAACTAGAAGAATTTAGCCCAGCAATCTCCCCCTAAACTTGATCTTTCCCAGAATAGATTCAAGTTTTCTATCTCATAACCTTCTCAAATTGTGCCTTGAGCTCTGCAATTCTTTTCTTTCTTCTTTCTTCACTCTGAGCAACATGTTTTTCTTGTGCTTTCTTATAATATTGTTGAACTTCATGTACTAGAGAAGCAACAGTATCAAGATCATCATATTTCATTGTGAGAGAAAGCATTGAGCTCAAATGACCAATATTCTATGGATATTCAGTCCCAATGAAGAAATAAGCAAACACTCCACTTTGTAACTGCACTAGATGTACTCCATTATGACAATAGCAGTACCATGCCTTTACTCTTGAGGTGTCCTTGGAGAAGTCATTTTTAGGATACATTTCATACAGAATAGAGAGACTGTTGTAGACAATGTGTTCATCACTTTGCCTTTGAGCATTTTGATATTTTCTAACTGCAATGCTCCACATATCATCTAAGTCATCTCTGGATAAGCTCTTTATGCATCTGTAGAAGGACTGATATTTCTCTTCTGAATTCCCTGCCCTCACAATCCTTAAATGCTTTTTTATTTGCTCATCTGTTTCCCACACCCAGTCAGTAATAGGAAAGTGTACATCAATAGGTACCTTGGGTGTCTCAACCTCAACCATTGATCTGATCTGTGTCCAATCAACCACTTCCTCAGCAGGCTTTGTAGGCTCAGCTGTAGAAGATACCACAGCAGGTACTTCTGTTTCACTATCATCTTTATCATTTCTGACTGCCATCCTTTTCCTCCTTTTGAGATGAAGGGTTTCTTTTGGAATTTTCTTTTTGAGAGCATCCAGATCATCTTTCTTTTTTCTTTCTAACTCTGCCTTTGCCCTTGCCATTTCTGCCCTTCTTTCTTGCAGTTCTTTTTCTGCTGCAGTTGGAATTTTAACATTTGGAGCAACTGCACTCTTTGATTTCTCTTCCAGGGCTCTTTGTGTGCTCACTTCAATGTCCCTTTCAATTTTCAAATACATCTTTTCCAGCTCATAGAAATCCATTGACATCAACTCCTTTAGAGTTCTCCCTGTGTTGTTCTTCACTACTCTGGCATATTGGTCTTTTAATTGCCTCTGAGTAGGTGCCCTTTTCCTTTTCTCTTCCATTTTCCTCTGGGCCTCATGCTTTCTCCTTTGTTCCAAGATGTCCAAATACCATATTACCCTCTGGTCAGGAGTGAACTCTTCCATTTGTGCATTATGAGTTCCATCTGCTAATAGGTGATCAAAGAAAATTTGTTCATCAGGGGTCATCATGATCTTAACATCATCCCCCATATCCACTTCCACAAACCTATTCCTTCCCTCCTCAATAAATTGGGCTTACAAATTCCTAGCAACCCTTTCACTCACATCCTCTAGCTCTTTTCTTTTCATGGGTTTCACAGGTTCAACCAATTTTTCTTTACCTTTTCCCTTTGCCAAATCAGTTGTAGGTCTCACCTGTGATAAGGGATTTTCTTTGATAGATATGCCAGTTGAGCTTTTCCCTTGTGTTGTGCTCTTTGCCACTTTCAATAATGCATCTGCAGCAATCTTTTCAACCTCTATCATAGCAGCAGCACCAACCCTTTCCTTAGGAATGGCAGATTTAACCATTTCTGGTTCATTAAGCCCAGCAGAACTATCTAAAGCACTGGCAGCACTAACTTTTGTACTGGCAGCACTAACTTCTGCATCTACCATCCTAGCAGCACTAACATCTATACTAGCAGCACTAACTCCAGCAGCACTATCTAACATATCTTTGGCACTTTTCTTTGCAGCCTCAGATACATCTTCATCTAATACCTCTAGAATCAAGCTACCAACAACATTCCCTAGCTGCTCTGCACTTACATCATCATGGATGCTATCATCAATTTCCACCACATCATCTGTGTGCTTTTCTGCTTCTCCTGCACCAGTAAATTCAAATTGATCTACATTTTCCTCCTCACTAGTGCTTTCATCAACAAGCATCCTTTTCAGTCCAGTTGACTTACTCTTAGCTATGCTTTTGGATTCATCTCTCTCCTTCATCAACAAATCGACCATCTCCCTTAACCTGGCAATCTCTGCCTTCTGACCCTCCACTTCCATTGACAATTTTGTACATATATCCGTCAATTCTTTTATAGTTAAGCTATCCTCACCATTTCCAGAAGTGTTACCCTCTTTTAATTGATCATTGGAAGATTTAGCTAATGTCTCAGACCTAGTCTGAGCATCACTAGCCCCCATTGTGGTTTCTTGGCACCTGGGACCACTAGATATATTGATATCCACTGGATCCTCAGCAATAGAGGAATCCAATGGCATCTCTACATTCTGTGTTGCCATGGATTAGGTCCTAGTTCCAGTACCACTGTCCTGTTCTCCTAGTGAGGTAGCAACAGTAGTGGCAGCCCTTTCCATATGGTCTCTCTTCTCCTTATTGACCACCTCATTATCATTTTTGGACTTAGGCAATTGAGGAAGAGGAGCCTCAGTTGCCTGTTTCTTAGCCTTTTTGGCTTTTGGTTTGGTAGGCTTGGGGTCCCTTGTTCTTTTTGTTTTTAAAACTGTGCCACATGGTTGAGAAGTAGTGGGAGTTTCTACTTCCTGTGGCACAGTGGAAGGTATGGTTAACATGTGTTCTGTTAAATTGGTCACCTTTTCAGAAAAGGCTTTTCCCTTGACCATTCCATTCCTTCTCATATTTGAAAATGTTTTCTTAGAAAGATTTGAGAGGATTAATCTACCACTTTCCCTGGGTAGATCTTGGATTTTCTGGTCAAGAATGTGTTGTAAAAATCTTGGATACATTAAAAATTTATCCTTTGGTTTCTCAATATTTACCATTCCATTAAAGATTAATTTGAAAAATTAAATTTTTCATTGTTGGCAAGACAAATGAAAGCAGAAGCTATGTTACTGCTAAATTGCTCCCAAGATGTTTTCTTTTGAGAAATACAGTGTTGTAGGGTATGGATTAAAAATTTCCATTGTGGAGAGAAGAGTTGTTTGTAATATGTTAATTTTTCTGTCCTCTCCCCCTCATACCCATACAACACCAGTTGGTCATGTATTTGAGAAGTAGCATAGCATTCCATACCATCTGCATCATCTAAGAGAAGATGAGCACGTATGGAAGCTTCAGTGATAATGATACGCTTCTCATTTACTGTTGCCGTTATATTTTTAACCCCGTCTACTTCGGACACCACGACAGATGTCCAGAAGTCGTTGATATGTGAAATAAAAATTGCGGGATTAACAGTAAGTGCAAACCTTAGTGAGGTGCACTTCAAGAAATCAATGATTTCATGGTAATCGTCTGAGCCTTGTGGCTTGAGAAGGAAGCCGCAGACGTTATGTTGATCACCAGTGTCGAGTGTTTTGGAAGAAGAAGATGAAGATGCCATTTTTGAAAGTTAGGTTTGAGAGGTATTTGGGAGATTTTTGTAAAGGTAATTTCAATTTTCGATGAAAAGTGCAAGTGAATTGAAAAAGTGTAGTGTTTGGCAGAATAAATACCCTTTTTAAAGTGAACAATATTTTCAAGCCCTAGAATAACACTAACAGAATTAAAGTTGGAAAAAGTTACTGGCAGAATTAACTTTAGCAGAATTAACTCTGGCAGAAGTAACACTAACAGAAGTAATTCTAGCAGAATGAATTCTAGCAGAATTAATTCTAGCAGAATTAACTTTAGCAGAGTTAACTTTAGCAGAATTAATTCTAACAGAATTAACTCCAGCAGAAGTAACTGTAACTTTTCTTCACACTTGGACAAATCCACGTCACCTTTTTATTAATAGTGCTGGCAGAACTAATTTATGCTAGCAGAATTAATTTTGTTAAAAATTGAGTTAGCAGAACTAACAACCTTTAAACTTTTAATCCTGCATTGTTAGCTTAAAAATACAATATAATTAGCAGAATTAAATTGTATTAGCAGAACTAAATAAGATAATCACTATCTATACTTAGCAGAACTAAGTCATGAAAGTATTAAATATTGAGAATCTTATAATATCTGCTGTAACAAGCTAAAGTATCAAGTATAATCCCTATGTGTAAAACATTTTAAAATTAAATAATGATCATAATGAGCTATTTATCATACTTATACCATTAACCAAAAATGTAAACCTTCCAACATCAAATGCTTTTGTGAACAGGTCTGCAAGTTGGTTATCCGTATGTATTTTAAAAATTTGAATTAATCTCTTCTCATTATAATCCCTAATGAAATGATATCTAATTTCAATATGTTTTGTTTTAGAGTGTTTCACAGGGTTATTAATGATACTTATAGCAGCAGTGTTATCAATATACATAGGAGTATTTAGAAAAGTCAAACCATAGTCTAGCATTTGATTCTGAATCCATAGAATCTGAGCACAACAGCTTGATGCAGCAACATACTCTGCTTCTGCTATTGAAGTAGACACAGTGGTTTGCTTTTTGCATTGCCAAGATACTAGTCTATCTCCCAAGAATTGACAGCCCCCTGAAGTTGACTTTCTGTCCAGATTGTTACCCCCATAATCACTGTCAGAATATGCTACCAGATTGAAGAAAGAATTCTTTGGATACCATAGGCCTAATTTTGGTTGACCTTTTAGGTATTTAAAAATTCTCTTCACAGCATGAAGATGAGATGTCTTAGGATTTGTTTGAAACCTTGCACACACACATACTGCAAACATGATATCTGGTCTACTGGATGTGAGATACATCAGTGAACCTATCATGGATCTATAGAGATGTTCATCAACACTCTCCCCCTCAAGATCTGCAAGTAGTGGCTTGTGTGTTTCCATTGGTGTGCTTGCAATCTTTGCATCATTGAGTTTGAACTTATCCAAGATGTCCTTAACATATTTATCCTGACTTATGAAGATTCCATCTACTTTCTGCTTCACTTGAAGACCTAAAAAGAAAGTCAATTCTCCCATTGAACTCATCTGGAATTTCTGATGTATAAGAGATTCAAATTCTTTGCACAAACTGTCCCTTGTTGAACCAAAAATGATATCATCTACATAGATTTGCACTAGTAGGATATCATTTTCAATTCTTTTGATGAACAAGGTCTTGTCTATAGCACCTCTTTTGAATCCATTATCCAACAGATATACAGACAAAGTATCATACCAAGCTCTAGGAGCTTGATGCAGTCCATAAAGTGCTTTGTCCAATCTGAGCACTTTATTTGGATGCTTAGGATCCTCAAACCCTGGAGGTTGGCATACATACACTTCCTCATCTATCTTCCCATTTAAGAATGCACTCTTTACATCCATCTGGTATACTTTGAAGTTCTTGAAAGAAGCATAAGCCAAGAACAATCTAATAGCCTCAGTTCTTTCCACAGGTGCAAATACTTCATCATAATCAATACCCTCTTCTTGTGAGTATCCCTGTGCAACCAATCTAGCTTTGTTCTTAATCACTATGCCCCTCTCATCCTTTTTGTTCCTGTATACCCATCTGGTACCAATTGCCCGTTTTCCTTTGGGTAGATCCATCAAAGTCCACGCATTTTGAATTTTGAATTGAAGTAGCTCCTCTTGCATAGCTTCAACCCAGCTTGGATCTTTCAAAGCTTCAACTGCTTTCTTGGGCTCTATCTGTGACAGAAAACAAGCAAACAAAGAGAAATTTGCATTTTATCAAGAGTTTTAGATGACCTTCTTGTTTGCATAGGAGCATCAATTTCTCCAATGACATTGTCCAACGGCATGTAGCTTTTATGAGCTTGATACTGTGGACCAGCTGCCATTTCTATCCCAGATTCCAAATTGGAAAGATTCTGATCCAGATCTGTGTCTTCTTGAATCATTTGACCACTTGATTCTGACACTTCCAACCT
The DNA here is from genome assembly GCA_963422505.1 of Pseudognaphalium luteoalbum. Lineage (NCBI taxonomy): Eukaryota > Viridiplantae > Streptophyta > Magnoliopsida > Asterales > Asteraceae > Pseudognaphalium > Pseudognaphalium luteoalbum. The sequence goes on along the minus strand of OY730198.1, from coordinate 51,484,161 downwards.
TGTTGGTTGTTGCTCCTCTTGTGCATCTTCATTTGATGCTTCTTCTTGTTGAGAGCATTCTGGATTTGATGATGCATTTCCATCATCATATGCACCATTATCATCCAAATTTGATGAAATGGGTTCTGAACTCTGTTGTTGATCAGGGGTGGAAGATTCAAGTACTGCAGGTGGGTCAGGTAGCCATGTTGGAAATAAAACAAATTGTGGTGATTTGTTTGTTTGTTGACCTGTATTTGTACCTGCATTCACATTTGTACTTGTACCTGCAATTGATGATTCATGCATATATCTAAAAGATTTGGTTAATGCATCAATATCAAACAAATGTGCTGGACCTTTTCCTAAAGCATTAGGTGTGTGTTCATTAAAGGTCACATCTAAGGTCTCTTCCACAATTCTTGTTCTACTGTTGAATACTCTGTATGCTTTTCTTTGAAAAGAGTAACCAACAAAGAATCCCTCATTAACTTTGCTTTGAAACTTGCCTAATTGATCCTTGGTATTTAAGATAGTAACAGGACATCCAAATGGTTTAAGAAAGCTAACCAAAGGTTTGTTATTTAAGAATAACTCATAAGGTGTCTTGTTGTGAGGCTTAACAACTAATACCCTGTTCTGGACATAACAAGCAGTGCTAATTGCTTCTGCCCAGAAGGTCATTGGTAGTTTAGCATCTGCTAACATGGTTCTAGCAGCCTCAATAAGTGTCCTATTTTTCCTTTCTGCTACTCCATTCTGTTGCGGAGTTCTAGGAACACTATATTGTCTGTCTATACCTTTAGATTCACAGAATTTGTCCATCTCGTGATTTCTAAACTCTGTTCCATTGTCACTTCTAATGATTTTAAGCTTTCTATTGGTTTGGTTTTCAATCTTAATGATGAATGACCTTAGAATTTCTCCAGTTTCATCTTTGGTTCTAAGAAAGAATACCCAACTAAATCTGCTATAATCATCAGTGATCACTAGGCAATATGACTTCTTACCTATACTGCTCACATTTGTTGGTCCAAATAAATCCATATGCAGTAAATGTAAAGGTGAGTCAATAGAGTTCAGTGTCTTGGCCTTATAAGAGGATTTGTGTTGCTTGCCTTTTTGACATGCAACACAGTGGTCATCACATGAATATGTTTTCTCTGGTAAACCTCTGACAAGTTTTCCTTTAACAAGTTTGTTTATGGTTTTAAAATTCATGTGACACATCCTTCTATGCCAAAGGTCAGATTCATTGACAGTTGCTCTTGAAATGAGACAACTCAACTCAGGTTTGGGTACAAACTTAGCCAATTCACAGCTATACATGTTGTTCTTTCTGGGAAGTTTCATTAAAATCATTTTAGGGTCAAGAACAAACTTCTCAGAAAGAATACAACATTCTGTGTCATTAACGAACACTGGGTTCTTTTTCTCTGTTATTTGGCTAACACTTAACAAATTGTACCTCAGTTGTTCAACAAAGTATACATCATTGAAGCTCATCTTGTCACTGTTGACATTTCCCATCCCTGTAATCCTTCCTCCTTTAGGATTACCTCCAAAAGCAACAGGACCTCCATCAATAACTTTGAAGTCCTCCAATCTGCTTCTATCTCCTGTCATGTGCCTAGAGCATCCACTATCAATATGCCATAAGCTTTTCTTCTTGCTCTGCACATACAAATGACAACATATCAGTTGCAGAAGTAGGTTTTGAATGAACTCTCTCATCTTTCTTAGATTCAACCTCATCATCTGAGATCCACTCAGATATCTCAACTTCTTCCAGATCAATTGCATTTTCATTCAATGCAGCAATAGGATCTGCTTGTTTAACCTCTTCTACCATTTTCTCCTTAAGCTTATTCATGTCTATGTCAGTTTTAGGAGGCATGTAGGTGTGGTTGTAAGGTGGAGGCACATTGTTAAGATTATAACCTAAACCAGTTTTAAACTTATCATGGATTTGGCTCTTTATCAGATTTTGAACACTCTCAGAAGCATTCTCTAGCTCAGCCACTGTAAGTTTGATACTTTCTTTCTCAGCAGTGACTTCAGCTAGTTTCTTAATTAACTCATCGACCCTATTCTGCAACATATCTTTTTCAAATTGAGCATACTTAAGATCATAATCATATTGTTCTTCATTTTTCTGGTATGCTTTAATTTGTTTTTCTAGATCTTCTATTGCTAAGGTTGTGTGTTGGCTTCTAATGTCCCAGTCCCTAAGTTCTTTGCAAATATTAGCATTATGATCCCTGTAGTGTTTAACAGTTTTCTTACATACATTGGAACATAATTTTGCTTGTACCTCATAGGGTACTTCATCTGATGTGCTTTCCTCTCCAATAGCCATCAATGCATGATTCTGTGGTTCCATTTCTGCTTGATCACTCCAGTCATATCCCATACCATCTTGTGATACAAGAGCATTTGGTGTAGACTCTTGAACATCAATGGTTCTTTTCTGTGATCCATTGTAAGCAGCATTATAACCCCCAGATCTTTGTCCACTCACTTCTTGCCTAGGAGCTCTGCATTCTCTGGCAAAATGACCCAATTTGTGGCAGTATAGCATTCCACCTTGCTCTTATCAAACCCCACATTATCATCTCTTCCCTGCAAAGTTGTTCCTTCCTGTTCTTTGCAAGAATCTTTTCACCCTCATGGTGATCATAGCCATTTGCCATTTTATGTCCATCTCCTCCAGATCATCTGGATTCACTTGTTCCAATTCTTCATTAGTCAGTGAAGAGTTCACATGACTAGCAAAGAATGCCTCTACTACTTGATCTGTAGACCTTTCTTGTACTACAGATGATGAATTTGATCCCACACTTTTCACAGTAGACACAGACCCATACCCTTTTGGATCTGTTTTAGCTCTTCCCATGGACATAAATGCAGCATTCTGTGAGCTCTGTGCTTCACAACTACTCTGTTTCCTGCTTTCCACCTCAGGCTCAAAAGCTATAAGATCATTGTATAGATCATTTAGCTCTTTATCATCCAAATCACTCCTCTGTCTTAGACCTACAGTATATATAGTCCATTTTTCACCTAAAGATCTTAAAAATTTCCTATTAAGATCATCCTTGTCTATGACAACCTTATGATTCTTTAACTCACCAACAAGCTTTCTGTATCTGTTGAAAACTTGAGTCAAAGTTTCAGATTTAACAGAACTAAAGTTCTCAAACTGTTGTTTGAGCATTGACCTCTTGTTCTTCTTGGTGCTTTCCTTTCCTGCAAATCTTTTGTCTAGCTCTTCCATAAGCACCTTTGCATCATCAACCTGCTCAAACTCACTTTGATACTCATTAGGAATGGAAAGTAACAAAGTGCTTAGAGGTTTAAGTTCAGTAGCTCTTTCCCTTCTCTCTTGTTCTGTTGTTGGTGCAACCCTTGGTAGCCTTACACCATTTGCATTAACTTTGTATTTGGGACCATTTTCCACAATGTCCCATAACTGATAATCTGTAAGCAACATATGTTGCTTAATTCTATTTCTCCACATGTTGTATTTATCTGGTCTAAGAATAGGAATCCTAGACACTTGAACACCTTCTACAAATTCTGATGCCATTGTATAATATCAAACTTAAGATATACTACAACTTAAATGATCACAACTCTTTTCTAAGATCTTCCAGAATTCAAAGCTTACTCAAGCTCTGATACCAATTGTGGGGTCCCACAATAACACTTGTTGACACAAATGTATTGACACAAGCTAAGAATTCCTTGACAAGCAGTTTGCGGAATAACACTTATCAAGTGGAAGATTTATGTTACTTGTAATGTAATTGAAATAGAGTTGTAAACAAAGCAAGAACACAATTGATTCAATAGCCAAAAGCCTCAATATTATTATTGAATAATACGGATACACAAATGTATCAGGGTTACAAAGAGAACCTTGAAGCTTAGTTACAACTTGACTAATCTATTTTACACTTAGACTTGCACCGATCTCTTTGACACACTTGACTCAAGTACATACTTATAGACTAAATAACTTGTACAAAATCTATACAAAATCTACTTTACTAAGACAAGTTTTCTAGGAAACACGCCTGCATTAAATGCATTACCATTCCTTGTCTGCAGCGTGCACTATTCCTCAAAAGCATGTCTGCAGTAGGTGTACTTGTGTTGCAGAGTTGGTAGAAAGCAGACCCACTAAGCAGCATTAACAGAGATACGAGCAGAACTATCTTTTTGAACTGGCAGAACTAATCTTTGCAAACTTTGGCACTTGGCAGCACTAACTCTGTAGATGCTTGGCAGAACTAACCTTTGAATGACTAGCAGAACTAACTCTGGAAAACTTTATTTTCAATAAATGAACAGAGCTAACTTCTAATAGCAGAACTAAGTCTTCATAGCCCAGAAGTACTAACCTTGAACAGACTTAAATACTTAGAATGATTTGACATTTGATAACACAAGAATTTAGCCCAACATATTATGAGATGGAGAGACGCATAGGCGGAGCCAGGAAATATAAGTAGAGGGGGCGAAATAATTTTTAACTAATTATTTATTTTGTAGTTTAGTAGGGGCGAAATAAATTTTTTCTTATTTCTTTTGTAGTTTAAGGGGGTGAAAATTTTAAAATGTCATTATTATCTTACTAAAATTTCCTTTTTACTTGATTTGAAAATTCTTGTAGGGATGGTTGCCTACGTTGCCCTTGCTCTATCTCCGCCACGACAGAGACGGAGGGAGTAATTATTTATTAAAGTTGTAAATGATAAAAATGGCATGGTAGTTGATGAATTTAAGAGGGCATGCATACCCATCCAAGTTGTCAACAAAGCTATCACATTTAAAGGTTTCTTTTGTTTGTCTTTATTTGCTTCAAATCTTCAACGACTTTGACCCCAGTCTATTTCCCCCTTTCAATTCTAACAACTTGTGCATTACTGGGTGAGTTAGCGACATATTTTTTGAAATTCAGATTCGTTAATATTATTCGATCAAAATACCTATGACCTCTTCATTATTTGCGTTTTTTAGATAATAATGAGATGAATAAAACATTATTAAGGGTATGTTAGTCATTTTAAGTGGCGGAGGAATCATTTACAAAATAAAAGTGAACTTTTTGAAATAATAGCGCGAAAAAAGTAGTTAAGGGGAGATTTTCGTGAATATGTATAAAACAGATGGGCCATTCATGGAGTACACGATATAAAATAGGCTTCTTATTCAAAGCGTTCTCGATGTAATTGAATCGGTAGCACTAACAAAAGTTATAAAGTCTTTTAGAAAAACATACGTTGCCGATCGAATGGCTTCGTACCTAGAGGTACCCATTAGTTCAATATAAGAAAAGAGTAGAAAAAAGCAAGTTATAATTGTTATACGGAAGGGTTAAAAAGGTAAAAGAAAAATTGGCTAAAAGTTTATGTGAGTGAGCACGGGGAAGGGGTGAAGGGAGGGAGGATCGTGGACAGAATGGGCCGAGAAGAATGAATAAGGGAGAAATTTGAAAATGGAAGGAAAGGAGAAGGACCTATGCCGCTTCTTTATTGGATTATCTGAGTACCCTACTAACTTATATAGCTTAATCACTTAAATCAACCCTAATGTATCTAACCATTGTCTAAATTCTATTATGTCTATTCTAATTTTTAAACTTTTTTGTGTGCACCAACTTTCAATTATTGATAGCATATGTGTCCGACCTATTATAGCTTGTAAATCGGCGACATGATGTTGATTTTAAGTGACATGACGATCATATGTGAGATGATAATGGAACTTATATGGCTAACACGTTATCAAGAAAAATGATGAAGAGACCTAATTAAGTAGACAAACCAGTATATAGACTTAATAAGGGGAACATGACATGTGTTATATTTCACCAATAAAAGGGCATGAGAGAAAATATTTCACCGATAAGAAATTGATGCCTATTTTTAGGTCTTGATCAGGTATGTATATCATATCATCACTCTGTTATCAATAAAAGGGTTCAAGGGAAGAAGGAGTGAAGGAGTATTGAGAACAATGGAAGAAAAATGGGAAGACACTTGTCGCTTTCAAATTTGGCTTCTATTTTATATACACTAATTTCTTATCCTCATTTGAACCAATTTCACTGTATACAACTAAAGTCGGACTTTTATTGTGTGTATTCAACTTCATCACTTTCAAAGTATATATGTATCAAACTTACAGTTATTTATATTTAAATATTATATATAGTTGACCTCTTTTAACTTGTAAATTAGTGAGATGGCTCTACTTTCGATGAACCAGTGATGACGATTTAGATGACATTGCAACTTACATTTTTGTCGTTTTTTTACATTTAACTGTTACACAATGGTTAAGTCATCGAGTACACACAATATAAAGATTAATTATATTTACACCATTCAAATTGATAAATCTACCAAAACTATACATTAAGAGGTTCTACTATACAATCTGTTATGCATAATTTTTGTGAATTTATCAATTTGAATGGTGGATTTATCACCACCCCATTAAAATACACAGAAAATTTGAATTAATCAGGAATAATTTAGTAAAGAAGTTGCCTTTTGTGGACATTTTTTTACCTCTCAAATCTTTTTGACCATGGGGTAGACAAAAGTTACCCTTCTACTCCGTATGAAAAAAAATATAGCCACTGAAGCACTTACCCTTCTAGTAAATTGTGTCCATCTTTTTACATTTTTTTTTGTGAAAAACAAATATTGAATTAAAATAGAGCGTCTCCATCAACATAAGTTGATGGATAATACAAAGATACAGTAAAAGACCCATTCCTATAGACCCAAAAACTATAACCGAAACTGAGAATTTAGATCCTAAATAACAAAAAGAACTTTTCACAAACAAAAATCAAACTCTTAAAAACTCTAAGGATCAACGGACCATCAACAATTCTTTACCTCCCAAAAGCGTTTCACAAGACCAAACCAATTGATGTCGATTAAAGGTTCTAAACATCATGATGAAAAGTTGACCTCAAATCACGATTTTGAAGGGGAAGCATCCCTTAGAGTAAGGCCTTTAATAAAATCTTCAAAAGTAGCCAATTCATTTTCTCGTTTTTTCATATTAATAAGTTTTTCTATGACTTTAGACGGTAAACTTATGTAGACGGATCAACATCACCTGGTAGCTCATGCAAGCATTTGAGATTATCATCTTGTGAGACTTGTATTGAGGTGGAGCCTTTGGAAGTCTTTTTTCTCTTGTGAGTTTTAGGAGGGCAAGAATCGTTTAAAGTATTAACAAGTGCCTTCTCGTTTGATTTACGGTCCTTATGTTTTTTTAACATTTTCTCTGAAAATTGCACAAGAAGAACCACATTTTTTATCTTGACATGGATTTTCGTTGTTTACTTCGAGAGTAACCGTAGTATAGTATCGGGTAGAGCAAAAGTTAGACTATCGATCGACAGATCAGATTGCAAGCCCGAATTGTTTTCTAGAGGAAATTGTTGATCGTGAGTGGTACAATTAGTCATCTGAGGCGCAATATTTTTCTCGCAATATTTTTCTCTAAATGAACAGACCTAGACTGATTGAACAAATCATGTGATAGAGCTTTCTTGGACCCTTTGAAAAAACTTGATTATAAATTATACTTTGATCCTTATTAGAAGGCCAATCGACATGAACTTCAGCCCTTGTAGATCCTACATCATATGCCTGAAAAGAAGTTTCTGCCAAATTGTTGAGTCACTGGTCGCTGACCAGCTCAATAATAACAAACTCAATGAAGAAAATGATTTAAGACAAAGCTGTTGTTACTGAAGTTCGTACTCACTAGTCACTGTTCACTCTACTCATTGGAAATTGATATGCTGAAGAAGATTTAAACTCAACTATATGTGTCGTTGTTTCAAGAATCTACAGGAGAGTTTTACATTTTCAAATTGAATAAAGGCAAAAGTCATTGCCCTAATAAAAGTCAGTCACCGAAGATTAATATTTCAAGTCACTCTACAAGAGCATGTTAGCTCGTAGTGAGTGAGGAGAATTATTATACCTTCACCGACTCCACGAAATAAAGTTTCTACACACAAGTACAAGTTGATACATCAACAGGCATTCCTAAATATCTGAGGAATTACGTGGCAACAAGTGATTGGTGTTAAGGAAAAATATTCATTGTAACAGAATTGGGGACCACAGAATGTCGGTTCACAAAGATCAAGCCAATCAAGCAGCGACACGTGTCATTCCAGATCCGATATTTACGGGATTGTTGGGCTATAAATAGTGCAGTACTATGTACTTTATTCCTTACCATTTTTGTACGTGTTAATCACTTATATGTCAGTGTGTAGTCTGTCTAAGCATGTACCAGCGACCAGCGAGTGAACAGTTAGCGTGTTTGTCCACTACTGTTCATCTCTCATTGTTATAGATTAGCTTAAGTGTTTGATTAGAATTAGCTTTGGCTATTCCTTTTCGCAATCAACACTTAGTGAGTTTTTTTATGAATAATAAAGATTCACAGTGCAACTACTATTAAGGATTTGTTTGATTTAGATCTATAATCATTATACTATGTTTGATATAATTGTGCAATTACAATCAAAACATTGATAAATAACCAAGTTAAAATCTAAAGAAGTCTTAAATCGTATTCAACCCCCCTTCTACAATTAAACTTTACTTGTTAAGATTTTGAATCACTAAATAATAGTGATTCAGGGACTCTCAATTGATATCAAAGCAGAGTTGGTTTAACTCAATTAACCAGATTTGCAATGGAATTTGTAAAGTACAGTTATGTGGACTCTGAGTATCAAAATGGGAATGGTTCTACTACCAAACCTCCAGCATTTGATCCTTCTAGGATTGAAACCTGGATGTCTTGGATGATGATGTTTTTAGATATAGTTGATGATCATTTATGTGATATTATAACCAATGGTTCTCATGTTCCAACCATAATTGTTCCCGCTGTTGCTGCCACAACAACGATCCCGGCTATACCAGAAATAGCTGTGCCCAAAAGGGAGGTACAATGGTCTAGAGGTTGGTACATTTGGACAAACAATCTAAAATCTACATGGGCATGTCACTTCCTGATGAAGTGTTTGAATCTATCAGGCTATGTAGGACTGCTAAAGATATGTGGGACACCCTTAGGAATATTTATATTGGAACTTCTGATATTATTCGCTGCAGGGAAGTCAATCTCACTCGATAGTATGAGCTATTTGCAATGGAACCAAATGAGTCTCTGGCCTCTACTTATACCATATATCAGTCACTAATAAACAAAATGGAAAAGGCTGGTATAAGTAAAGATCAAAGGTTTGTTATTGAAAAATTACTGGAACTTTTGCCAAGGAAAATCTGGGAAATCATTGCTACATGTACAAGACAGAGGAATGATTATTCCACTCTTAAACTAACTCAAGTCTATGGTATTTTTATCAACTGGGAGCAGTCTGAAAAACAAGCTGATCAAAGTGAGCACATTCGTGTAACACTTGGTAGTCAAAAAATTTCGAATGCCCTTATAGCCGAGCTTGAGGAAATTGATCAGAGACACAAGTCAAAGATTTCCAAACCAAGCTCAAAGTCACTGATAGCTTATGAAGAAGGTGAAAGAGCTAAGGAACAGTCAGAGTATGATTATGATGGAGATTTAGGAAAGCTGGAAAGAGACATGGCCATCATGGTTGCAAATTTCAGAAGAAACACCAGATCAAAACAATTCGCTGGTATTCCTGAATCTGATAATTTTAAACCAAAAGGTGAATGCTATAAGTGTGGAAGGCGTGGTCATTTTGCTACCGAATGTAGATCCAAATCTATTACTCCAAACCCTGAACCAAAGCCAAGCTTCAGAATTGACAAGTACAACAACTACAAGGCAAAGTACAAAATGTAAAAGCAATTTCCAAATCTTGAAAAAAGAAGGGCAAAGGCTTTGTCATTGAAGAAGGTTCCTTAAGTGACTCTGACTCATCTTCATCATCTGATGAAGAAGAAGCCATGATCTGTCTGGACAAAGATTAATGTTTTATGGCTGATGATGATGCTTTCCATGAAGACATCAAAAAAGTAGCTCATAAGTGTTAAGCATCAGGATGGAATCCTGAAACTCTCTTCAAGGTATATTATTTTAAATCATACTCAACTACTGAAAAGGATAAAGTGTTTGAGTCATTGATAGTTGACTTATAAAATGCTCATGACATTCAAAGAAAACAGGAGCATGAGATCAGTGACTTAAAATCCAAACTCTATGATCAAAATGAGAATATGTTGAAATTAAAGAGTTTAAAACTGGATCTTGATGCTCAAACATATGCAAATTGTAGCACCCCCAAATTCATGATGCGGAAGCGATTCGGGTCGGGGTGCGGCTAATACGGTAATCACAACACAAAGATATAATGAACGATTCTACATGCGTTGTTTACAAATTACATTGATAATATAAAATTTTTACAATGTTGTAATAGTTACAAAAGCTCGTAATTCAAATGTGAGAGATTCTAAGGCATATCTAATTTTACAAAATGTTGAAATGCAGGGGAATCTCCTGATGTTTGTATGCGACTCGAGCTAATAAATCCTAATAGAGCAGACCTACTGCTGCTGAGAACCTGAGAATACATGCTAAAAGATCAGCTAAAAGCTGGTGAGCTCACAGGTTTGTATGATAAATCAATATGTATGAACCACAAGATTTAGTATAAAGATTTTCAACCAAGCTGATGGCACCCGAAAGCATCGGTGTCGTTGGTGGTAACTATTCCGGCGCCAACAGGGGTTTTAAAATTTATATATAGCGGGGATTAAATTATATGTACTACCTTCTCTGGTTAGTAAGTGGTAAGTATAACCTAAGATCGTTCTATGAATCGAAACATGTTAGTGATTAAAGCTGGTGCTTTTGCTAGGGAAGCATTTAGGATGGAAAAAAGTAGGTAGGTTTGAGGGTTTTAAACAAAAGATAGATAATTAAAGTGAAGGAAAATAAATTGCAGGAAATTAAAGTACAATAAAGTAGATAAAGATAAATATGTGATTGCTGAGATTTTGATTATTAATGTTTTAGGATGATAGGATAAATAGGGGTGATGCTGAATATCGTAATTAAACTATTAGGTGTAAACTCTAGAACCCTAGCAACTAATTTTCCCATTGGCATGTCATTAGGAACTAGGTTATCGTGATTCTGATCGGAGCGATACACAAACTTCCAATACTTATCTAGTTGAAAGAAAAGCAACCTATTTTGGTTATACCTAGGTGCATGAATCAGCAGCGTATCGTCTCATAGGTCCGATCGTTCTTAACCCCTAAGATAGTTTACTACTCTATTAGCATAGAGATTAATAACTTTGTATGTTTAGACCGCCGATTTTGTAAGACTTAGTGTTTTAAGGTTCTAGGTTGCTAGGACTTTACTCTTATTTCTAAGCCTTGTTGTTATTTATTAAAGCTCTAGTTACTTCGACTTATGACTTATGCCTCTCCTTTTCAAACAGTTATGCATCCCTGGATTATTTGTAGTTTATTAAAACGGGTTTCATATGCAGACCATGCCTTTCAGTAATAGACAGTGTACTTTACATGGTAGTTCCACGACTTCTTACATCCAACATGCGGTTAAGAGTAATTGATTGTGAAAGTGACACTCTAAACTAATTAAATGTAAAGAAGTGCAGAAATGTAAACCTAGTATATACAATGAGTGGTTTCACCGTGTCTTATTTATTGCATGTTATGGGTATAGATAACTACTTACCATAATTAAGGTTGATCAGGTCCTAATTACTAGGTTGCAGTCACGTGGATAACTAGAAAGGGTACTCCATACATTAAACTTAAGTTCATAAAGTCCTACCAGTACAAGGGTTACTAACTCCTATTTCATCTGTACATGTTTTATGAACATCACTTTATAGTGCATTGAATTCGTAGGATATACCAGTTAGTTGTGAAGTTGTATTATCCTTTCGGAATTCTAACTGTTAAACTAGAGCTGATTCCAGTAATATAACTTCTCTTGGTCGTTTATCGACTTCCATACGTTTGTACTCCATTTAAAAGCGTTTCCAGTACTATATCGAGTAAACAGTTGAAAAGGGGCCGTCATATCACTTTACGATCGTTGTACACTAATTATATAATGTCATCCCTACTTATAATTATCTACGTCATCAACAATCACAATAATAAACTACTCGCAATTCATGACAACAAATAAATCACATACCAAGTAATAATGCATATTGAAATACTAAATAAAACAAGTATGATAAAGGTTTAGATATTACCCAGAAATAAATGCGTAGCGGCGTATTATTATGATTGAAAACTCTTTCACACGTACAAAGAATAATCTTCAATCCTGATCGTTCGTTCTAGCTCCTAAACTAATCCGTAGATTAATTATACAAACCTTAGAATGGGAATGATTACAAAATACAAAGAGAATTTTAGAGAAAGAAAGTGGAATTACAAAGAATGTGTAGTTTCATGAGTTTGTAATTCCAAGAGTGTGTGTTTATTTGTGAACCTAAGGTGCCTATTTATACTTGAATATGGGTGTATGTTAGCCATCTTAGGCTCAAGTTAGCATGCATTTGGGGGGTGGTCCTTTTCCGGAAAGTGGTAGCACATTTACCCTAAAGGCATGGAAAGTGGTAGCACGTGTACCCTAAAGTTACGGAAAGTGGCGAGCAAGGATGGAAAAAGTAGGTGGGGACAATCGGCAATCTGCCTGCAGCGCCTACAGCTGGCCGGTGGCGGCTGGCTGCCAGCTGGCGGCCGCCAGTCCCGGTTGCTGCAAGTTCACCTGTTTCTTGTTTCATGTGTATCTTCTTCGTTATGCGTCCGTTTTTGTCGATTCTTTTTGCATTGGATTCATTTTTCAAAAACGAAGACTTTGATATAAATAAATCCCTGTGATGTTTCTCGGATCTTTAGCTGTCTTGTACGAATCATTTGAATCTTTCAGCGTATGCAGAATCTTTATTATTCATACGTTTTTGTTGATTCTTCTTCTGTTTGATTCGTATTTTGAAAACTAAGACCTTGGATGAGATGAATCTTATTGGTGGACACTTTGTCTCTAAATCTTATTTCGGATGCCTCGAATCCTCAATTTTGCGTGGAATCTTCGTCTTTCATCCATTTTTATTGATTTTTCTCGTGCTTTCGTGTTTTCTCCTTCTTGGCATAATATCACTGATTTAAGTGATAATTGAGCTGTATGCCAAGTATTAGTCTTAATTAAGAGAGATATCGGTAGCAAAAACATAACTTTTTACGCGGTATCAAGTATCTTACACTTAGACTTTTGCTTGTCCTCAAGCAAACTCATTGATAAAAGGCTTTTAGAAAGATTCTAGTTACACTTGTCTTTTAGAAATACTATTTCCTAATAATAAAAAGCTCCAGTTATGAAAGAAGTCCCATGAGAAACTAAGGGTTTATAGAATTTGATACTTTCTTCAAGTAACTTAGATGGTAATTATAACACCCCTCTTTCTACTACATTATTTAATTATTTTCAACTACGAAAGCGTTTAAAACAAAATATTATTTTATAAACTTATAATATTAACATACATCTTATGTCAAATATTTACGAAAACCATCATTTACATATTATAAACGGGGTATTATATTATACTAAACATAGTTTTCTAATAACTATATCAGAGTTGCTAAATATCAAACATTCTTCGTCCCCTTCTTGCAACTCACATATCAAAATAACACCTGCAAGAAGTAGCTTGAGGGATTAGCACGAAGCTAAGTGAATGAATACATAACACACTAATCAACTTAGTATAATCCCTTGTTTACACCAAACAATGTTATACATCAAAATCAACAATCAACAATTCAACTATGAGGATCAGTGGTCCTTGAGAAACCCTACTGCCGCGGTGGCTCTCAAGAACACTTGTCCGACAATCCATATGGCCAATACGGAATAGACCGATAGTTAGTGATTATTGTACTCAAACATAAGTCTTACACACAACAAATGAAGTAAGACTATGTGTAATTCACACAATATCCATCTAACCCAACCAACGTGATGACCTCAAAACAACTTTTAATCATATTGCAACTAGCAAATAAGATTCAATCAATAACACAATTTAACAAACTTTATCAACATGACAAATATCACTTGTTGTAATCAAAGTAATTACAACTAAATCAAAGAGTGATTTATAAATCCACTCACCGATACCGCTTTCACCTCCACACTCAGGATGTCTATATCACTGAGTCTTCTGTTTATCTGAGAATACAAAATCAACAAGTTAATAACTTACTTCTTTCACTTAACAAACTTAAATACAAAGTATTTAAACAAATAAACAACTTTTATTCATAATCCAAATCAACTAAATCAAAATATAAGATTTTAACCAAACATTCAAATTTACTCTTGCATACGCGATCCAAGAAATCCTAGCCGGATCGCATAGCTCAGTTCAAATATTTCTGTTACCAAATTACACTTGCTTACGCGATCCAGGATCCATTTACATGATCGCGTATCCAAGTGCATTTTCTTCTGTAACCATTTTGCACTAATATACGCGATCCAGAAACTTTTATGGGATCGCGTATCCAAGGCAAACTTTGACATTTTGGACGATTTTAACTAGCTTACGCGATCCAGAAATCAAAAGTTGGGATCGCGTGACTAAGAAGAAAATAACCTGCAACTCATTTCTGCAAAATCTCAGCTCGACTAAATACTAACCCAACAACACTTTTCAAGATACAAATCGACAATACAATGTTTTTAACCTCAATAAACATTACTTTATTTATATTAGCATCAAACAACCTCATTTAACATCATTTCCATATCAAAATCCAATTAACTCACTTAATTCAATCACTTGACTTCAAAATCACCATGGAAGAACTTAAACTCATAAAATTTAGCTACAAAATCAGTTTACAATCATATATAACATCAATATTTGTTATCAACAACTCAAACTCAAGAATTTACATAATATCACACTTAACCTAACTAATAAAATCAAAGAGCTAAAATACTTACATTTTTGATAATGAACAAGATGATAACAATTAGAAGATAACTCTTTGTAAAGAATCACAACTCAAGATCATCAATCTTTGTTTAAATTCAAAGTTTCTGAAATTTAAAATTCAAATGAGTAGGTGAAGAGAGAGTGTTCTTCAATTTCAGCGAAAAGGGGATAATCACAAAGAAAGGAGGTCGGTCTCCCTAATGACCGACTCCAAATTGGGTATTTCAATACCCGTTCTAAATCTACAGTCTGAAACCTAAAACCGATTGCGAAAATAATTATTTTATTGCACTGTCACCAATAACTATTTAAAACAAATAATATTACACTATTCACAATAAGTTTCACATAAGCAAATAACATTTAATTTACTTATAACTTATTAAATAATTATTAAAAGTCAGGAAATTACCAGACCGGTTTTGAGGACGTTACAGTAATCATGACCAGGAAATCCTTACAGTGGGTCACTCAGATCACTCATCACTCAGGTGTTTGGGGTTTCCTACTTGCTAGTGTCAATCACTCAGAAAGCCAGCCATGCAACATTCTCATCATAAGCTTGATCAAGAATCAAATCTCATCACTTTGGATGAAAACGGTACTAATCTTTCAATATATTTTAGAAAGGAATTAGGTTTTTGGTTTTGGAAAAGTGAAGGAGGTGTGTGAAAGGAGGATTATGGGTTTTTATTTCCTTGTATTTTTCTTAAAACTTGGGTGTTTTTCCGAGAAAGTCTCTTTTGGAATTTCTCATATTTGAAAAGACTTGATAGTACAACCCTTGTTGGATTTTGATTTCCTTTTCTGACTTTCGTGGGTAGTGCCGGTATATGTTTCTTCTCTCTCTCTCTCTCTCTCTCTTTTATTATAATGCCGGCCTTACCAGGGGATATATATCCAAAAGGTTTCTTATGGCATTGGGTTGTGCATATGTGTTGGCTTTTCTTATGTAAATTTGGGAAATTGAGAGTATCTCTGATAATTCTGGAAGACGTGACTTCTGTAGGTTCGGGATGAAGATATAAAGGGAGGTTTTGATTGGATAGTGGGTGTGAAGAGTAAGTGGATGTTTGGTGGTAAGGGGGTGTTGGGATTCCTTAGAAAGTATTGAGATAGGTTGTACCTATGCCACGTATGACATCCATTGGTGTGATCTAGAAATGTATTGCAAGAGCATGTTCTAATTCAAATGCATACATCAACACACACATGAAATGAAAAGTGACGCATTTTAAGGGTGAATGCTAATTACGGGCTCAAACCTTACGAATCGAATGTTTTGGTCAATGTGTGCCTAGCCATGTGTTGCCCTTTTCGTCCGTATCTTATTCTAAAAAACCTTTTTGTTTCTTTGTTAAAAATCGTTTCTTGTTGTAGTTTATGTTTTTGAAAAATAGAGGTTCTAAAGAATGTTGCTTTTGAATAATTTTTTTTTTGAAAATTTCTCTGTTTTTAGCTTTTTAATGAAAATATTGTTTATTTTACGGACAAGAGGTTAAACTTGCGGTTGCAGACCGTATATCCCACACTTAGAGGAAAATTGTCACTAATGTTCGAATCTATATATTGGACACCTCTTGTCGAAGTATCCCACGCTTGGAGTATCTACTTATCTCTGGATTGTTACGAAAGTATAGTGTAGTTTTGGAGATCCCACAGTTAGTTTTTTGGAATATCAGATGAGATAATTGATGCTTTAAATGGATAGAAGGTTTGGAACGGGTTACTGTTTCGTGATACATTGTGCGTACTATCGGCTACTTGTCAGAAGATTGTTGGTTTGCAGTTTGTGGCGTGGTCGACAGCTTACTCTGTTGTGGTCTTCGATAAATAGTGTTTGGATTCAAACAAACATGCCACTCAATAATCAAGTAATAGATGCTAATAAGAAAAGTAAAGTGATAGCATAATAAAGTAATAACGGGATAAAGGTGATGTCTATGCATCCACAGTACATCAAATACAAATAATAATAATAAAGTCTGGTAGAAAATAGTAAGAAGTCAGAAAGCGGAGCAATCTAATGCTCGGGTGGTGGTGCTCGTGATACTGCTGCTGATGATGCTGAAGACATGATAGGTCCAGGGGAACTGTAATCTGATGAAGAGTCATCGTCTAGATCATGCTGATATCGGGTACCTGCATCCTGATCAGCTCCTACATCTACTGTACCTATCGTAAAAACTCCATCCTGTATCAACTAATCAATAAATGGCCCTGCAGGCATATCAAAGCTGTCAAGTGGGATAACAGGTGATCCCTGCTGAGTGTGTCCTCTAAATAAGTCTATCTGTGTGTGGGAGGACACTGGTGTATGTTATACAATGGTGGGATCGGTATGTCTGAGACTCCTGTGGCTCTGAGCAGTTGTAACTCGCCTGGAGACTCTGGATCTCCCGCTATCTCTCTAAGTCTGTCCCTGGCTGAACCAACTATTGAGGGGACAGGCTGTCTCATAATAGGAACCTGTGCTAGAGGTGGGTGTTGTCTGGGTGGAATTATTCGAGGGGGTAAATTACGGCCATGACCTAGAAATGGTGGAGACGCTGGGGCAGGGACTGCAGGGGGATACTAGTGTGGTGGTGCTCGGCCCAACCCGCATGGTATGTCTGGAAGTGGGCTCATCGGTATCCCTGCAGTCTGCTGTCTCATGGCTCTGTAACATCTGACCTGCATCTGCATCAGGCAGTACCAATAGTCTGGTCCCAGAGGAGTCCCGTAATGATAGATGTATTCGGGCACTTGAACTCTGGTAGCTGGGGTAGACGGTCACCTGAACTCTGGGAACAGGTGGTGGTACTACTGATGGTGGTGCAACTGGGTCTACAAGATGATCTTCATCCTTGTCCTCATCTGAATCTGAATCGGAATCTCTGGGCCCTCCTGTCAGCTTTCTCTTTCTCGTCCCTCTGGGTAGAACTAAATTTGGCACCAGACTGTCAACACTATCAGGATCCTTTGATCGTGCTCTAATGTAGACTGTGCCATCCCCCAAAATCCGGATTATCCCAATGCTCCTAAGAAACTCATAGTCCATTGGCTGGGCACTCCACTTGGGTCGACTATTAAATTTCTCCATTTCTGCTGTCCTAAGCAGTCCTACTCTCCTTATCAATCTCGTAACCACAGGATCCATGAATGACCATCTTGCATCATAACTCTTCTCGTCAAGAATCCGCTAAGCAAATAAGTGGGCTACCTGAATGTTCCTCCTATCAAGGATACATGTCATCAATGCAACGTCAAACTCTGAGACTCGATCATTCGTCGTAAGCCAATAGCTTGTGTAGAATCTGTAGAATTGGGTCTCTGAGTCGGGTAATTTTAATACCCGAGAAAAATGGCCTTGGTGACCAACGAATCCATGCCTCGGCGGTTGTGATAGGGATGGAAACCATGGTGGCTCCATCAGTGAACAGAGGGGAACATATTTCATCTGGAGTATAGAGGTCTAGGTGCTGTGCGAACTGGGCTAATGACAAGGTGAACAAACTGCCCATATACCGAAATGTAATCAATCCATCACTAACTATCCTCCTTGGCTCAAATATATAAGTGGCCATGAACTCGGTAACCATCTCTATGTATACTGGTTCGTCAATGCTGAGCAGTCTCTTAAAAGACTCAAACTTCCGACCCTCTACTGAATAATTGAGCATGCTCTCTAATCTCTGTCTGAATCCAAAATTTTGCAAATTACCCCAATCTATGTATCTGAAATGACCGAATGATTTTCCCTTCCAAATGCGTGCCATCCGGTCGTACTCGGGTGTGGCACTAAGGTAGGCAAGAGATCCCGTACGTGGTCGTGCTGGGTTTAGCTTTGATTTCTTCTTTGGTGACATAGTACCTGAGAACATGAGATATTTAAAGTAATGGATGCTTAAGAAAGAGAAAATTTAAAGCACTCCTGAAATCTATTATAGAGAATTCGAAATGAAGGCTTTAAATTTGTGATAGTCCAAAGATTACATTAAATATCCAACGTTCCCAAGTAACTAATAATTAGTTTCAATCATACTAAAGTAACATGTAATGTGGTCGGAAATGTAAAGTCAAGAAATGGCAGCGGTTTACCGGAAGCGTTGCTATTTACAACTTTGGTTTTACCCAAGGTTGGAATGTCAAAAACATTACAAGTCATGGTCATATGGTTATTAGTAGGGTTTGACTTTTAGATGTTCAATTTAAAGTAAGTTTTTTGCTAAAATGATTTGGTCTTAAGATTCAATACTTCAAGTTGACTTTTTTAGGTCAAAGCTTACTTCAAATGACAATTTCCAGCATCCACATGCCAAGATTATAACCTATTCATGTATACATGATCGAAAACTGTTTTAAGCATTTCCTAATTAGTAAACAAGCTAGGTTATGCACAAAAGTTATCATATCCATATGTTTGGTTTGATTCATCACTTTTATTTTCAAAACAATGATTCTTTAGGTGTCATGCATAGTTCTATTATGAAAGCAACTAAAAAGCATCCTAGTAAGCAATACAAGCAATAATGGTTAACCAATTCCAACCAATTCATCAATTCATGCTAGCTAGTTAACTTTTTTTGTTGACTTTAAGAGTCAAACTTGCAATTTCCAACTATAAACTAACCACATTGTATAATTAATATGGAATAATCACTCAAAGCTTCACAATTAAACTTAAATACTTAGAGACTAGCACTCATTCAAAAGCCTAGACTAATCAAAATGGTCAAAGTTATCCACTTGAAAAGTACTAGTATGGGAAGGTAATGGTAACATGTAGTTAAACTAAGCATACAATCAAGAGAAGTTTCAATTCCTTAGTTAACTTCATAACGTAAGATCTTTCAAGTTAAAGTGGGTTTTTGATGATCATACCTTAGCTTTAATGAATAAAACTTGAAAATGATTGTACAACCATGAAGAACATGTAAAGAGGAGTTCAAAAGACACAAGATCACAAGTTTTGGTGGAGATTTGATGGTCGTTTGAAGGTGGTGGTAGGGTGGTGGACATTTTTTTTGGGTGTGGGGAGGGAGGAGAAGAAGTTTTGCTTCTTTGGTTTTTAAAATAATGGGTATGTAAGGAATGAAGTGTGGTCCCCAGGAATATGTCCCAGTGTACTATATTCCTATACCATGATCCTAGTACCTAAAATAGTTTAAGTTTTAATTTCCTAGATTAAATATCTATTGCCTTACGAATCCTAAATATACTTATTGTAACTAATTGCTAAATACTTTTCGTTACATTTCGAAGGGATTTAAGAATCGCCCAAATTTTTGAAAGGCAATTTTAATTCATCTAAAATATTAATACTTAAGTTATTTTTGGTGTTTTAAAATTTTCGTCTGATGCGGGTTTATGGAATGTACACGTTTCGGCTAAGCGCTTAAAGTTGCACATTCCTTTTGACACGCTCGTGTTTTCAGGAAACAATTTAAAAATGTTTTCTTCTTTTAAAGGACGCTTTCAAGAATTTATTATATTACTATATGTATACTAAAATATGCTCTTTTAAAATTGAAGCCTCGACCTTTTCGAAGAGAATTGCTTTATGATTCGTTCTGATCCCTCCATAGGGAAAGGGCTGAGACTTGCTCCCTTAAGCGAACATTTTTAGGCACAAAACTTTTTGAAAGCTCCCAAATGACATTATAAACTAAATAGTAATGACTATTCTCTAATTCCCCTTGGACTTTTCGTTCCTCGTATCCTAAATCGACAAGATCACTAACGAACTTATTATACGCTTTCCTTATCTTTTTAGGGTTTGACAAACCATCGCATGGTCCTTGGTCCTTATAATATAGATCGTATGTGAGTTTATTCATGATTTCCAGAAATGCTTTCTCTTCCTGCAAACCAGGTGCTCCGATTGTAGATCTAACTATCCTAAAGAGTTCACTGATTTGGGCATTTTGTGTGGAAGTGAAGGGGTATTTGGTGAAGGCGAAGATTTGAATAAGCTTGATGTGAAGGTCTTTTCTTTTGTGAAGAGGACTGTGTCGATTCTTTCCTTGGTGGAATCAGGAAAAACGTCTCGCAATTTTGAGATCAAGTAGGAGGCGGGGTCAACAAAGAATGGAATTTTAGCAAGGATGACGATGGGAATCATCAGGTCCCATTCTATCTAGAACTCAAGTATCTTGATCATTGCAGCGACATTGTGATTGATTAATATCATAGATATTGGGAGGAAATCCATGTCGGCAAGTAATTCAAAAGTAGATCTACATCTGCTTTAAACTTCAGTTTTTGGTCTTTGAAATTTGTGGAAGTGCTTTCGCGTTCATGGTTTGACAGGCAAAGAAGGAATTCTACTTGTTTTTCTAATTTGTCAATCGTCTCTCGTTGTTCGTAGGAAAACGGGAGGTCGGCAGAGTTTAATTCTAATGAGTGTCTTATAGACATCTACCCTATGGGAAGGATTGAAAGAGGCGCCTAGGTGGAGTTCTTTAAAACAAGTTTGTTCTAACTCGACTGATGGAACCTTATCCACCACTCGATAAATGGTGTGTTTGTGTTCATGAGAAAAGAATGGAAAGATGCAGTCATTACCAGAATTGGAAATGGTTATGCCATACACGGATGTTTTAGGAATGAGGGTGATTAAGTCACGTAATTTTGGAGGTTTGACTTCATAATCATCTTCGGGAGGATTATCGAAGTGGACAGAATTTGGTAAATTAAGTGAATGCAAGGTTGGAAAGTGATCCTCTAGAGATGATGCAAGGCCAGGTAACTGATCCGTGTCATCAAAGTCCAGACAATGTTTTGGAATGGAAAGTGAGGTCCTAAATTCTTCTTGGTTTTCAGAGGTTTCCTTAGTTTTAGAGGAAGAAGGTGAAAAGAAATCAGATCCTATCTCTTTTTCTAAATAATTAAAGAATTCCCTGTCGTCCATTGCCTTTAATTCATTTTTTGAAATGAGGCAAGAAGTGGGTTTTTGAGTTGTCATTTTCAAAC
This sequence comes from Pseudognaphalium luteoalbum, assembly GCA_963422505.1. Classification (NCBI taxonomy): domain Eukaryota; kingdom Viridiplantae; phylum Streptophyta; class Magnoliopsida; order Asterales; family Asteraceae; genus Pseudognaphalium; species Pseudognaphalium luteoalbum. The sequence continues at coordinate 51,462,185 of OY730198.1, read as the reverse complement.
TAATACTATCCTAATTAACTAATACTTAATTAATACTTAAATACTTAAATTTACTTTCGAAAGATACCTCAAAAGATTTCATTCGGAAGGGTCTCCTAAATACTACTACTTAAGGCGGCTTTGAATTGTACGTTTATGACTCCCCGGCAACGGCGCCAAAAACTTTATGGCACCTGAAAGCGTCGATGTCATTTGTGGTATCTATTCGGGCGCCAACAAGGGGTTTTAAAATTTATATATAGCGGGACTTAAATTATATATACTACTTACTTTGGCTAGTAAATGGTATGTATAACCTAAGATCGTTCTATGAATCGAAACATGTTGGTGATTAAAGCTGGTGCATTTGGTAGGGAAGCATTTAGGAAGGGACAAAGTATGTAGCTTTGTGGGTTTTAAACTAAAGATAGATAATTAAAGTGCAAATAAGTAAATTGCAGGAAATTAAAGTACAGGAAAACAGATAAAGTTAAATATGTGATTGCTGAGATTTTGATAATTAATATTTCGGGATGACACATTAAATAGGGGTGATGCTGAATATCGTAATTAAACTATTAGGTGTAAATTCTAGAACCTTACCAACTAATTTTCTCATTGGCATGTCTCTAGGAACTATGTCATTGCGATTCTGATCGGAGCGATACGCAAACTTCCAATACTTATCTAGTTGAAAGACAAGCAACCTATTTTGGTTATACCGAGGTGCATGAATCAGTAGCGTATTGTCTCATAGGTCTGACCATTCTTAACCCCTAAGATAGTTTACTACTCTATTAGCATGCAGATTAAGAACTTTGTATGTTTAGACCATCAATTTTGTAAGACTTAATGTTTTAAGGATTCTAGGTCACTAGGTTTTTACTCTTATTTCTAAGCCTTGTTGTTATTTATTAAAGCTCTAGTTACTTTGACTTATGACTTAAGCCTCTCCTTTTCAAATAGTTATGCATCTCTGGATTATTTGCAGTTTATTAAAACGTGTTTCATATGCAGACCATGCCTTTCAGTAATAGATAGTGTACTTTACATGGTAGTTCCATGGCTTTTTACATCCAACATGTGGTCAAGAGTAATTGACAGTGAAGGTGACACTCTAAACTAATTAAATGTAAAGAAGTGCAGAAATGTAAACCTAATATATACAACGATTTCACCGTGCCTTACTTATTGCATGTCATGGGCACAGATAACTAGTTACCATATTTAAGGTTGATCAGGTCCTAATAACTAGGTTGTAATCACGTGGATAACTAGAAAATGTACTCCATAGATTAAACTTAAGTTCATAAAGTCCTAATAGTACAAGGGTTACTAACTCCTATTTTATTTGCACGTGTTTTATGAACATCACTTTATAGTGCATTGACTTTCGTAGGATATACCAGTTAGTTATGAACTTGTATTATGCTTTCGGAATTCCAACTGTTAAAACAGAGCTGAATCCAATAATATAACTACGTTCGGTCGTTTATCGACTTCAATACATTTGTACCCCGCTTAAAATCGTTTCCAATACTATATCGAATTAACAGTCGAATAGGGGCCGCCATATCACTTTACGATCGTCGTACACTAATTATATAATGTCATCCCTACTTATAATTATCTACGTCATCAACAATCACAATAATAAACTACTCGCAAGTCACAGCAACAAATAAATTACATACCAAGTAATAATGCATATTGAAATACAAAATAAAACAAGTATGATAAAGGTTTAGATATCACCGGGAAATAAATGTGTAGCAGCGTATTATTATGATTGACAAATCTTTCGCACGTTGATGAATCACTGGCGATCGGTAATGATTTTACCCTTGTCGTTGCACCGGCTACTGGCGACGGCGATCAGTGGGTGTTTTAAATTTGTATTTGCGGGGCTTAAGTTTTCCCTAACAATGCTAATCCTAAGGGTAAGCAAGTGGTAGGTATGACCTAGAGTCGTTCTTTAAACCAACTGAATAGAAAGTAAGACGTGGCAGATGAGAGCTTTCAAACTAGTGAAGGGTTTATAAAATAGTAGGGGAGTTTTGATTTTTCTATCAACTAACTTAGGCAAGTAAATACATAAAAGCGAAATTAAAATAAAAGATAAAGCATATAAGATAAAGATAGTGTTTGCTGAGACTTCGTTAATTAAGTTACGGGATGATATTTGGAGAAACTGTTTTGAAAGATATTAGTTAATTATTGATATTGCGTTATTTGTACATGTTTTTCCTCGCAATATCTTGTATTTTGTTTATATTTATCATTGAATAGTTACAGCTTTCGATACTTAATTGGTTTGAATTTGATTACATGTGAAGATGTTGAAGTATGGTGGAGAAATGAATGCCTTTTGAAGAATTTGGAAGAATTTGGTCAAAAATGTGAAGTATAAGTCATTCCCCAGGAATTACTGAGATTCCCAAGGAATATAAAGATGAAACCTGATCAGAGCATGCCATTCCTAGGGAACCCGAACCATTCCTACAGAATCAGTATTTCCATTCCTGCGCCATTCCTGGGGAATCCCTGCCCGACCTTGCAACATATATATACGAATTTTAAACCCTATTTTGGGGTCGGCTTTTATTTTTATTCGATTAGGGCGTTTGGTGAAGACTTCCAGCATAAGTTTAATTTTGTTTTTTTTTTAACTTTTGGAACTTGAAGATTGAAGATCATAACATTCTTACGCATCAATACACTCTGTTTGATTTATACTTTGATAAAACTATGAATTCTTTCCAATTGTTTGATTCTTTGATGTTCATCACCCAAATCATGGGCTAATCTTCTAGTATTCACTTAGATGATGTGAACCCTAGTATTGAATTGCTTTATCTTTAGGATTACACTATTGTTGCGAATTGATTTCAAGTTTAATTGAAGAACAATCACCAATTGAGTTTGATTGTTTATTCTTAATCGTGAGTTATATTACTTGTTAACGATGGTTGCTTGATATTATAACTTATTCTTGGTTGTTTGAATTCTTGAACGATCTTAGGCATTATCAGATATATTGATTGGATTAAGGATAACAAGAATAACTTGATATTTGTGTTGGTTATATGTAGGACACTAGTATACTCATTAGCTTTACGACAGTAGAGTTAGAGATTAAATTGTGAAATCGTATTTGGTGAATTAATGAAGTGGTTAGGAAAGATCAAATTAACGACGGTTAATTAAATCTTAATAATCATTAAACTATAAGACTCGATAGGAATTGTAGTGTCATTAATTCTTCACAATATATGTCAATCGGTTTTATTAAGCAATTCAAGATCTAGGGGGAGCTAGTCTAAGTGAATCTTTTCCATCCATTGTTATTCTAATTTAAGTTAATTGTAATTTTAATTACTTATCTTATTTTTAATTCCACTCGAAACGCAAGTTGCAAACAAATCATTTTAAAAACCACCTTCTAGATTAATTATTAGTAGTTTAAATTCTTTGATAAACACTGTTCCCTATGGAAACGAACTTGAATACTTACTATTAGCTATCTGCTACGCAATAGGTCCAGTTGCCTAATTGTGTAACAATAATTGATAGTATTTATTACATTTTTAAAGGTACGATTCCACCATGCTATGACAGGAATGCAGCTTTAGCAGCATTGCAACACCATCATCAAGAGCAGAATGATCAGCCTGGTTCAACTGATTACACTACTTAGTATCCAGCTCTACCAAATCAGAAGTACAGGCCTGCGTGCCCAGTTATCTTTTGTACTTTACTGCTTTGCGTTCCTACTTTTGTGGTGTTAAACTCTTTTATTACTCTTATTCACTATTTAAACGATGTAATTAGTGGTGTGATGTCAGTGGTTTAAGACATTCACAACCCTTTATTATATGTTATGTCTTGTTTTGTGTTTTAAGTGACGTTATTTAGAATGGTGATCGGTAACACGGAATTGCATTCGCATGCTGGCATTAAGTTTAGCGCTCCACTTGGTGTTTAATCGCTATTGCACATAACCCCGGGGAAGTTCTCATTCCCTTTTACTATTCCATGCTTGATAATAACCGTTTTTATGTTTTTGTGCAATGAGGGCATTGCACATCTTAAGTGTGAGGGAGGGGTTATTTACACTTGAATTTATCATATGATTTTGATTGATACTTGTCCTTGGGAGGTAGGTTACTTTGACATGTCAGGAATAATATTATTAGAATAAGTAACTATTAATCTCCCCTCTTGCATATTTTTTTTTTCTCGAGAGCAACCTCATTGGGTGAATTGCATGACTAACACACTTTTAGCTCCACTATTAAATATGTGAGATATTTTGCGCCTTATTAGAAGCACTCATTTTTAGTGCTTATCTTTCATTTGCTATGAGTGTGCCAGTGTTTGTAATTTGTTCTAGAGCTTTCTCTAGTTGATGCATTTCAAGATCGCAGAGGGGCCGCATTCGTGTGGTTTAGGTGTATTCGCATGATAAAGAGGCATTTAGGATTTAACCACTTTGCGTTAGCCTTTCTTTTATTAGCTAATCGCATTGGTTAGTTAATTTCTTCAATAACCCTTATAACACTCATTTTTAGTGCTAGATACCCCTAGTTAACCATGTTGCGCCTTAAACTTATTCCTTTGTATACAACCACTTAAATATGTAGATATTTTCCCTTTTAGCTTTCTTTTTGTTGCAAACAAAAGTTTGAATAGTCTGTTTTGGTTATTAGTTGCGGCTGATTGTGTTCGTTATTGTAGATTGCTGCGGGATGGTTACTATGGGGCGTTTAACGGTTTATCTTCTAATATGCGGTAGTTCTGTAAAATTAAATGTTAAACTGACCGTTATGTAGAGTAAAAGTAGTTTTAAAAGAAAAGGTAAATAAAATAAATAAATAAAAGACTGGGCTGCATAACGGAATTCAGTTTGTGAACTATTAATGGCGTATACCTTGTAATTAAATAAAGTTTGAGATGAATTAAAGGTTCGAAGGTTTGAAGAACGGAACTGATGTGAGCAAAAGTTGGATATTTCATAGGTGTATAGTCTTGGAAAAAGGGGCTAGCAACTCAGTGTTATTTGTTTTAACTGTTCATATTTTTGTTTGCATTTTAACCACTTGTAAACTATCCCATTCCATACCCTTTAACCTGAGCCAGTACATTACAACTTTAATAAAAGTCCTCTTTTGATAGTACACCTGGTGCCTACGCTAGTCGGTGGAGATTTGATCCTTTTGCAAGCCTATGGTAACAGTGCATCACAACTTGGCTTATTGAGTGTTTATATATTCCATTCCCATTTTAGATTATTGATTGAGAGTTGAGCGATTTAAACACATTTCTTATTGTGAGGTGCTAAATCGTGCTTTCAGGCTTGATAGATCAATCCGGGATTTATAATAATTATATACTATGTGCTAACGTGATTGGTTATGTGATTATTGTTAGTGCCAATTTTGAAAACCCTTGTCACCGTTTGTTAATGCAAGAGGAGTAGTTTTTAATTTTCTAATTGATAGTTTGCTTGAGGACAAGCAAAGTTCAAGTGTGGGGGAATTTGATATTGCGTTATTTGTACATGTTTTTTGATCGCGCCCTAACGGTCGATCAAGGAATCGCTTCCCTGTCGTTGCGGACCTTCCAGTCGGAGGCGGGTGATCAGTGGGTTTTAAATTTATAATGCTGGGAAGCCTATGTTTTATTACTACCTACTGCTCTTGTTAAGGGTAGCAAGCGGTAAGTCTGACTCATGTGTCGTTCTTAAAATTGGAGCGAATCGAAATGAAGTAAATACCTTAAACAATAGAGGCTAATAGGATGGGTTTTTAAAAGAGCAGGTAAGGTTTGTTTTTGGTATTTTCTAAATTAACTACGATACAGAAAAGAAAATACTAAACTACGGGTAGGGTAAGCAGATAGATAGAGATTGTGATTGCTGAAGTTTCAATATTCAGGTTTCGGGATGATGTTCATTATGAAAGATGATTGGAGACTTTCCTCTAATAAAATTAATAGAGGTTTGGTGTCAAACTAGTATCCTACGATTTAAGTGAAAAACCTAAGTCGCATGTCACTGAATACTAGGTTATCATGAGTCTGATCAGATAAGGCTGCTCAATCCCCCAACACTGTCCGATGAGGACTAGTGACCCGTCTTGGAGTTAACTTCTGGGTGCATGAATAAGGCAACAGACCGATATTTAATTTCTGACCTTTCTTAACACCTAATTCTAATTGATTTTCTTAAGGGTCGTACTATTGCTTGCTAATGTATGTTAAACTGTCAGTTATGTTAGATCAGGGGGTTTAAGCATCCTACACTACAGCTGAATGTTTGCTTTCTTTTCAAGATCCCTTAGATTTAATCGAGGAGCACAAATACTTCTGTCAAGGTGTAGACCCTCCTTTGCAATCAAACGTTCATCCCTAGGTTCGTTTCATGGTGTATACTACGTTTTTCAGCAGTTCCACAGCTTTTATATATACCTAGACCATGTTCAGGAAGGGTGACTTCCAGGTATTCATGGTGTCATATGCTTACGACCGGTCCGAAGCTTCCACGCATTTGTACTCCACCAGCGGTGTTTCCAGCGCTATACTAAGTACTGGGCCGTTTTACAGTATGTCGACAACTTCATACAAAAAAAACACAGATAACTATGTACCGATACTAGGGTTGATCAGATCCTAATACTAAAATAATAGTCACGTGAAAGCTTGGAAAGGGTGGAATGGGTGTTTTAGATCTACCGCTTGAAAAGTTTAACCCGATACATAACATAACAATTTCCAATCACATATTTAATTAAATATTAATTTAACATCATCCTTACTCCTAAATATCTACATTTCAACAATCACAATATTACACTACTCAAGAAACATGGCAATAAGTAAAGCACATACCATAATATTACGCATGGATAAATCAGACATAATAACAGTATGAGGGAGTAGATATAACCGGATAATAGAGAAGCGTAACAAGAAAATAGAACTTGCAATCCTTGAATAAAAGCTTGAACACCAATACTCCTTGATTACAAAGGCTACTCTCGACTCTAATCTACTAGCTACCCACTAATTACTCTCTAACCCTCTAGAGAGAGAAGTTAGAGAGAGAAACTAACTAACTAAGAAAATTACAAGAGTGAGAGTGAATTGTTGAATGAAGAATGGAATGTGTGTTGATGGATATGGAAATGAGGAGGTTAAGCCTCTGTTTATAGGCTTCAAGAACTAAATTTACATACAGCACCCCTCACCCGTTATTTACACTGAAATACACCCTCGAGCTATTAAATTCGACACCTTAAGGGGCGTATTTGACACCAAATAGGGTGTATTCGGTAGCAAATAGGTCGTATTCCGTAGCAAATAGGGCATATCCAGCACCAAAGAGGGGGTATCTCGCAAACTTAAACGTAATTACGAGCGTTAAACACTTGCATTATTTGGCTAATTCCCTACTTTGAGTGAATTCACAACATATTTCAGAGGTAAGTCTAGCAAAGCCCAACTAGTTAATACGCGTAGTATTACGATTCATAATTAGTTATAATTATGTACACGGCAATTGGAACAAACGCGATAAAAATATACGACTGTTGGTGAACAAAATTATTTGATAATATGAAATTATTAAATAACGTTATTTATTTATTAAACATATGTTGATAATATTCACAATGTATTTTGTTGCAAATAACATTTATTTCGTACAAATGAAACAACTCGAAACCCATTTGTAAAATGTCGTCTCTCTTTGAATCCTCTCGGCTACTAAGAAAGCTACATTCATATTCTTCTTCTTAATCATTGCGTTCATTACAAAGATATTGTCAGCTCCAACAGCTCCTCCTGTTTCTTTCTTTCTTTCCATGTAGTGATACAACTAGTAGCTTGTGCAGGAGTCGATGCTCAACTTTGAAGAACGCGGAGGCTTTCACATATGAATGAAAACTAGTACCCGTTAGATTGTCCCAAATCAGCCCATGGTCTTCATTACATGAAAAGTCCCCGTGAACTATCGAAGAATATATGAGAATGTGTCTGCTCTTCTGTGTAGAACCCAAGAAATACCGCAAACTCAGCCAAAGACACATGCTGCTTCACCCCTCTATAGTTAAAGCTGATTAATCGCTTATATGTAATATTGGAGATGCAAGGGTTGAATTTGTAGGTCAACATGAATTCGATAACTAGCTCTCAGTAAATGTCTTCATTGGGGGCGAACATCTTGTACCAAGCATCCATTTTCTCATCATTGATCTTGTATTTCACTAACTTCCTCAGCTCTCTCTTGTACCCAAGTTCCTTTACATCTCTCCAGACGATAAATCTGTTCTTTCTAAACGGCCGGTTCATCCAATCCTTAATTAGTTTCTTCTTTTTGGCGGAAGTGGCCAAGTATTCTAAAGTAGGATGGATATCTTCAGAAGCAGACCTCATCTGTCAAGATAAAATTCAATTAGTGTGCATCATGATCATAGATATATGGATTTACTATGTTATCCCAAATTTTAAATAAAAATTCGAAATGTAGGCTTTTAAAAATCGAATAATCCATAACCTAGAAAGATACATTTTTAACCAAACCGTAATCACCAAACCGCAATCACCAAACCATAAATTTATCACCAATAAGTTTCTAAAGCTATGGTAAATGTCATAAGCATTTTTCTAGGACAAAATGTTTTATTTAATGAATGATTCCTAGAAAAGGCTTTAAACAATGAAAATGCATTGGTATTTAACTAAGTAAGCATTAAGATTTTAAAGAAACCTTGTAATTACCTTACTTTAATCAAAACTTTGCAATTTACCATAAACTTAGAAAACTAGTGATGAAACTTTGACCATTTTATATATTTAAAGATATTAATATCAAGTGTTAGTCAAATTTTGAAAATTGGTGTTTTATGATTTGAAATTGACTAACAACTTAACATTCCATCTTTAAATGGCATAATTACAATATTGGTTCCTTTGAAAACGCGACTTGCTATTTAAAAGCTTCATGCATTTTATTTACTAAAATGATGCTTCTTTTAAATTGAAACTAGTCATTTAAATCTTTTAAAGCAAGGTTTCAAGAGTTCAAGTGAGCATTTGATGTCAATATTTGCACGAGTATCATTTTGGTTTGAAAGATTTTAATTAAAATAATGATACTTCACAAATACTCATAAAAATGCTTACTTTAATTCTTGAAAGTCATCTAAACCAATTGCTAACTAATTAAGGCTACTTTACTTATGTTTAACACATCACTATAAGCAATTTTAATCAACAAAAGTCAAACATGAGCAATTCTAGCTAAAAAGTCAATCAAAAAGTCAAAGTTCATTACTTTGAAAATCAAAGTTCACCAATCCCACATGAAATTACTAGATTGCTATCAATAATCATCATACAAACATTCAATAGCAAGTAATAACACCTAAAGTCCTAATTTTTAGCCCTAAATATCAAGTTTCAAATTGAAACCCTAACTTTTGGGTAAAATCATGAACTAGAGATTTTAAGTGAGAAATTTACCTTAGAATGGATGTAATGATGATTAATGAAGCATATAAGTAATGAAAATGAAGAATGTAGAGCTTGAGATCTTCAAAAATGGTGAAAAGTCGGTAGTGACATGGTGGTGGGGGTGGTTTCGGCCGAAGAAGAGAGGGAGGGGAGGGAGAAAGTGAAAAATATTTTCATTTTTTGCTTTTTAACCTCCTCACCCATTTTTACGTTTACATTTTTACCCCAAGTGGTAATTTAGTGAAAGTAAATGGTAATTAGGCTAAAAAGGTTTTATTAAAAACTTAGAAATTATTTTTATGTTCTAAAAATTTTAATCCCATTTAAACTTGTTAAAATTTGTTAATTATTAAATTTGTGGTTTAATAATTGAACAAACTTTAAACTTTTTGTGATAAATGATGAGATAAAATTTTAAAGAACGTTTTTAAAGAAGATTATTAAAACTTTTAAAATTTTAAATCCTAAATAAATTGAAAAATTAAACTACTATGCGATTAACTAAATTAACTACTTAATTTATTTATTAAAATTGTGTTGCCTCCTTATAAGCGCTTTGTTTTAAAGTCAACGGCTTGACTTTTCCAAATAATTAATTCGGGGTCCGAGGCCGAGGAAAAGTATAACGAGGAATAAATGAAAATCTGAGCACTTTAGTGATATGATAAATTAGGTCGGCGGAGTTTAAGAAAAATAATTCAAATTCATTTAGAAAACTTCTCTCCTCGTGTCCTAATTTTATAAGTGCATCAACGAAATTATTAAATTCCCTTTTAACTTTCTTGGGATTTGAAATTCCATCTCGTGGTCCGTCGTCTAAAAAGTTAAGATCGTGAAGTAATTTATCCAATATTTTCAAAAATTCCTTTTCTTCTTTTGAATCAGGATTTCCGATAGTAGCATGAACTGCTACTGATAATTCTTTAAAAAGTAATTTTTGTTGAAGCGTGAAAGGAAATTTTGATTTTTGAAATAACTGAGTTAGCTTAATGTGAATTTCTGTTGGAGAAAAATGTCTAAAGCTTGATTTTATTTTTGTTTAAAATCTGTTTAAATGCTAAGTGATTTGTGACAATAGAATGATCCGTGAATAAGTCATTGTCGGATTAATAGGTAGTCCGTGAATAGTATTAACGGATTGACTAAAGTCAACTCACTTTAGGCATTGTCGCATAAGGCTTAGAATCTAGTCTACAAATAGATTAGTTTTTGTCATTTGTAAGTAAGTCTTTTGCACATCTTTGTATCAGAAATTCTCTGTTAATACAAAAGCAAGTTTGATCAAATACTTCTTATTACTTCTCGTTCTAATTCATATCTTGATTGATTAGTTTGAATTCCGCACAAGCTAGTTTAGTTCTAATTGTGATTCGGTGATCCACGGCACTACAAAGTGGAATCAGAGCCGTACGAATAGACATTAGGACTGTTTGATTGAGTTAGAAGGGAATCTGAGGTATTTGGTTGCTGAAAAGGACTCCAATGCTTCAACATTGATCGTTTAGTTGCTGTTTGACACTGTTTCATTGATTTAAACGACTTATGATATCTGTTGAGCTCAATTTACTTCGGATTTGGATGAATTACTGCTGTAAGTGATTCTGTGATCATAATTCATCTGGATTTGATTTGAATTTGCCTCAATTTGCTTCGGATTGATTACGTGTTTATCATCAAGTGTACGGATTCTTAAATTTGATGGTAAAAGATTAAATTGAGTACTTACGAGTGTTAGAAATCAAATTCCGAGTTCAGTGATATCAATTTTAGCCAAAACGAACTAGAATTGAAGGTTTTACAACATTTTTCAATTTCTGGAAAATTACTCCGTGATTAGCATTCCGTGAGTATTGGATAAGTGTTTCTTCCGTGATTAAAAATCCGTGATTAGTGTTCCGTGATTAATTTTGCGTGAATAACATTTGTCCGACAATAAGTATTGCAATTTTATCCGTGATTGCACTTACGTGAATAGTAATCCGACAATAATCTATTGTCGCATAAACAGTAGTTATTGTCGCATGAACAGTAGTTGAATTGACGGATTGATATCATTAACGGATTTTGTTAGTTTCGCATAAACAGTGTTAGTTGTGATTGACGGAGTGCTATTGATGGATTGTTATTACTCTCGGAATTAATTGTCATTCTCGGATTGATTGTTATTCTCGGATTGTTATTACTCTCGGATTCATTGTTACTCTCGGAGTATTTTGAAGTTGTTATTCTCGGATTATCATATTGGTATTCTTGAATTTTTCTAAGTATTGAAATGGCTCATGTTAATTGGCAAGCTATGATGAAGAATGAACAAGAGACTGGAACCACAACCAAACCACCAAAGTTTTTATGTCAAAATGATTATGATGATTGGAGGTATAGATTTGAGTCGTTTATTGCTCTATATGATCCAGATCTAATGATTCCTATCTCGGAGCAATACATTCATCCTAGAGCTGAAGGAATTTATAGAGATAATAATCCTCCTCCCAAGTCACTCAAAATGATGACTTCTGATAATAAGAAAGATGATCGAGGAATTGTGGTTCGTAATAAAGCAAGATTAGTGGTTCAAGGATTCACTCAGATTGAAGGTTTGGATTATGACGAAGTTTTTGCTCCGGTTGCTAGACTTGAATCTATTCGGATTTTCCTAGCATATGCTTCTTTCATGAAATTCAAAGTGTATTAGCTTGATGTCAAGTGTGCATTTTTGTATGGGAAAGTGCATGAAGAAGTGTTTGTCAAACAACCTCCAGGTTTTGAAGATCCTAAATACCCAGATTATGTGTTTCGGTTGGATAAAGCCTTATACGGGTTACATCAAGCTCCTCGAGCTTGGTATGAGACTTTATCTCAACATCTTCTTGCTAATGGGTTTTTACGGGGTCAAATTGACAGTACAATCTTCATTCGAAAAACCAAAGGAAATTTGCTCCTCGTACAAGTATATGTGGACGACATTATATTTAGGTCTACGAATGACAGTTTGTGCAAAGAATTTGAGCATATCATGAAGTCTAAGTTTGAAATGAGTTCAATGGGGGAAATGTCTTTCTTTCTACGTTTGCAAGTTCAGCAACTAGAAAAGGGTATTTTCATACATCAAACGAAGTATGTTCATGACATCTTAAAGAAATTTAAGATGGTGGATGCCAAATCTATTTCAATTCCCATTGATCTGTTGACAAAATTGGACCTGCTCTTGATGAATCACCAACTGATCAAAAGGAATATCGATCAATGATTGGTTCTCTTATGTACTTAACTGCTTCAAGACCTGATATTATGTTTACTGTGTCTATTTGTTCGCGGTATCAAGCAAATCCCAAAGTCTCACATTTGAAGGCCGTACAGAGAATCTTTCGATATTTGAAAGGCAAGCCTATCTAGGCATTTGGTATTCAAATGCTGCAGATTTTTCACTTTCTGCATACTCTGATTCTGACTATGGCGGATGTAGCATTGACTTCAAATCCACGTCTGGTGGATGTCAATTTTTAGGAGATCGTCTCGTGACCTGGCAATGCAAGAAACAAAACAAGGTTTCTACCTCTACTGCGGAGGCAGAATATATTGCTGCTGCCAGTTGTTGTTCGCAAATCCTTTGGATTCAACAACTTCGAGATTATGGTTTACTTCTTACCAAAACTCCTTTGCATATTGACAATACTGCTGTCATAAGTATCATACGTAATCCCGTTCAGCACTCAAAAACTAAAGATATTGAAATACGTTTTCACTTCATACGGGATTGCAATGAGAAAAACTTGATTATTTTGGTTCATGTTGACACATTGAAACAAAGAGCTGATTTGTTTAACAAAGCTTTTTCAAAACCACGTTTTGAGGAACTCATTCTGATGCTCGGCATGAAACATTTGGATCAAATTAAGTAAACTTTGGATCTTTAATATTTTTATTTTCTGTTTGTTATTTGCTTGTTTTTCTTTTATATTTGAAAAATAAAAATCCAAAAACATTTGAAAAATAAAAAATCGGGGGAGATTTTGTGTAAAAGTTGGGAAATGATAGTACATTGGGAATTGTATTTATAAATAATACATAAAAGAAATGATAAATACTATATTTGATGTGTTAGTAGGTTTACATAGCATTTTTAAACCAAATTTTCTACTAATTAATTTTATATGTGATATATTGGTAGGCATTTTTGCATTTAAACTATCTCGTCTAAGAAATGTTAATCATATGTGCATATTATTTTACATAATTCAAAATATTAATATATGACAATCAAAATGTTATCAAAATGATGATAAATGTTTTAAATTTTGAAGGTTTAGTATATTATGATTCATGATTTAGGGTCTTAATATTATGATATCTGGGAAAATATATTGACTATTTGTTGTACTGAGTACAGACCTTAGTTTGATATATTTTTATAAACGGACGTGCAAATCTTCCAAAGTTTCATATATCAAAATTCAAATAAACTCTATCACTCTGTTATACGATGTATAGACCTGTAATACAGTTTATAAGTCCAACCCGGGGTATGACATATGTGACTAAGTGTCATTCCAACATATGTGTGTACGTCTAAAGATATCATCATATTCTCACTCTTTATATGAAAATATTATTATATTATGAATTTGAAAATATATTTCTATTTAGATTATATAAAGTAATATGCATACTAATAATAAAAATTTAAGATTTTTTTAAATATAAGAGTGTTTAAGAAAACACTTATACCAATAATCACATTGTTGATGCATTTTGATGTGTCTGTCAGTTGGTCTAGTTTGAGTTTGTAATTAGTTTTGTGTTTACTGATTTGTGCGACGTTGTATGTAATGTCGCACATGCGACGTCAGTTAGTTGGGCCTGCGACGTTGGCTATGTCGCATGGGCCTGACCTGCGACGTTGTGTGTAACGTCGCAGGATAGAGTGTTTAGTATATAAACACGTTTTGTAATCAGTTTTAGGGTTGACGAAAAACCCTAAACGTAATCAGTCGAAAATACCTGTAACCTAGTCGATTATTATCATTAAACAACTGTTTGAATTCGTTTATATCACGTTTGTCTTATTTATTCGTTTGTGTGATTATTGGTGATTCCGCCATCAATTGATTAGTGTGACTTGATTCAAGATCGAGAATACGAACTTACAACTGGTATCAGAGCCACGGGGGCTCGTTTTCAGAGCATCGGATCAAGTTTTGGTTTAAACTAACGATTAATATTTTGTTTTTCGTGTGTTTTTTCATGTTTTTCTTGTTACAGGTTAAATATTGCGTTTTCTGGGCTATATTGAAAGGATTGTTCGTTTGACATTCGTAAAAATCGATTAGGGTTTGATTTTTTACGAATTAGGGTTTTTGGCCGCAGTTGTTTACGACTTTGCGACATAAGCTGCGACATCATCAGCGACGTCGCCTGCGACATCATTATATCTGACCTAATTTGGTTTTTGCGACGTAGTGTTGCGACATCATAAGCGACGTCGTTGTTTTGATCTTAAGTGATTATTCTGCGACAACAGTAGCGACGTTATACTCTACGTCGCACTTTTGATTCTTAATTGAATCCTTATCCTTTTGCGGCATTATTTGTTACGTCGCACAGAACTTTTGCGACATTACACCTATCGTCGCAAGTTTCAGATTGTAATTTAATTTGACTATTAAATGGCCCCTGATAAGGAAGATATTAGAGGAATTAGGGAAATGATTAGACAGGGAAATGATAAAGGTTCTAGCAATAAACCTCCGTTGTTTACAGCAGACATGGACTATGCATACTGGAGAGATAGATTTGAACAATTTGTAGACTTTCACTGTCCAGAACTTTGGGGTCCATTAAAACAAGGATATGAGGCTCCAGTTGCAGAAGGAAACTATCGTGAATTCCTCCAGCAAAAACGTACAATGCCATGATACCTCAAGAGAAAAAGGAACTAGAGATAGAAAGGAAGGCACATTCCGCTATATGTATGCGTTTAACAAAGGATGTTATGAGACTCTTTAAAACTCATGACACAACTTATGATTTGTGGAAGGCAATAGAAACGAGGTGTGGGGGAATGAAAAATACAAGGAGGCTAAGTTGGAATTAATCAAGAAGCAGTATGATTTGTTCGACATTTTCCCTAATGAGACTACTTCTGGATTATTTACCCGATACTCACAGTTAGTTAGTGAGTTAATTGATAGAGGATACAATCTCACTGCACTTGAGATAAACAAGAAACTGTTGGATGTGTTGCCAAGTGCTTGGGATGTGAAGGTCCAATTCTTAAAGGAGAATCAAGAATTAGCTATGATGACTTTGGACCAATTGATAGGTGTTCTTCAAGCTCATACTATGGAGTTGAAAAAGAAAGAATGCAAGTCAAGTGGATTTGTACAGAATCCCACACTATATGGAGGACAAGTAAACTCTGGCAAGAGTTATGGTGGAATGACATTCATGACGGATACCAGTTCCCCTTCTTATTCAGCTGGGGCTCAACATGCAGCCTACGTATCTGGTACATCTCAAGGGTCACAACAACAACTTTCAGTATCACCAGCTATACAAGAGCAAGCTGCAATTTATACAGCTTTTCTAAGCTCTTACAAAGATTTGGTTACTCAACCAAATACCACTTTGGAAATGAGCAAGGAGGACTATAGTCAGCTGGATGACGATGATTTAGAGCAAATGGATTTCAACTGGAACATTGCTATGATCTCAAGGAGGGTTCAAAAGTTCTTGCAGAGGACGGGATGAAAGAGCTTAGATGGAAATGGGAAGACCGGATTTGGTTTTGATAAAAGCAAGGTCCGATGTTATAACTGTCAGAACTTGGGTCACTTTGCTAGGGAGTGCGAGAAACCCAAGATGCCACCATTGGGTCTTACTAAGCCTGATCCGCCTAAGGCAAATGAGAAAGAAGAAATCAAGTCGTTGGCTGTGGACAATGCTTTGGTCGTTTTTGAGCCAACCGCTTCTGACTGGAGTGTTCAGGCTACACAATTTCAGTGTCTGATGGCTCACATCACACCCGAGGTACAAAATGAACCAATTGAGCCTTTTATTTGTGCTACTTGTATTCAATTGACTGAATCTCTTGAGGTCTATCAAAAGGACAATTTAAACTTGCGGGAAAAGGTTGTTAAACTTACAGAATCTAATAAGTTTTTGCTAGAGAATGAAAAGCTTTATGAAAAACATATTGAGGCTCACAGGTTAGATACTCAAACTTTTAAAGCAAAGGTCTTTAGTCAGCAAGATGCAATTAAAAGTTATCTTACTGAAATTGAACTGTTGAATAAAGAACTATCTGATTTAAAAGGTGAGTTTGATAATCATAAAAGTAAAATCTTAGGTTCTTCATCCGCAACGTTTGTCTTTAATGAAATCATTAACAAACAAGGGACAAGTGGTAAAAAGAAGGAAGGACTTGGTTATAACCAAGTACCACCACCTTCTCATGCCGAATATTGTCCTGCGCCTGTTAAGGAAGGCCTTGAAGAAATTCCAGTTGATTATACAAAGATTTATGGCATTAAAGCTAAAGAAGCTAAACAAAACAAACTGACAAAGGAGAAAACCAAAAGGCCAGAGTATCTTTTGCCTCAGTTTGTTAAGTCTGAATGTAAATCTTCAGTTTATACTGATGAGGTAGTTGAGATTGAGGACATTACTGATCAGGAGTATCCTGAATTTAAGAAGGTTGAAGTTAAACTTGAAAAAGTGGTCTTAAAAATTGAACCTGCAATTAAGGTTCAAACTCAAACAGGAAAAGACAAGGTTTTAAATGCAAAATCACAAACTTTACAGTCACCGGTAAAGATTTTGCAACATAAAGTTTTAAATGATAAACCTTCCACTTCAACCTCTCCACCAAAACAAGCAGTTTCTAAAACGTACACGCAATGTTCATGCTCTAGAAATGCTTTACCACCCCCTATGGTAAGTCCTCAGCCTCAACCTTTTGTTGAGACTCGTTCTTATTTCTACTGCAAGAGACAAGGACACTTAATTCGTGAATGTCCAAAACTTTCTCATCAGTGCTATGGGAGAGAAATGCCTAGGACATCAGTTTATCGAAATTCATTTTCAAAATCACCTCTTAGGCGTTATTCAAACTCTTCCAAGCCTGCTGAGAAATAGAGTAATGCTGGGCAAAATCCTTTGTCAAAACCAAAGCCCGACACTACTCCCAAGCCAAATCCCGAACTATCTAAAGTTTGGAAGCGAAAAGAGTCTATTGTGGACTCTAATGTCGTCAACAATAACACATTGGATAAAAGTTCTGATTTGTTTAAAAATAAAGTTCTATCTGATGTGCTTATTGTTGATGATTTCGGTAGACCTAAGTCTGTAAAGGCTTGGGTCACCGTTTCTCACTAATCTCATTATTTTTATGTGTTGCAGCAGTCTGAACGTGTGAAAAATAGAGAATGGTTTATGGATAGTGGCTGCTCGCGACACATGACTGGTGATGTGTCTCTACTTGTGGATATTAAACCATACGCAGGAGGATATGTGGCCTTTGCAGGAGATACGGGAGGAACAATTTCTGGTAGAGGAATGCTAACAAATGGGAAATTTAGATTTGAGAACGTAAATTATGTGGCAGAACTTCAACATAACTTGCTAAGCGTTTCACAAGTTTGTGATAAGGACTATACCACGTCATTTACAAAGACTGAGTGTGTTATACTGAAGCCAGGGTATGTCATTCCAGAGGAATGGGTGTTAATGCGAGCACCTAAAAGAAATGGCACCTATGTGCTGAATATGAGAACAGTGGAGACTACAAGTGAATTTACTTGTCTACTCTCAAAGGCTTCAGAAAAGGAATCACTCCTTTGGCACAGACGGATGAGACATATTCATTTCCGTAAAATGAATTTTCTGATTAATAATGACTTAGTGAGAGGAGTTCCAAAACAGTCCTTTGCTTTGAAGGATGACTGTATTTCTTGCCACAAGGGCAAACTCCACAAGAAGTCCCATAAGTCTAAGGTAGTGAATTCCATTGTTGCTCCGTTGGAACTACTTCATATGGATCTTTTTGGTCCTGTTTCTACAAAGAGCATTGGTGGTCGGTCTTATTGTTTGGTAGTTACTGATGACTACTCAAGGTTTTCATGGGTCTATTTTCTTGCTACAAAGGATGAGACAACGGGAATTCTGGTTTACTAGTTGGATAAGTGGGCAAATTTGTGCAACTTAAAGGTTAAGAGACTGCGAAGTGATAATGGAACCGAATTTAAGAATTCAACTCTCGAGCTATTCTGTGCTTCAAGAGGCATTGATCATCAATTCAGTGCTCCAAGAACTCCTTAACATAATGGAGTTGCAGAACGAAAAAATAGAACTATTATCGAGACAGCTCGGACTATGCTAGCAGATTCAAAGCTGCCTATTATTTTCTGGGCTGAGGCAGTAAATACTGCTTGCTATGTTCTGAATCGGGTGCTCTCAGTTAAGAAGAAGAACAAGACATGCTATGAGCTTTTCAATAACCACAAGCCGAACCTGCAGTTTCTGGAGCCGTTTGGGTGTCCATGCATGATTATGGTTACTAAAGAACGTGTCTCTAAGTTTGGTGATAAAGCTGTTGAAGGGATATTTCTTGGATATTCGGTTAATTCTCCAAACAAAAGAGTCTACAACAAATCGACTAATCAGATAGAGGAACATTTTGAGGTAAAATGTTTAAGGTATACTGAACCTCCTCAAGGCACGGGTCCGGATTGGTTTTTCAACTATGGTAAACTCTTTAACTCTTTCAATATTCCGGAAGAAGATGATACGGAAGAGTTGGTTACCTTGCTTCATGGAATCAATATTTCTCAAGAAACATTTGGTTCTTCTTCTAAACCATCCGATCCAAAACCCGATGCGACACCTAACCAACCTTCTCCAACACCTACTCCAATACCTGCATCTACTCCTTCACCAACACCCACACCTATACCTACATGACCATCTTATGATATTCCTTCTACTTCAGGAAATATCAATGCAATGGATCTTCCTGATGATCAAGACATGCCTCCTTTAGAAGAAGACGGAGCAGAAGAAGAAATGGTTTCTTCTTATCTCTTTACTGATGAAGCAGATGAAGAAGCAACTCTTGTCACTGAAGGAGATTTGAACAACTTGGGATTGACTCTTGTGCCGGAGGTCATTCCAGTTACTCGTATACATAAGGATCACCCCATTGAGAATATAATTGGTGATCCTTACTCTAAAGTTCAAACGAGAACTCAAGCAAAGCAAACAGCTAAAGACAAGCAAACTTCGGCTTAACAGGTTTTGGGCCTCATGGCAACTGTCGAATCATGCCATCTTTCTCAAATTGAACCTAAAAAGGTTGAGGAAGCATTGAACGATCCATCGTGGGTAGAGGCCATGCAAGAGGAATTGCAGCAATTTAAGAAGCTGCAAGTTTGGGATATTGTACCATTACCCAAAGGTGTTCATCTTATAGGTACTCGTTGGGTATTTCGAAACAAGATGGATGACCGAGGTGTGGTAATTCGGAATAAAGCACGTTTGGTGGTTCAAGGTTTCAGTCAAATTGAGGGTTTGGACTACGATGAAGTATTTGCTCCTGTGGCTCGATTGGAGTCCATTAGGATTTTCTTAGCATTTGCTTCTTTCAAAGGCTTTCGAGTTTACCAACTTGATGTAAAATGTGCGTTTCTTTATTGTGAGGTAGATGCTGAGATATACGTCAAACAGCCTCCAGACTTTGAAGACCCTGCGCATCCTAATCATGTGTGCAAACTGAGCAAAGCTTTGTATGGTCTTCATCAATCACCAAGACTTTGGTATGAGAGGCTTACTACGTATTTGTTGAAGAATGGTTTCACGAGAGGCCAAATCGATAGCACACTTTTCACCAAAGGAGAGGGAGAAGATTTGCTACTGGTTCAAGTTTATATGGACAACATCATCTTCGGTTCTCCAAATGAGGCTTTGTGCAAGGAATTCGAGGTTTTAATGAAGTCTGAGTTTGAGATGAGTGCGATGGGAGAACTTACTTTCTTTTTAGGTGTGCAAGTTGAGCAATCAGTCAACGGCATTTATATTCATCAGTCAAAGTATGTCAATGATATGTTGACTAGGTATGACTTGTTTGATTGCAAAACCTATGGTACTCCCATCCACATAAATCACAATCTTGGACCCGATGAGCATGAAGAAGACTGAAGGAGAAAGACTATCGTTCAATGATAGGGTCTCTAATGTATCTTACTGCCTCAAGACCGGATATTGTGTTTGCGGTTTCGTTATGCTCGAGATATCAAGCAAAGCCTAAGGTGACTCATATGAAGGCTGTAAAGCGAATTTTTGGGTACCTCAAATATAGGCCAACTCTTGGTCTATGGTATTCAAATGAGAAATCATTCACTTTAACTGCCTATTCGGATTCGGATCATGGTGGCAGTGTAAAAAGCAGACCACGGTTGCAACTTCTACAGCTGAGGCCGAGTATGTTGTTGCTACAAGCTGCTGTTCTCAAGTCCTTTGGATCCAGCATCAACTACGTGATTACGGGTTACTTCTTTCTATGACTCCTATTCATATAGATAATACTGCAGCTATTTCCATAACATGCAATCCCGTACAACATTCTAAGACCAAACACATTGAACTTAGGTTCCACTTTATACGGGATTGCTATGAGAAACACCTGATAGACCTTGTCCATATAGACACCCTTAAGCAAAATGCCGATCTTTTCACAAAAGCTTTTTCACGTGCTCGTTTTAACGAATTGGTCAACATGATTGGTTTCAGGTTCTTTCAAACTAAAAAATGATTTATGACTTGGCTGTGTTTTGTAAATTTTTGATTGGATTTAAAAAAAAAAAAAAAAAGCAACGCAACAGCCACTCTTTATCCTTTTTAGTATTAAAGAAATGCACCGTTGCAACATTTTAAAATAGACGTTGAAGTTGTGTCTATAAACAACTTGGGATATGATAGTACATTGGGTGACATGCATAAATATGGAATTTTAAGGTTTATCTTGGATGTGTCAGTAGATTTATCTGACATGTTGAAAACAGTTTTTATAAACATTGTCTTCATCATACGATATATTAGTAGGCATGTTATGCAAAACTCTTTGAGATCTCTTAAGAAGCCTAATAATTCATTGTCTATTTCAAGTGGTACAACATCATTAGATGTATGACACAAGTCTTAATTTCTTACTTATGCTAGACATGTTTTCATGAAAGAAGTTTATTTGATATCATTTGGGGGTATATATTGACAGTTTCCTCTGTTATACGTAAGTATAGACCTGGTCTCTGTTAATATATACTTAAAACTTAAGCAAACACAAGTCAAAGTACTTGCAAAGTCTTTAAAATTAAGATACCTTACAAGGTCGCCAAAATGGTTTGACCAAGTCTGGTTTTGCTTAAACCTGAATCAAGCTATGTCGCTCTGTTGTACGTAAGTACAGACCTGTCACCGCTGACTTGATTCTTAAATTTGATTTTCTTATATTCTCTCTGTAAATGGAAACATGGTCTATGTCTTAAGTTAAGATGTATATCTATGGTGGGGACCACAGCGAAATGTACATGCGAATAATAATAAAATTAGCTCCTAGATGTGAGTGTAACATGTTTAATTGGACAAATATACTAATAATCGTTTTGAAATAATTTTTATAAAAAGTGTTTTTAGCATGTCAAGTAAATTTAAAGTGGACAAATATACTGATGATCGAAATAATACTTATTGTTCCTAATAAATGCATGTTACTCCGATATGATCCCTAACCAGATTAAATCAACTCCGTCACCAAAAAGAATGTGTTCATTATATATTTGTAAATTTGCATTAAGTTTGTGTTCATATATTTTTCTTTTTCTTAATTCGTATTATTACACCAAGTTACGAGTTAGTTTTACAAATCGCGCGTCAAAAATTTGAAATCAAAATCGAATTCGAAATTTCTGCCATATCCATCATGCGACATCATTATTGACGTCGCATGCGACGTCGCACGCCACGTCGCAGTTAGGGTTAGACTATATATAGTTCCACCCCGCGACGTCCTTTGGTACACTATTCAAATTATTTTTGCGACGTAGACTGCGACATTGGCTTTGGCGATTGCGACGTCGTGACCATCGATTCTGTAACACCCGCCAAATTAGGACTTTTGATTAGTGCCTAACTACTTGTACTTTCAGGTATTTAGTTTTGTATTAATCTAAGTATATGAGACTTTCGTGAAAATTACTTACACGCCACGTCGCAGTTAGGGTTAGACTATATATAGTTCCACCCCGCGACGTCCTTTGGTACACTATTCAAATTATTTTTGCGACGTAGACTGCGACATTGGCTTTGGCGATTGCGACGTCGTGACCATCGATTCTGTAACACCCGCCAAATTAGGACTTTTGATTAGTGCCTAACTACTTGTACTTTCAGGTATTTAGTTTTGTATTAATCTAAGTATATGAGACTTTCGTGAAAATTACTTACACGCGTACGCGATTCGTCTAAATCATACACTTCCCAAATGGACGAGGTCCGATACAATTTAGATTGGACGTTGGTGACAAAAAACTTTTAAATAATTTGGAATTAACCAAACAAACATTATTAGCTTTAATATATTGTGAGAATATATTACACGTATCTAGTATCGTTTAAAACACTCCGAACGCGACGAGAGCACACGAAACGCGCCTTGCAACAGAAAGTAATTCAAGATTTTATTTTTATAACTCATCATTAAGAATTTGGATAAAAATACTTCGGCTAAAAATATTTCAGATACATTTTAACATATAACGCGAAACAACGTTTAAACAACTACGGGATTTAACCGACAACGACTCGTGATATAAAATTTGATAACTCAAACCCACGAGCCGGAGACCCAAGTTGGGTCGGCTCAGACCCGCGAACCCAGCCCCCAACCGACCCATGACCCACCCCTTTTAACCCTATTCTTTCACCACTTCCACCTCATTTACACCAAACACACACTTACACCTATTTTCTCTCATCTCTCTCCCTACTAAATCTCTATATCTCTCTCTAAAAACTGAGATAACAAGAACATCATCATCAAAATCGTTCATCATCATCAAGACACAAGCAAGAGGATCATCATCATCATCATCATCATCATCATCATCATCTTCTTTGATTTTCGATTTTGTTGGTAAGAAGCTTTAAAAACTCTTTTAAATTACTTGTAAAGCTTTTATTTACATGCTAGAACGTTTACTCAACGAAGATTTGCCCAAAAACCAACTTGAAAATGCATTTTTAAAGATAAGTGTTCGAGCAGCTCGTTCTGCAAACCGAGATCTGTTCGTCCTGCGAGGCGAACCCAAACTGCGAACCGAAAACTGAACTCGCGAACCCAAACTACGAACCGAACCCACTCGCGAGTTGACTTGCGAGTTGACCTGTGAGTTGACCTGCGTGTTGACCTGCGAGTTGACCTGCGAGTCGACCTGCGAGCCGAACCTTGTGTTGTGAACCGAATTCAGTTCGCAGCCTACCACTTGCGAACCCACTTTGTCTTGCGAACCCAACTCAGTTCGCAGCCTACTGCCTTGCGAGCCGAACTCGGCTCGCACCGCGAACTCAAGTCGCACCACTATTTCAGTCCATAACCCGACTTGACTAATTTTCCGAATTTAAATCCCAGATACGATTTTTAATAAAACGATACACATAATAATAACACTCTCGGATTATTTTTACAAACCGTCACCAACGGGCCATACTTGTTTTCAAAATACAAACGGTTTACTAAACAAACACTTGGACATGTCCTAGTTGAGTGGACAACTAGCATGGGTTATCTTTTAAGACACCAACTCATTTACTTGTTTACTTACAACCTTGTGCGTTTCGGACGCCAGAAGGTTGCAGGGTTCTGAGAATCGATAGACAGACTTACAACCGCTTTACCTGGTTGATTACCCATACGTATTTACTGGACTCAGGTGAGTCTCATAGCCCCACTTTTACTGTTTTACTTACGGGGTGAGATACATTGCTTATTTTTCTTGAACACAAGTACGAACTAATCATTTTACTGTACGGGATTGCATGAGTTAATTACTTTTACGGAAGTCTCTCCATCATATATCGTTAGTTATGTACTTAAGCGCAAACACTAGTTAATGGATCCATTAGGGAAATGACCCTCCCCACCCGGGGTAGTAGCGCTACCACGAACCGTTCTTTATAAACGGGCGACTATCATTCGTTACTTATGCTTGCTCAATTACGAGCATGTCACGGGAGCAAATTATTATTTATGGGTTAAGCTTCGATTATGAGCCTCATGGCAACGGTATAACTTACTTACTTTACAATTGCGGGATTACAAATACCTGATTTACGCCTGCGGGCTTTACTGATGAAACCTTGTGTTCAAATACTTACATTATTTACAAACCTATGAGATTCACCAACATTCGTGTTGACCTTTTTAGCTTTGTATCTCAGGTACACAGATGGAGTAGGATTCCCTCAGGATACTAGCTAGAGTTGCATGATTTCTACCTTGCATTTAACGGAGATTCTTAGCATTATCTTTTGTATTTATTATGATTATGTAATAGAATCTCCCGCTTTATACGCGGACTCTAGGGAACTTCATTTTGTAACCAGAAACGCTACGTTTCAAACATTTTATGTATGGAAATGTAACTATTTACAAACGTTGCATATAGATGTCGTTTGCTTTACTTTTGTGCTGTGATATTTGATTAGTAGCACCCCAAAGCTTGCTTCTGCTAAACAGTGATTTTGGGGGTGTTACAGATTCGATTGTGATTTCTGGCCTTTTTCACTTCTATTCACTTACAATTTCTTGTTCTACTCTCTTTCCTCGACTATTAGGTACTATTTTCACTTCCTTTAACCATTTAATTTTGGTGTATTGATTGAATCTATATTGCGGTTTTGGGGGTTTTGGTTTACGGGTAAATTAACTATGTAAATGTGTGATGCATGCGGTAGACTTTGTGTTTTCACGTTCCCCTTGATAAGCTGCATCGACTGGTATAAGTGATTTCGTAAAAACCCTAATTTTATTACTTAGGGTTTTCTGGGTTGGGATGCACTTCATCTTAGCTGATGTCGCATTTCTTTGGTAATTTCATACCTGATTGCGACGTCCTCATGCTACGTCGCATACACTGCGACATCACATGCTACGTCGCATCTATTGCGACGTCCGGTGCTATGTCGCAAATTTTTGCGACCTCACAGGCGACGACGTGGGCTACGTCGCATTTTCTAACTTATGTGATTAAATTCACAATTAATTACAAAATGCGACGTCCCCTTTAACGTTGCACTCTTTTTATGCGACATTGGGCTCTACGTCGCTATTGATTTTGAATTGATTTATGCGACGTCCTTGCAATTTTGCACTCTCACCTGTGACATTAACTGTGATGTCGCAGAACACAGAATGTTTTTCAATATGTTAAGTGCATTTGTTTGTCGTTTAACCTAACGCTTTTCGAGTATATTTGCTGTACCGTCTTTTACAGATATGGCTTTAGCTTACGAACCGCGACATAATACGATTGCATTTTTGGACGACACGCTTTCTAAGGCCGAGCCTTTTAGGCCAATGATTGCTTTTCTCAGACGCTCACGGATTTTTCACGCTATATCAGACTCCACTATTGTCTATAAGAATTTAGTGGGTCAGTTCTGGAGAAATGTGACGGTTGTTACTGAGAACGAGATTCCACGTTTGGTATCTACTGTGTTCGGAACACAGATTGTTATCACTGAGCAGGGAATTCGTGAGCTGCTTCAACTGAACGATCATCCAGACATGCCTGTTCTCTTCGACAACGCTTTTATTACTGGCGGCATGCATAGGATGGGTTATCCGGGGATTCCGACAGATTAGTATCGCAAGGCGAATCTTACACGGGTCTAGAGATATCTTATGCATATCTTTATTGTTTGTTTAGGAAATCGAAAGGCTGGAACAGACGGTATCAGTCATCGTCTGGCTTCGGGTATGCTTGCGTTGGTATACAACAAGCCTTACAACTATTCTGGGTTCATTTTCAAAGCCATGGTAGACAATGCCAACGCTGGAACCAGTAAATGGGGTTTGTATCCACGATTTGTGCAACTGTTCCTAAATCGTCATCACGCAGAGCTTCAACAACAGGGTGATGTTGATAATGTTCTGAAGATCACGCCAATGATGAATCGTATCTTTGCGGTTTGCTCCGCTCATGAAAAGGAGGTTCAGGCACCACCGGATGTTCCTTTATTCGGTGCAGTTCGTGATGAGCATTATGTACCGCCGCCGGATCCTGAGTATATGGATGTTCAAGCACCCCAGCAACCGCAACAACCACTTGTGAATATTCCAGTTCAAGCTGCGGGGGAGGATATTGAGGATGATTTGGTCCAGATTGAACAATTTGGATAGGTTCAGCAACCGGGTTCCCCTCAGGATATAACTGATGAATCATCTTCTTCTGATTCCGCTTTTGTGACACCGAAGGATAGTGGTGAGACGCCCACAGATTCTGATGGTGACGTACCCCACCCATCACAGATGGACCGGATTAGGGTACATGACTCGCGTCGATATTTGAGAATTCAATGACGTATTCGTGAGGGCAAAAGTTACATGGGTAAACGTCCACGTGCTGATGATGATACTTAATTTCAACCTTCTTCTCGTCGTGCACGTCGTATCTCTACTGCTCTGACTCCTCAACCATCACAAGAAATGGTTGTTGAGCCCACTCCTGCATTCCTACAACAGATGATGGAAAATATGCAGAAGATGCAGCTGCAGATGAAAGAACAAGCTGAACGGAATGCTTCCCAGTCAGCAATCATTGAAGTCCAGTCCAAGCTGATAGTAGAATTGCAGACTAGGGTTTCTGTTTTGGAGGCTAGGTCTATTGCCTCAGGGGAGTCTGGGTCCGGGGTACCCAATGTTGAGTCAATAGGACCAGAGTCTGTAACTCCAACCCCTGTAATTGAAAATATTATTAATGAAAATGTTCAACGTTTGGATTATTTCAGTGTTGATGATATTCCAGGTCAGCCAAGACCATTAGCGGTAGATTACTCTTTTGCTGATTTGACATATATTCAGAGAATGGTCAATGATACTGGTTCGGAGACTGAACAAGGATATGTATTTGACATGGATGATGATGTGTCGGTTGATGATGAACATTTGGGTTCAGATGAGTATTATGATGATGCACCTGTTATTGAGACAGATTCGAGTAATGATGAGGGGCCTGCTAAAACTTCTCATGGAGAAGCTAGTTCAGCTTATGCAACGCCTAGTCAGGATTCTGCATCAGTACAACCAACTCAAGAGGCATCTAAAAGTGAAACTGCTGAAGAAATAATAGAAAGAAATAAGCAGTGGTGGCCTCAAGGTAGATCTGCAGAACCAGTACCTGTGACTTGCAAAATTTACAAGGTTCGTGGAGATTATACCGGTTTGATTAAGAGTTGGAAGGTTCATCAAAGAATGATTATGATTAAGAGAATGGACGACATTCAGTACTTCAAGATTTGGTTCAAACAATTAAGTACGTTGCCTAAAGGAGAGATCAATCGATTGGCACAATTAAATTTGATTAATCCTTTGAAAGATGATTATGCGGATTATATTTAGAGAACTTCGCGTCAAGAGGTTCGAAGCAAAAGATATAACAAGATAAAGCCTACACTTGGTACGCAGTATACTTTCAAGAAGAAGCTGGATCCAACGACAGGGCAGCCTATGGTCAAAGTTCATTATTCGTCGGCTGACTGTTTGACACAGATACCTTTGGAATCAGTTCCCTATAATTTTCTCAGCAGATTCGTTAAATGGGAGCTCGATCCACATACTGGTGAAACGGTGATTACTTTCGTTCCAGATTCTGAACCGCGATTAGAATTCGGAGGTATTTGGAACTTGCGACAAGCAACATTCAGAGTTTTTGATCCTATGAGTCTGATAAATATGCATGAAAAAGATTTAAGACGACTCTTCGATGATAGAATTCGGGTTAATGCAAACAATGAATTCAACAAGAAACTTGCAGATCAATTTCAGAATGTGGTAAAAGTTTGTGTGACACATGGTAGTCATGCCGATGGAAAGTTTCCTGTTGGATGGGCTTAACTGAAGAAATTTGTGAAGACCAAGCTGAAGACACGGGGGAGTTTGTTGATGCATTTTGATGTGTCTGTTAGTTGGTCTAGTTTGAGTTTGTAATTAGTTTTGTGTTTACTGATTTGTGCGACGTTGTATGTAATGTCGCACATGCGACGTCAGTTAGTTGGGCCTGCGACGTTGGCTATGTCGCATGGGCCTGACCTGCGACGTTGTGTGTAACGTCCCAGGATAGAGTGTTTAGTATATAAACACGTTTTGTAATCAGTTTTAGGGTTGACGAAAAACCCTAAACGCAATCAGTCGAAAATACCTGTAACCTAGTCGATTATTATCAATAAACAACTGTTTGAATTCATTTATATCACGTTTGTCTTATTGATTCGTTTGTGTGATTATTCAATTGGTGATTCCGCCATCAATTGATTAGTGTGACTTGATTCAAGATCGAGAATACGGACTTACACACATGTCGAATGATTCTTAGAAAGAATGTTTTATTAATGCTAAGCAAATTTAAAGAGGTTAAAAATACTAACAATCAAAATAGACTTTCATTTCTACACAATAAATATAAAATACATTCATTTATCCCAATATGATCCCAATTCATGTGAATTACCCCAACAAAAACATTTTACTTTTATTTTTGTTATGTTACATTTGTAAATATTTAGTTTAATGATTTTTCATGTTTCAAATTTTCAAATTTTTAGTTTTAAATAGTTTAGCAAATTATCCAAAGTGTATTTGATTTGATCAAAAAATTTTATCAAAATATTGTCGGAACAAATATTCTCGGATAAGTATTCACGGAATTTTTTCACGAATAAGTATTCAAGGAATTTTTTATTCACGGATAAGTATTCACGGAATTCTTATTCACGGATAAGTATTCACGGATAAGTATTCACGGAAAAATAGTAGTGTATAAGTATTTCAAATTTTGTAATATTATTCACTTTTTCAAAAAAATTCATCCGACAATACATTTTCCGACAATACGCTGCCGGTGATATTTTTCTTCGATTACTTTCTGTTCATTGCATTTCATTCGATTCTGTTTCGATAGAAGTGTGCGCCTTATCATTACGCTTCGATTTGTATAATTTTCCCTCTTTATCTCTCTGTAAATAAATTTTAATCGTTGAAAATGTGCGAAATATACTGTTCATGAACAGTACTTCAACTTCGTCCGACAATACTTATTGTCGGATGAACAGTGTATTAGGGTTTGATACGTGAATAGCTTATTCACGCATGAACAGTGTTCCGTGAATCTGACTTGTTGACTTTGACTTGTTTTTAAATACTTGTTACGACAATACATTATTATCGCTTGAACAGTACTTATTCTTGCATGAATAGTACTCCGACAAATGTTATTCATGCATGAACAGTGTTCTGTATATAACTATTGTCGTATAATAATGGTATTGTCGCATGAACAGTGCTCAAAATTTCTATTGTCGCATACTTTCAACACTTAAGAAATTTTTCAGTTTTTAGAAACTTGAAAATTTTGAAGTATGTTTAGGTTCTTTGCTTAACATATACTTTGTGCAGTTTGTATTTGTATATCCATGGCAGCTCTTGATCCTATTGCTGCTGCACAACCTGATGTGATTCGACGACCTGTTGTTTTTGAGAAACGACATAATGCCACAGCTTATCTACTTGAGGCACCGGATAAACCTGAAACTAGGAAATTCTTTCCTATGGTTAGGTTTCTTTTACGTTCAAGGATATCTCATGTATTGACGGTTTCAGTGGCCCACATCTATGAGGATCATATGACGGATTTCTGGGTTTCTGCTGAATATCACATGGATGTTCAACCTTCCTGCATTACGGCAACAGTTGATGGAAGACCTCTTGTACTCACTAAGGAGTTAATCAGGCATACTTTGGAATTTGGAGATGATATATGTAACACCCATCCTTTAAAATAATCATTAAATTATAAATCACTGCGGAAGCGTTATATTAATATATAATTTTCACAAAACCTTGCCAAAGATTTACACAACATTTATACAAACCATTTATACAGAGTTAAATACATTTAACTTGTTTACAAACCAGGTGCTATAGTTAACAATACATTGTTTATAAACAACTTGATCAGAGTCGCCAATTTCAAACATTCCCAACATCAAATCCTTCCTGTCTAACCACCTAATCAACATAACCTGCAGGAAGTAATTTGAGGGATTAGCACAAAGCTAAGTGAATGGATAATCAACTACAATTCAATTTAGCTAGCAATTTGTTCACAACCAATAATGTAACAAATATCGTCAAGAGGAACGGTGGTTCCTAAGGACCCTGTGTCGGGTGGCCCTATCAGAACACTTAAATCAACTGTAGGCCATAACAGTGATTAACCGCTAACTCATTGATAATACTCATCAACACATGTACACAACCCTGTGTTGATCCACAATAGCAATCAAGTTCAACCAACAATCTAGTTGACCTCTGGATTCAATCAAGCCAACATACAAGCTAATCAATCAACCAATCCAATGGCATATCATTTCAAGATAATCATTCTATCAATAGTAATCCTATAATTACTGATTGACCATCAAACTAACACAACCAAACCAAATTGTGAGTTTCAAATCCACTCACCGATACCTCCAGAGTCGCTACACTCAGTGGCTAATCACTGAGCCTTTGGAGTATCTGAAACATTACATAATGCACAATTAGTAACTTGTATAAATAACTATCATATACAAGAAATAACAATATTACTTTATTTCAAACACAAGTATCTCTATACTATATTTATATATAGTATACACTTAAGCTCACAATTCATCACAATCATCAAAATACTACAGACAAACGCGATCCAGGGTATACATGAGCAGGATCGCGTTCCTCTTTAGGAAAGTTTCTGTTACCAAAATACACTAGGCAACGCGATCAGGAACAAATGGATGGATCGCGTTCTTCTTTGTAAAATCCACTTTTACCGTTTTGTACTAAGCAACGCGATCCTAGAAAATAAGGGGCTGGATCGCGTTCACCTTTGAAAAACTTTCTGTAACAAATTAGCACTGGGCAACGCGATCCAGGTGAATGCTTGGGATCGCGTTCCCAAGAACAAAACTCATCCATCTCAATTTAAAACTGAGGAACGCGATCCAGGCTAGGGTTCTGGGATCGCGATGAGCTGTTCTTCAGCTCAAGAACAAACCTGCAACTACACAGCCCGAACCAAACTCACAAATTCACATCTTTTGCATACAAATTCATACAAACAACGAATTTAACTTCAAATAAACATCCTACCATATGTAGCAACTTCAACAACATCAATTACCACATATATCATCAATCAATTCACTTAGGTTCATATTTAACCTAATCTCACAACACAAGTTTATTAACAAACACTACTTCACTTACACTTTGAAGAAGATGATGATATTAAGAAAGATGAAGAACTCAAGATTTCAACTCCAATTTACAACTCTTAGCCACAATTCTAGCAAAGGGTTATATTCTTGAAGTTTTTAAATTTTGATCTTGCAGGTAGTATAAACAAATTGAGAAAGATAACAATAAAAAGAAAGTTGGTCTCTGTTGATGCATATTAGGTGTCTGTCAGTTGGTCTATCGAGTTGTAATAAGTGTCGTTAGTTACTTAATAGAAATATAGTTTTTGTATAGTGCGACACTCGTGTTTTAGTTTAGGCGACACTTACCTGAGTGACGCATAGCGACACTTGGTTAAGTGACGCATAGCGACACTTAGGTAAGTGACGCATGAAGGCGGCCACATGCGACACTTCCACAAGTGACGCATGTCGGCTGACTTTTTAGTATAAATACAAACCTACGGGTTTTCGGCTAGGGTTGACGAAACCCTAGCACCATTTGTCGACTAAACCAATTTGTAATCGTTCCCAAACAGTTATACAAGCTAATATACATGTTTACATTGTTGAATTCTTTGTGTTCGGTTTGTGATTTGTTAGCCATACAAGCAATTGTTTGATTCCGCCTTACGATTGCTGTCAATTGACATCTAGGTCCACGACAAGGGGCACTCTCAACTGGTATCAGAGCAACTAGGTGAATACATTGACGTTTAGATTCGATTTTGGGTTGATTTCGGCTTTGTTCGAATAATTAATTGAGATTACATACGGTTTTGGAGTAGCTAAGGTGATTTACAGTCAAGATTCTTCATCATCTACAGGTTTCGTCCATTAGGGTTCAAGGAATTTTCGTTTGGTTTACGAAAATTCGACATTTTTAGGGTTTTGGGATTTTCCAGCCGTTTTGCGACACTCGATCCGTCACTTAGACGCGTCACTTATAGCGGCACTAGCTAATCTCAAAATTAGGGTTTTACCGTCACTTAGACGCGTCATTTGAGGTTATACGACACTTAACTTAAGTGTCGTCTACCCTAATACACCGTCACTCAAGTGCGTCACTGTTGCACGTCACTTGACCCTTAAGCGTCACTTCTGTTAGTGACGCCTGTTTGATTTATAGCGTCACTTTTACTAGTGACGCCTATTCGATTCAGCACGACATTCAAGTACGACACTTGAGTGCGTCACTTGCTTAACTGACCGACACTTACTTATAGTGTCATCAGTCACTTTGTACGTCACTCGATAGCGTCACTTTCCAAGTGCCGCTAGTCGCTGCGACACTTGAGTGCGTCACTTACCAAGTGACGCCTTTGTTACTAATTAGTTTGCAAGTTCTTGTTTTTGCGTACAATTTCAGGTATATCTTCAATGGCTTCTATTGCTGATAAAGACGATATTAGAGGACTCAGAGATATGTTAAAACAGAATCATGATATTGGTTCCAATAATAAACCTCCTCTGTTTACAGCTGACATGGATTACGTATATTGGCGTGCTCGATTTGAACAATACATCAACTTTCACTGTCCGGAGCTCTGGGGTCCACTCACCGAAAAATATGTAGCTCCTCTAGCTGAAGGAGTTTTTCCTACTATGAATATGCCTCCGAAAAAGGTGTACAGGTCCATGACTCCAGAGGAAAAGAAAGATTATGATATGGAGAAAAAGGCACATGCGGCTATTTGTATGTGCCTATCCAAAGATGTATTGCGAATGTTCAAATCACATGAAACCACATATGAGCTGTGGAAGGCAATAGAAACTAGATGTGGTGGAAATCAACGGTACAAAGCAGCCAAGTTGGAACTCATTAAGAAACAGTACGATCTGTTTGATTCTTTGCCAAATGAGACGACTGCAGGAGTTTTTACTAGATACTCACAACTGGTGAGTGAGTTGATGGAGGGAGGTTACGATTTTCCTCCACTTGAAGTAAACAAGAAACTACTGGATGTTTTGCCTAGCTCTTGGGATGTTAAAGTACAGCTTCTCAAGGAAAGTCAAGAATTAGCTACCATGAAATTGGATGAGCTAATTGGCATTCTTCAAGCTCATGCAATGGAGATGAAGAAGAAAGAATGCAAGACAGGCGGTTTTGTTCAAGACCCGTCCCTGTATGGAGGACAAGTTAACACGGGTAAAGCGTATGGTGGAATGGCGTTTGTTTCTTCTACAAGCTCTCCACTTCAGACTCCTTTGTATTCTACTGGTGTTTCTCATCCAGTATATGCTTCTGGACCCTCCCAGGGGTCAAAACAGCAGGTCCCCGTCTCTCCTGCAATTCAAGAGCAGGCTGCTATCTATACAGCCTTTCTAAGTTCTTACAAGGATTTGGTTTCACAACCAAATGCCACTTTGGAATTGGCCAAGGAAGACTATGCTCAACTTGATGATGATGATCTTGAGCAGATGGATCTTAACTGGAACATTGCTATGATATCCAGGCGTGTTCAGAAATTCTTGCAACGAACTGGTCGCAAGAGTTTGGAGGGAGATGGCAAAACCAGCTTCGGTTTTGATAAAAGCAAAGTGAAATGTTACAATTGTCAGAATCTGGGACACTTTGCGAGAGAATGTGAGAAGCCTAAGGTTCCTCCGTCTGGTTTCACTAAGCCTGATGCTCCTAGAACTCCGGAGAAGGATCAAGTAAAGCAAGCAACAGCAGATGCACTAGTGGTTTTTGAGCCAACCAATACGGATTGGAGTATATATGCTGAGAACTATCAGCAGTGTCTTATGGCTCACATCTCAAATGAGGTACGTAATGAACCTGAAGAACCCTTAAACTGTGTATCATGCATTAAGTTAACCGAATCCTTAAGGTGCTTTCAGGTAGACAATGTAGACTTAAGAAGAAAGGTCGAAAAACTTAATGACTCAAACAAATACCTAAAAGCAAATGAACAATTGTATGATAAGAAAATAGAGGCTTATCAACAGGACACACTTAGGTATAAGTCAAAAGTTTTCAGTCAACAGGATGCTATTGATAGCTATCTTGCTGAAATTGACCGTCTGAACAAGGAACTCTCTAATCTTAAAGTAGAATATGACAACTATAAGAGTAAGATTTTAAGTTCCTCCTCGTCTACTGTTGCCTTTAATGATATACTTACTAAGCAAAGGACAGATCACAAAACGAAGACGGGACTAGGTTATAATGTAGTCCCGCCTCCTACTGAATACTGTCCTATGCCCGTTAAGGAAGGCACCGAAGAGATTCCGGTTGATTATGCATTGTTATACAGTGTCAAATCTAAGGTTGATAAGATTAACAAACAGGTGAAGGAGAAAACTAAACGGTCAGAGTACCCTTCACCTCAGTTTGTTAAATCAAAGTGTGAATCTCCTGTTAATGTTGAGGAGATTGTTGAGATTGAGGATATTACCGATGAGGAGTATCCTGAGTTTAAAAAGGTTGAGGTAAAATGTGAAAAGGTGTTAAAGGTTGAACCTACAATTAAAATTCAACCTAACAAAGAAAAGAATAAGGTTTTA
Organism: Pseudognaphalium luteoalbum; assembly: GCA_963422505.1. Taxonomy (NCBI): domain Eukaryota; kingdom Viridiplantae; phylum Streptophyta; class Magnoliopsida; order Asterales; family Asteraceae; genus Pseudognaphalium; species Pseudognaphalium luteoalbum. Next base: position 51,426,638 of record OY730198.1, on the reverse strand, counting down.
AATACAAAATCTCAAGCTTTACAGGCATCTGTAAAGATTTTGCAAAATAAATCTAAATCTGCAAATGATGTTTGTAATAAACCTTCTACGTCAACCACTCAACCGAAACAAGAACATTCTAAGACATGCACGAAATATGCATGTTCTAGAAATGTTTCTTCAACTCCGGCGGTAAAACCTCAGTTTCAACCAATTGTTGAAAATAGATCATGCTTTTACTGCAAGAGACAGGGACATATAATTCGTGATTGTCCCAAACTGTCTCATCAGAATTACGGGAGGGAAATGCCTAGGACTTCTGTTTATCGAAATTCTCTTTCAAGATCTCCTCCTAGGCGTTACTCTGTCTCTCCCAAACCTGCTGCAAAAACAAGTAATGTTGGGCAAAAATCTTTGCCAAAATATGTGCCCGATATTACTCCAAAGCAAATTTCCAAACCATCTACTGTTTGGAAAATAAAGGAGTCTACTGCAGACTCCAATGTCATCAATAATAACACATCAGATACAAAATCTGATCTGTTTAAAAATAAAGTCTTGTCTGATGTGATTATTGTTGATGACTGTGGTCGACCTAAGTCTGTAAAGGCTTGGGTCACCGTTTCTCACTAATCTCCTACTTTTGTGTTGCAGCAGTCAGAACGCGTTAAAGACAGCGAGTGGTTTGTCGATAGTGGCTGTTCGCGACACATGACAGGCGATGTGTCCCTTTTGACGGATGTTAAACCACATTCTGGAGGACATGTTGCATTTGCTGGAGATACAGGAGGAACCATATCTGGGAAAGGTACGCTAACTAACGGGAAAGTTAGTTTCGAAAATGTGAACTACGTGGCTCAATTGACTCACAACTTACTGAGTGTATCACAAGTCTGTGATAAGGATTATACAACAGCGTTCACAAAGACAGAGTGTGTGATTTTGAAGCCGGGTTTCGTTATCCCCGAGGAATGGGTGCTTTTAAGGGCACCAAGGAGAAATGACACCTACATCATGAATATGCGTACTGTTGAGACTAAAGATGAATATACATGTCTCCTTTCGAAGGCTTCAGAAAAGGAATCATTATTGTGGCATCGACGAATGAGACACATCCATTTTCGAAAAATGAATTTCTTTATAAATAATGATTTGGTAAATGGAGTCCCTAAACAGTCATTTGCACTAAAAGATGACTGTGTCGCCTGCCATAAAGGGAAACTTCATAAGAAACCTCACAAGCCTAAGTTAGTGAATTCCATTGCGGCACCATTGGAATTATTGCATATGGACCTATTCGGTCCTATTTCAACCAAGAGTATTGGTGGAAGATCGTACTGCTTAGTAGTCACCGATGACTACTCACGATTTTCATGGGTGTATTTTCTGGGGGCAAAGAGTGAAACACCAGACATTCTGGTATATCTGTTAGATAAGTTGGCAAATTTATGCAGCTTAAAGGTTAAAAGACTGCGAAGTGATAACGGGACTGAATTCAAGAACTCTACTCTTGAGTTATACTGTGCCACAAAAGGCATTGATCATCAGTTCAGTGCCCCTCGAACTCCTCAACAGAATGGAGTAGCTGAGCATAAAAATAGGACTATTATCGAGACAGCTCGGACTATGCTGGCCGATTCTAAGCTTCCTATAATCTTTTGGGCAGAAGCAGTCAGTACTGCTTGCTATGTGTTGAACCGAGTACTCACGGTTAAGAAGAAAAATAAGACATGTTATGAACTCTTTAATAACCGTAAGCCCACCTTGCAGTTTCTGGAACCTTTCGGGTGTCCATGTCTGATTATGGTCTCTAAAGACAAAGTCTCGAAGTTTGTAGCTAAAGCAGTTGAAGGAATCTTCCTTGGATATTCCGTCAACTCTCCAAATAAACGAGTCTACATCAAGTCGACTCATCAAGTGGAAGAGCATTTTGAGGTGAAATGCTTACGATACACGGATCCTCCTCAAGGAACGGGTCCGGATTGGCTATTCAATTACAAGGATGTGTTCAACTCATTCGACATACCAGAAGGAACTTCTGATGAGGACGAAATTGTCACTCTACTTCATGGTATTAGTTTGTGTCAGGACAATTCTACCTTAACACCGTCACCTCCACCACTTACTACTACACCAATATCTACCACATCCACACCTTTGCCTATGGTTCCACCTTCGGATGTTCCTTCAACTTCAGGAACATCTAAAATAACAGAATATCCCGATGATCCCAACATGCCACCATTGGAGGAAGACGAGGATGATGACATGGTCCACTCTCATCTTTTCTCTAATGAAGATGATACGGAACCTCCAGTGCAACCAGAAAGTACTACTGTTCCTGCAACTCACACTGTTCCCGTCACTGAAGGGGACATGAATAATTTGGAGTTAGTACTTGCACCCGATCGAATCCCAGTCACACGTGTACACAGGGATCACCCCATTGATAACATTATCGGTGATCCTGAAGCTGCTGTTCGAACAAGGCATCAAGTGCAGCAAAATCCAAATCAGGAAATGTTAAATTTGATCGCCCGGATAAATTCTTGTCATTTATCCCAAATTGAACCGAAGAAAGTTGATGAAGCCTTAAAAGATCCTTCTTGGGTCGAGGCTATGCAAGAAGAGTTGCAGCAGTTCAACAAACTACACGTATGGGATATAGTTCCATTACCCAAAGGTGCTCATTTAACTGGCACTCGATGGGTGTTTCGCAATAAGATGGATGATAGGGGTATTGTCATTCGGAATAAAGCCCGATTGGTCGTTCAAGGATTTAGTCAGATTGAGGGCTTGGATTATGATGAAGTCTTCGCTCCTGTGGCAAGACTTGAGTCCATTCGGATCTTTCTCTCATTTACGTCTTACAAAGAGTTTCGCGTTCACCAACTCGATGTCAAGAGCGCATTTTTATATGGGAAAGTAGACACTAATGTCTATGTGAAACAGCCTCCTGGCTTTGAAGACCCTGAGCATCCAGAATACGTCTGCAAGTTAAATAAGGCGTTATATGGTCTTCATCAAGCCCCACGATTATGGTATGAGAGGTTATCTAATCATTTAGTCAAGCATGGATTTGTTCGTGGAAATATCGACAGCACTCTGTTCATTCACAAAGAATGGACTGGCGATCGAGAGGATATGCTAGTTGTGCAGGTGTATGTGGACGACATTATCTTTGGCTCTACAAATGAAGCGATGTGCAAGCACTTTGAGGAAATCATGAAAGCTGAGTTTGAGATGAGTGCGATGGGGGAGCTCAAATTTTTTTTTAGGTGTGCAAGTTGAGCAGTCTTCAAAAGGTATTTACATTCATCAGTCAAAGTATGTCAAAGACATGTTGACTCGATACGATCTGCTCAATTGTAAAACCTATGGGACTCCCATCGAGCTTAATCACAATCTCCGACTTGCTGAGGATGAAGAAGATTGCAAAGAAAAGGACTATCGATCAATGATAGGTTCTTTGATGTACTTGACTGCTTCTCGACCGGATATTGTCTTTGCGGTATCCATATGCTCTCGCTTTCAAGCCAAACCAAAGGTGTCTCATATAAGGGCAGTAAAGCGAATCTTTGGTTATCTCAAACATAGACGCAATCTTGGTCTATGGTATTCAAATGATAAATCCTTCGCTCTCTCTGCCTACTCGGATTCAGATCATGGCGGCTGCAGCATAGACAAGAAGTCAACCACTGGTGGATGTCAATTCCTATGAACTCGCCTAGTGTCATGGCAGTGCAAGAAACAGACTACAGTTTCTCTTTCAACTGCAGAAGCTGAGTACGTGGCTGCTGCAAGTTGCTGCTCTCAGGTTCTATGGATACAACATCAACTGCGTGATTACGGGTTACTTCTTTCTATGACTCCTATTCATATTGATAATACTGCTGCTATATCTATCACGCGCAATCCCGTACAGCACTCTAAGACTAAACACATTGAACTTAGGTTCCACTTTATACGGGATTGCTATGAAAAACACCTAATTGACCTTGTCCAGATCGACACCTTAAAGCAGAATGCGGACCTTTTCACTAAAGCCTTTACGCGTACTCGATTTGACGAACTAATCAACATGATTGGTTTACGATTCTTTCTTGCTAAAAAGTAATCAGTGACTTGGAAAATATACGCAACTGCCACTCATTATACTTTCTAGTATTAATGAAATGCAAGGTTGCTACATTTTAAAATAGACGTTGAAGTTGTGTCTGTAAACAACTTGGGATATGATAGTACATTGGGTGACATGCATAACAATGGAAATTTAAGGTTTATCTTGGATGTGTCAGTAGATTTATCTGACGTATTGAAAACAGTTTTTATAAACATTGTCTTCATCATACGATGTATTAGTAGGCATGGTATGCAAAACTCTTTGAGAAGTCTTAAGAAGCTTAATCATTAACTGTCTATTTCAAGTGGTATAACACCATTAGATGTATGACAAAAGTCTTCATTTCTTACTTATACTAGACATGTTTTCATGAAAGATGTTTATTTGATATCATTTGGGGGTATATATTGATAGTTTCCTCTGTTATACGTAAGTATAGACCTGGCTTCTATTAATATATACTTTAAACTTAAGAAAACACAAGTCAAAGTACTTGCAAAGTCTTTAAAAAGTTAAAGATACCTTATAAGGTTGCCAAAATGGTTTGACCAAGTCTGGTTTTGCTTAAACCTGAATCAAGCTATGTCGCTCTGTTGTACGTAAGTACAGACCTGTCACCGCTGACTTGATTCTTAAAATTGATTTTCTCATATTCTATCTGTAAATGGAAGCATGGTCTTTGTCTTAAGTTAAGATGTATATCTATGGTGGGAACTATAGCGAAATGCACATACCAATAATAATAAAATACTTCCTAGATGTGAGTATAACATGTTTAAGTGGATAAACATACTAATAATCGTTTTGAAATAATTTTTATAAAAAGTGCTTTTAGTATGTCAAGTAAATTTAAAGAGGACAAATATACTGATGATCGAAATAACACTTACTGTTCCTAATAAATGCATATTATTCCGATATGATCCCTAACCAGACTATATCAACTCCGTCCCCAAAAAGAATGTGTTCATTTGTCTAGTTATAAATTTACATTCTTATTTTCTCTAAGTTAGTGTAATTTTAGTTATTCTCCAAGTTACAGTTACATTTTCAAATTTGAGTACCGAAATCACAATGTGAAAAAATTGAAGAAATCGCAATTTTTTCACTAAAAGTGAACTGAGCGTCACTTTCATAAGTGACGCTACCAGTGACGCATACGATATTGCGTCACTCACTTTAGTGACGCAGTAAGTGCCGGGGTAAGCTTCGCTATAAGTGCCGGGTTGAGTGACGCATACTAGGGTCGGTGTATAAATACTCCTTCCCCACGACACTCAACCTCACCACTTTTCAAATTACTATAGCGTCACTTGCTCTGACACACCGACACTCAAACTGTCTCTGCGTCACTTACTTCTGTGCGTTTTTCGTCGATTGATTCGTGCGTTCTGTGGCTTTCCATCGCATTCCAGTCCAATATTCTTCTTCCTTTCTTTCACACGAACCATTTGGTACTTACTTTAACCCTTATACTTCGATATACATGCTGTACTTTGAATTAGGGTTACGGGTTTGGGTTTAATATTGAAATCGCTCGATTAAACACTTGATTTGTTAATGTTTTATGGTTTTAAAACATCCATAGCATTCGTTTTTGCCATACGCACAAACCCCTTACTTCAATTTTGAAAACCCCCAATTTTGAAAACTGGGCATGAACAGTGACACGATGATCTTCATCGTTGCGTCACTTCGTGCGTCACTTACCTTAAGTGACGCTATTTGGTAATTTTGAAACCCATACCATCACTTAATAAGTGACGCTTGATATTGCGTCACTTCTTAAGTGACTGGTGTAGTGACGCATATAATTGCTTTACTTGTTAACTCCGTCACTCTTCCTAGTGACGCCTTTACATGCGTCACTAACCCAAGTGACTGTCTAAGTGACGCTTATTTCTAAACGTCACTTATACCGTCACTTCGTAAGTGACTCCCTTAGGATACCGTCACTAGGATAAATGTCGCATGTTCTTCACCGGTCACTTTGCAAGTGTCGTATAAATTAAATCACCAAATACAAACGTCACTTACATTAGTGACGCTTGATAGCGTCACTTCCAATAAGTGACGCTATAATTTGATTTTAATTTTAATTACTGTACAATACGAAACTCCTTAAGTGACGGTAGTGGCCATGCGTCACTTACCATAAGTGACGCCTAAATTCAAAATTCGTTTTCTAACCCTTCTGTGTTCGGGCTAACTCTATAACGCTTTCGGTTATTTTTTCTTTGTATTTTAGCTTACAGATGGCTGAGTTACAGAACTATTACCGCCGCACGAACACACGTCACAATATAACGGCGTTCTTGGAGTCAACACACGCCAACTCGGCTCCCTTCCGGCCTATGATCGAGTTTCTCCGTCGATCAAGGATTTATTACGCCATCACCGCATCGACTCCGGTTTATATGAACCAAGTTGAGGAATTTTATGATCATGCGGTGATCAGAGTTCAAGGTAACGTACCGAGGATAGTTTCAAACATGTTCGGTGAGGAAATCGAGATCACCGAGAACTCGATTAGACGGGTTCTACAGTTCAACGATAACTCTACGATGCCCACAATTTTCCCAACTACCTTTATCTATGGAGGGCTTCAAAGAATGGGTTATCCAGCTAATCAGCTGTCGGATTTTCGCAAGCAATTTCTGTGCCGCGTTTGGAGGTATCTCTGCCACATTATCATTGTATGTTTATCGCCGAGGAAAGGGGGGTATGATGCGGCAAGTCATTTGACTTTGTCACTTATGTTAGCCCTAGTGTATAATAAGCCCTATAACTTTAGCGGCTATATTTTTGGGAATATGGTGGAAAACATCAGGGCTGGGAAGGACAAATGGTTGCAGTATCCTCATTTTGTCCAGTTATTGTTAAATGATCTGAACTTGGATATCGCACCTGACCAGCGTTCTCTTTTGGTGCCAACACCGATGCTTTTACGATTCTTTAATGACTGTAAGCTGGCACCAAAAGGTGAACAAATTTTGGCTGACCGAGAGTTATTCGGGCACATAGTCAATGAGAACTATGTTGCGCCGATTGATCATGGTTTTGAAGATAATGTCATCCCTCCGATCAATGAGGATGACTTGGTCGACACTGACATTGCTCAGGACCTCGATGATATTGATCGTGTCGACCGGGTCGATGACGATTCCGATGATGGTGGGCCCACTCCTCCTGATTCTGAGGGTGACGTGCCACCACAATCTGCTTTTGATGGGATTCAACTAGCTGATCCCCAACGCTTTAAGCGTATTCTGTGCCGGATTTCTGCTGGTCGGGTTCATATCCCGAGGAATCCTGGTAAGCGTCGTGCTGGGTCGTCGCCATCTTATGCCGATTTACCTCTACGTCGACGCCAGCGGACTTCGATTGTTCTTGAGGAGCCAACTCAACAGACTTCTCCTCAGCCTGCAACTGCTTCTATTCAGCAGGTTTTAGCTCAACTGGAGCTTTTATCAAAGCGTTTTGATGATCAACAGGCGATCATTGCAGCTCAAGCTTCACAGATTAAAGATTTAGAGATTAAAGCTGCTACAGTGGACTCTCTCCAGCAACAGATAACGACTATGTCTTTTAGGTTGTTAGAATTGGAGTCAGTCACACTTGTTTCGGGGGAGGATAATCCTAGGGAAATAGAAACAAATGTAACTCCTTCCCCTGAACCTGAAAATGTACAACCTTTGTCCACTATGAATGAAAATATCAGTTTGGATTATTTTGTTGAGGTTCAAGGTCAGGCAAGACCTATTGCGGTTGATTATTCATTTGTAGATCTCACATATTTGCAAAACTTGATGAATGATAATAACACGATGCCTGAGGAAGAGGTGATGGATGATCCTGTAGCAGAGGATTACTTTTTTGAGGAAAATGAGGACATTGAAGTTGAGGGGGAGCAATTGCACAGCGATGAATGTTATGATGATGCTCCCATTATAGAATCGGACTCGTCTGAAGATGAATCGGAAAAAGAGACGAATGAGCCATCAACTTCTACAACAAAACCGGATATTGTGCTTAAACCGATTATCGAGATACCGGTTACGTGTAAATGCTACAAAGTTAGATCTGATTACACGGGATTGATTAAGAGTTGGAAGTTCGATGAGAACAACTCTGTGTTTATGATAAAGAGAAGTGACGGCATTCAGTACTTCAATATGAAGTTTTATAAAATAAGTACTCTACCAAAGTGTGAGCTTCAAAGGTTAGCTCAGATACCCTTGATCAACCGGTCACGAGATTCAAGAGCAGATTTCTTTCAGGTGATCATACGTCGTGAGATTAATAGTAAAAAGTATAACTTGATAAAGCCGACGTTGGGTATGAGGTACAAGTTTAAGAAGAAGCTAGATCCGATCACCCGACAACCTATTGTGAAGATGATTTATCCACCAGCAAAGTGTCTACAGAAGATACCTTTGGAGATCATCCCGTTAGACTTTTTGAATAGGTTGGTGTATTGGGAATATGATGATATTACGGGTGAAGCTGTGATAGTTTTTATTCCAAATTCAGAACCAGCTACAGACCCGGAGTCTTCTATTGCAGATAAGGGAAATAACGAGAAAACAGCTTGGGATGCTGTTCAGCCTACGAAGAGGTCGTTATGGGGTCTTAAGAGGAAAATGTTTTGTGTTTTTGACCCATTAAGTTTGATCAATCTTTCTACTCAAGATATGAAAAGGTTACATGAAAACAGAATTGAGTTCAAAACGAAAGATAGAGCTGAAGCATTAAAATTTCAGAAGATCGTGGATATCTGCGTCGCCAATGGAGTACACGCTGGTGGTGTATTTCCAGCTGGTTGGAAGTGAAGACTTGAAGATTTTTGAAGACCAAGCTGAAGACACGGGGGAGTTTGTTGTGCATATTAGGTGTCTGTCAGTTGGTCTATCGAGTTGTAATAAGTGTCGTTAGTTACTTAATAGAAATATAGTTTTTGTATAGTGCGACACTCTTGTTTTAGTTTAGGTGACACTTACCTGAGTGACGCATAGCGACACTTGGTTAAGTGACGCATAGCGACACTTAGGTAAGTGACGCATGAAGGCGGCCACATGCGACACTTCCACAAGTGACGCATGTCGGCTGACTTTTTAGTATAAATACAAACCTACGGGTTTTCGGCTAGGGTTGACGAAACCCTAGCACCATTTGTCGACTAAACCAATTTGTAATCGTTCCCAAACAGTTATACAAGCTAATATACATGTTTACATTGTTGAATTCTTTGTGTTCGGTTTGTGATTTGTTAGCCATACAAGCAATTATTTGATTCCGCCTTACGATTGCTGTCAATTGACATCTAGGTCCACGACAAGGGGCACTCTCAGTCTCTTTTAACCGACTCATTTTATTCGGGTATTTTATGCTCGTCTTAAATCTATTGTCTGGAACTTAATTATTACTCGCGAAAAATCTATGTTATTGTACTGTCAACTTAAGTAAATTAAAACAATCACCAATTTACTATTCACAATAAGTCCTGGGACCTATTTATCTAAATTTCATGACAAACAATAATATCAATTAATTTCGCACATGATTAAATAATCAATTAAAAATAGAAAATTACCAGACTCATCGAGAGGATGTTACAATATAAATGATTCCAATGATATTCCTAGAAATATTATTGTCGATTGCCTTCAACAAATGGGTTGTACCAAAGGACCACAGGATGTTCAGATTCTTAAAAACCATTTTTGTCCACATTGGAAATTCTTGGCTCACACATTGATTGGATGTATCTCTCCACAAAAAGCTGGATTTGACGCAATGAGTTACCACTTAGCTGGTTTAATGACAGCTTTGGTACTCAACATTCCGTATAACTTCTCAAAATATATTTTTGATCATTTGGTTGGAAATATCAATGAAGATGGATTTTTTATGTACCCACGATTTCTTCAGCTGATCTTTGATCAACATATTCAAGGGATTACATATCATGGAACAATTTTGCATTACACTCCGATTTCCAAGAGAGTATTCGCTGACTGTAACAGTTATCGTGGTAAACCTATACCACCAACTGTTGATCTCTTTGGGCATATCATAGATGATGACTTTCTTCCACCTCAGATTGATATACAAATGGAATCAGACGATGATAATGAGGAAGCTTCAGCTGAGGGGGAGTCAGTTCAAGGAGAAGATGAACTTCATATAGATAATGAAACTGATGATATTGTTCAACAACTTCTTGATCATCCTGCTGAGATAGAATCATCTAGTTCTGAGGATGAAGAACTTTTTCGTCCAAAGACTATTGAAGAATCTTTAGTTTCTCAGCGTCTTACTGAAGAAAATATCAAGAAGGAATGACAAGAGTTAAGATGACAATGAGAGGAGGCACAGGATCCTGAATATGTTCATGAGTTTAGACCTACTCAACGACGGAAATTGTTTGTATCTTCTGAGGCTGGATCTTCTTCTTCTTCTCTACCAGTGACTTCTTCTGCATTATATATTTCTAATTCTTTGCCAGTCACTTCTTCAGCACTGCCTTCTTCTATATCAATGCCTGTTATGTCTTCTGCATCTGGTATTTCTACTTCTCTTCCTATTTCTTCATCCATACCTGCTACTTCATTCTCTACAGCTGCTGGAACTTCATCGACCACATCTACTCCTATTTTGAGTATGTCAGCTCTCGATGCTTCTCTTCAAAGAGCTGTGACTCCTTTGATGTCTCTAGTAGAAAAATTGCGAGATGATTTATTTCATGCTCTGCAACGCATTGGCACCCAGGATATTCTTATTGCCAATCAAAGTCAACAACTTGCTTCTCAGACCTTAAGAATCGAGTCACTTGAACAAGAAGTCTTTCTTTTAAAAGAAAAATTAGGTGATCAGGGGGAGAATGTGCATGAAGTTGTTGATGTTGATGATGATGATAATGATCAGAATAATGATAATGCTGAATTAAATGATCAAGGAAATGAGGATCTGATGATGATGATGTTGAAGGACGTAATGACAATGATTCTGATGACTCTGGTGAAAATGGTGGTGATCAGCCTAATTTTTCTCAAGCAATGGTTTTAGTTCAGAATGTTGAAGAGGAAGAACATTTGAATGTTGAACCAATAAGTTATGTTCCTGCTTTGGTGTTGACTCCCAAACCAAGCTTTGAAGATATGGAGTTTGATGATCTTGGTGAAATGGATTTAAATGATTTACATCTTGAAAATTTGTTTGATGATGTTGAAGAAACTTCTATGTTTTAGATTGGTGAATCTTCACGTAGATTTGATCAAGAGGAATTATCAGATAGTATTGATGATCAAGAAGAAATTCTATGTCCTACTCCTTTGAATATTATTATTGAAGATTTGGTCCCGTTTGTGGAGATATGCAATGATGGTGAATATGATTTTAATGAACTTGAAGATCCACTATTTCCTCCAGGGTTTGAGCCTGATATTGATGATGTACATGTTGAAGATTCGGAAGATTCTGAAGATGAACTGCATCCAGAAAAAATCCAGTCAGAAATGTGTTCTCAAGAAGGGTTTTTGCTTGATTCTGATGAAGAAAAAGAGCCAGAACAAAAAGTTCCTTGGTGGTTTTCCAAGCAACCTGAGCCTGAGATAATCAAGACAAGAAAATTCTTCAAGATTCCAAGGCATGAATGTGTGGAAAGGATTATTAGATGGAAGTATGATAATGACAACAAAGTGTTTATCATCAAGAGAACAGATGGGCTGCAATATTTTTATCCAACGTTCAAAGCTCTTGAGAAACTTCCTAAATGTGAAATAAATCATATTGCTTCGATTGATATTATTAATCATTCTAAGAATGGTTTGGTGAATTGGATGACTGAAGTTCTCTCCCGTGAATGCAATAAAGGAAAATACACTTGGGTTAAAGAGACGTTTCCAAGAAGAACTGTGGATTATTTCGACATTGAACCTGTTTCAAATCAACCACGAGTAATCATTACTTATCCAAAGGTAAAATGTCTGAGAAAAATTCCACTTGAGAAACTTCCAATTAATTTTTGGAAATTTGTGAGTTATTGGAAGTACAATGGAAGCACAGGAGAAACAGAGATTACATGCTATGATAGAGATAACAATGGAGATATTATGTGGAATCGAGAAACAATTGTGTATGTGTTCGATCCTTTGAGTTTGATAAATCTATCAAAAGATGATCTGGAAGTTCTACTAGTGAATCCGATTATCTATGATGATGCATTTGATGATGAAGTTATGGCCTTGAAGTTCTAACGAGTGGTTGAAGTATGCTGTGCTCAAGGTGTTTATGCTGGATGTAATTTGCCTGGATATACTTAAAATTTAAAGTCTCAAGAAATCAAGCATTATCCAAGGGGGAGTTTGTTGGAGCAAAATGTCTAAAGCTTGATTTAATTTTTGTTTAAAATCTGTTTAAATGCTAAGTGATTTGCGATAATAGAATGATCCGTGAATAAGTCATTGTCGGATTAATAGGTAGTCCGTGAGTAGTATTAATGGATTGACTAAAGTTAACTCACTTTAGGCATTGTCGCATAAGGCTTAGAATCTAGTCTATAAATAGATTAGTTTTTGTCATTTGTAAGTAAGTCTTTTGCACATCTTTGTATCAGAAATTCTCTGTTAATACAAAAGCAAGTTTGATCAAATACTTCTTATTACTTCTCGTTCTAATTCATATCTTGATTGATTAGTTTGAATTCCGCACAAGCTAGTTTAGTTCTAATTGCGATTCGGTGATCCACGGCACTACAATTTCTTTCTGTTTTTCACAGAAAGATTTCTCAGTAGCCTCCTTAGTTGCATTTGGAAAAATTTCTATCAGTTTATTGATTAAATAGACGACAGGATCGACAAAGAATGGTATTTTCCCATGGAGTAAGATTGGAATTATAGGGTCATGCTCTATCCAAAATTCATGCTCACTAATCAGATCAGAAATATACGGATTAATCCGTGTTGATGAAACAGGATGGTAATCAGTATTAGCAAGTAATTTCATTAACAGGTCTAGGTCTGATATTAGTAGTAGCTCATCTTTTCTAGTGTAATTACCGCGGAGTCCTAAAATTCTGTTATCGATAGTCACAAAGGTCTTTCTTTGGTCAACCAAAAAGGGGAAGTCTGATATTTTAAGGTATTTAAAAAAGTAGGCACAAATATCTATCCTCCTATCTGGTTTAAAAGAATTTCCGACATGACGCTCGGTTTCAGTATCGGGTGGTGTAACACCCGCCAAATTAGGGCTAGTCATTAGGTCCTAATCATTTTGTAATATGTGTAATTAGTGCGGTATTAGGCTAATTGTATGTATCATTACGTGTATTAATATATATACGCATCTACGCGATTGAGTTGAATCGTGCATTTTATTATATCGGTCGAATTCGGATACACTCATACGGACGTTGGTGAATATCAATTTATTAAATAATATTAAATTATTTGATAAGCCTAATTATTTCCAAGAACTACAATTTCTTTCTGTTTTTCACAGAAAGATTTCTCAGTAGCCTCCTTAGTTGCATTTGGAAAAATTTCTATCAGTTTATTGATTAAATAGACGACAGGATCGATAAAGAATGGTATTTTCCCATGGAGTAAGATTGGAATTATAGGGTCATGCTCTATCCAAAATTCATGCTCACTAATCAGATCAGAAATATACGGATTAATCTGTGTTGATGAAATAGGATGGTAATCAGTATTAGCAAGTAATTTCATTAACAGGTCTAGGTCTGATATTAGTAGTAGCTCATCTTTTCTAGTGTAATTACCGCGGAGTCCTAAAATTCTGTTATCGATAGTCACAAAGGTCTTTCTTTGGTCAACCAAAAAGGGGAAGTCTGATATTTTAAGGTATTTAAAAAAGTAGGCACAAATATCTATCCTCCTATCTGGTTTAAAAGAATTTCCGACATGACGCTCGGTTTCAGTATCGGGTGGTGTAACACCCGCCAAATTAGGGCTAGTCATTAGGTCCTAATCATTTTGTAATACGTGTAATTAGTGCGGTATTAGGCTAATTGTATGTATCATTACGTGTATTAATATATATACGCATCTACGTGATTGAGTTGAATCGTGCATTTTATTATATCGGTTGGATTCGGATACACTCATACGGACGTTGGTGAACATCAATTTATTAAATAATATTAAATTATTTGATAAGCCTAATTATTTCCAAGCATTATTTCAATAATATTCTATAAGTATCTTGTATCACATTAAAAAGCCCTACGCGACCGAAACGCGCGGACCGTGCTCGACAACCGAATAAAGATCAAAATATACTTTACAAGTTTAAAATATATCATTTTATGTGAGGAAATTATTTAATTAGTAGTATTTTAAATTAATAACTAAAACGTTTTATAAAAAATGTCACATCTTATTTATAAGCGAAACCCGAACCGGTGAACATGACCAACACATTTTCAAATCATTTTAATAAATGTTTTCGATTATTAAGAATTAAGATTTCAAATTTAAAAATATTGAAGAGTTAGTTTTTATTTAAAAACTTATGTAAAATAATTAATTAACATCACAAATAAGCGTTTAAACGACCGAGGAAATGAACACCGCACGAAGCACGAGGACGGGGACTGAAAAGTGGAGGCTTTCACCAAAACCCCCACCTTTCCCTTTTCCCCCTCATTTCATTGCTTCCTTTTCTTTTCTTTCTCTCTCTTTTTCTCTCATCAACATCCACCACCATACCACCACCACCAAAATTCATCATCAAAAGACCTCGGATCATCTTGCCTCTTTGAAGAAAAACGTTCACCTCACGACGATCTACCTTCCTATCTTTTCGAAATCTTCACGCGTTAACTTGTAAGTTTCTGACAAAATCTTGAAACTCCTCGATTTCAAGTGTTTTTGACATGTTGTTGTTTATTTAAGCTTGAAATGTCCAAATATGGGTTGGGTAAAAGTTTCGGGCCAAACGGAAACCGGAAAACACGTTTTCGACTCAAAATCTGGCCATCAGACGTAAGTGTCACGTAGGCCACAGCAGCGTAGCGTCACTTAATGTGTCACTTAAGTGTCGCATAAAACCCTAATCTTGCGTCACTTACTTAAGTGCCGCATAAAACCCCTTTTTCCCGACACTCCCTAAGTGTCGCAAATTCAATACCCGACACTCCTAACCAACACTTCGAGCGACACTTGTCTAAGTGTCACCTATAATTAAATTCTAATTTCATCCGACACTAACCCTAGTGACGCATGACCCTGATACCGACCCTTGGACCCGACACTTGCTTAAGTGTCGCCCCTTATACGTCACTTCCTCAAGTGACGCTATAAGTGTCGCATGAAACAGAACCTAGATTTTTACTAAGCGTCGAGACCTAAAATTTTATCAGTTGATTTCACCCAAATTCAAAATTTAGATACGTTTTTCATTAAAGCAATATAGTAGACATAAAAATTCACTAACCAGCCAGGGGCTCTGCCCCTTGGACCCCGCCAGGGGTTGCCACCCCTGGAACCCCGCTA
The DNA here is from genome assembly GCA_963422505.1 of Pseudognaphalium luteoalbum. NCBI lineage: Eukaryota > Viridiplantae > Streptophyta > Magnoliopsida > Asterales > Asteraceae > Pseudognaphalium > Pseudognaphalium luteoalbum. The sequence goes on along the minus strand of OY730198.1, from coordinate 51,411,020 downwards.
GCCAGGGGTGCTGCCCCCGGACCCCCGTCACCTAAAATTTATAAATACTTTTAATTATAACACTCCAAAAATCATAACAATATTAATAACCAGTCAGCAATGGGCCGTACACATATTCAAAACTCAAACTTATCAGTCAAATCAAATCATTAGACATTACTAGTTGGATGAACAACTAGCATAGGCTATCTTTTAAGATACCTACTTATTTTGTTTAAACTTGCGCATTATAAACGCCCTGCAGGTTACAGTCTTCGGACACCCCATTTTACTTCACCACATTTGCTTCATTGCAACTCTTCAGGCTCAGATGAGTCTCATAGCCCCGACTTTTTATTGGTTTTACTCCCGGGGTGGGAATACATGCTCTAACTGTTTTACATGTGAACACGAGTACAAAACTCGCTATATTCTGCATGAGTTGTTTTCTAATCACTTTTAAGTCCTCTACGATCATAGTTCTGGTATTACTTTATGTAGCGCGAATGTTGGTGTTTGGTACCATATAGAACTGACCATCCTCGTCCGGGTCAGCAAGCACTGACCGGTTAAACGGACGCATTAACTTTTGTTCATACGAGTGTAGATTAGACACTCGCCCGGAGGCACCCACGATCAGGCACTTTATTGTGATCCTGACACCCACGTTAAGTGCAGACTATGACCTCATGGCAGACATATACATCATTTGATTCATTTCAAACGGTTATCATTAAATCTTGTGGCTCACACTTACATATTTATTATGCAAACCTATAAGCTCACCAGCGTTAGCTGACCTTTTTAGCATGTGTTCTCAGGTACCCAACAGCAGTAGGACCTGTTCACTCAGGATGCCCATAGCTCGAGTCAGCATACACATCAGGAGATTATTTTGCATTACTACATTTTGTAACTAAGTTATGCCGATTAATCTCTAAACATTTTAATTATTGGGCTTTTGTAAACATTTATACATTGTAAAACTTTATATTATCAATGTATCTGTAAAATGACGCATGATAACACATAAAAAGTCATATTTTTACGTACGTTTGCTTCCACATTTTAGGCACAAAGTTAACAAAAACATACTAAAAAGGAAATTATTCATAAAGTTTTGCTAACTAGGTCAAAACGGAGTCGATGTTTGTAAAATCACTAAAAATGGCATGAAAAATGTCACATCCTCGATTTAAGCCTAGGAGAAACAGGTATTTTCTTTAATTTTATATGTAAGTTATATTATTATATGTGTTTGATTGTAAATTTAATAAGAAAATAAGTTTCAGGAAAAATTGTGACTAGTGAAATATTGTTTGTTTTAAATAAATATAGATGACAGTAAAATAAAATAATTTTCTCGCATTTGAAATTTAGGTTCCAGACAATAGATTTAAAAAGGGGTATAATTTTAATACAATGAGTTAAATGGTTCGGTATAATAAAAAAATAGGGAGGCCGACCTATTTTCCCCAATTTCATTGTGTTCTTCATTCTAACTCAAAGATTTTCAAACTAAATCATTAATCCAAATTGCTAGTGAAGATTACATGAAATTGATGACTAAATCTTTAAGTTCATCATCATCTTAAGCTTCTTGTGGTTCTTCATTTTTGTAAGTAAGTTCTTGTTATCTAAATGATGAAGTTAAGTTAAATTCTTGTGTGACTTGAATTAAAGTTTGAATGCTTTAGTTGTATGATGATTCTTGAGCTTTATTGAGTTGATTACATGTTGATTACATGAAAAATTGCTAGATTTCTTGAATTTGAGTTTGAATGTGAGATTTTTAGGTTATGAGTGATTTGTATGAATTGTGATGATTTGGTGATTGAAACTATGTTATATGATGTTATTAGGTGTTTTAGTAACTAAATATTGGTAAAAATTCGAGTGCACAACTGAGTTTGGTCGTTTTTGTGGTTTGTGGTTCGTATGTGAAATTGCAGAAAATTGGTTAAGTGCAGGTCTAGAAGATGATGAGAATCCGGCGGATTTATCAAGAATCCGGCAGATTCCTGGTTAATCCGGACGGATTCGCCAACCGGATTCTATATAAAAGTTCTGTCCTATTTTGGTATCTGAAAAATGTTTGGAATCCGGCGGATTCTATCTGAATCCGACGGATTCATCTGAATCCGGGCGGATTCATTAGAATCCGGCGGATTCATACTGTGTGACAGCATGTTTTTGATTTAAACTTTATAATGTGATTTAGCTTGTACATTGTGGTTATAGGACTTAATATATGCTTGATTGTTAATATTAAGTTATAAACAATATGATATGAAGTTTGACTCAAAATTTCTTATGTGTTTCAGATCCGACGAAGACTCAATAAAATTAGACCTTTGAGTAGGAGTTTGAACGAGACAGGTGAGTGGACTAATTCTCACAGTTTAATTTTGGTGTTAACAATTATTTACATCAATCTTAAGTTGATAGTATTGATTACATATTTGATAAGTTGATGATAGAAGTATTAAATGAACTTGTTGATTGATGGATTAATTGATTGCTAGTGAATAATTCCATGATAGGTTGGAATGATAGAGGTCAATTATATTGGGTTTAGTTGCTATAGGTTATTTCTTATGGGTTGGATGAACATTCATTGTGAATTAGCCCATATCAATTAAAGATAGCAATAAACTATCGGTAAAATCTCTGTATTGGCCTGTAGTTGATTATTAAGTGTTCTTGGAGGGTCACCGCGGACTGAGGATGCCTCAAGAACCACCGATCCTCTGTTTGATTGTTCTTATAATTGATTGTTGCGAATTGATTGTTATACTAAGTTAGATTGTTAGACTTAGTTTATTCACTTAGCTTTGTGCTAATCCCCCACAATACTCTTGCAGGTTAACTTTTGGGAAAGATGGGCAAGTTATGGTTATTGAAGAAATGTTTGACGGTTGAAACTCTGATCAGTTTGTAGGCTAAACTGTTTTCTATGTAACACCCAGTTAGATTAAGTGTTTTGGTAAATATGTTTAATTAAGTTTGTAATAGTATAATAGTAGGTAAAGTTTGAAGTTTTTATAAATGCTTTAAGTTTTATTGAATGGGATAACGCTTCCGAATATAAAAAAAAAATATGTCTTGAAATAATGGGGTGTTTTAAGTTGGTATCAGAGCGTGGTTTAGGTGAATTGAGCATATTAAAGTGTTCAATCCTAAACTTAGTCATGTTGGTCAAACATTTCTTGTGGTGGGGATTAGTCATGATAGGATATTCGGTTAGTTTGCTAGTACTAACACTTAACGAATGTTGAGATGTGATGATTTCAGATATGGTGGATAATGAGCCACCTTCCCATACTCTTAACAATACTTCGCAGACAAATGCACCACCAGAGAATCAGGGTCATAATGTTACATCTAATTTAGCCGGTGGGAAAACTGAAACTGATCAGGAGTATATTACGAGATTGGAGAATCGGGTGTTGGAACTTCAGAGAGAGCAAGCTGGGTCTTCTCAACAACCTATTTATACTCAACCGTCGATTAAAACTAATGTTCCTCCTATTGTATCTTCTACACGGATTCCGGTATCTATACCATTTGCTTCACAGCAGCACCAACAGGGTTATACTTATCAGACTTCAGGTCCTTTTCCTTCGTCTGGTTTCTCTGGTTATCAAATACCTGTTGTTCCACCATTTCAGTCGTTGAAGAAAGGTTGTTCCCTTAAAACCTTTATGTCTTGCAATCCTTCAGTATATTCTGGAAGTAATTATCCTACAGTCACTCTAGACTGGTTACGTGATGTCGAGAGAAAATTGAATGTATGCCATTGTGAGGAGGAGGACAAAGTACCTTATGAAATACAATTGTTAAAAGGCCAAGCTATGTCCTGGTGGGATTCGATTACGGCACCATTATCTCCACAACAGTTGAGTGCTATTAGATGGTCAGATTTTCATGCCGAGGTTTGTAAGCAATTTTGTTCCGAGTATAATCTTTCCCGTATTAGACAAGAATTTCTTGACTTACAAAAAGACTGATCAGATGACAATTGATGAGTTAATTAAGCAGTTTTCTGATAAATTGCGATTTGTACAACAGTGGGTTCCGACTGATCGGACTAAGATTGATCATTTTGTGAAAACTTTACCTCCTGATTACCGTACCTCAGTTAGGTTAGCCGGTTCACTTACTCAAGCTTATGATTTAGCTCGTTCGGTTGATGGTGATATTTTGGCTAAAAGAGTATTGAATAAAGAAAAGTATTCACAAAGAAATAAAGCAGATTCTTCCGGTAAGCAGAAAGGGCAAGGTAGTCAACAAAATAGGAGATTGAATTCTGGTATTTCGACGGATAGTAATTATTGTAATAGATGTCGAGCTAGGCATAATGGTCCTTGTACTCCCCAGACATCTAGGTGTGTTAAGTGTGGAATTATTGGACATGCTGTTAAAGATTGTACTTATCCTAATAGCGTGTGTTGGAATTGCCATAAAGAGGGTCATCGTGCAGGGGATTGTTCAGAGGCGAAAAGATAGAGTATGGGTGCGGGTAAAGGTTCGTCATCCTCTGGTCAAAAGAGGAAGTATCCACCAGTAGCTGCTAGTCGAGCTTTTCAAATGACAGTTGATGAAGCTGTCATTACTGAAGATGTTATTACGGGTACTTTTCTCATTAATTCTGTACCAGCTCGTGTATTGTTTGATTCTGGTGCCAACTGTTCGTTTATATCTGTAGCATTTTGTGATAGACTGAAATTGATTCCCTATTTGATTGTTAAACCTTTAGAAGTTGAGATTGCTGACGGTAAATTAGTTCCTGTTACCACATCGGTAGCTGGAGCTAGTATACTTATTGAGGGTTATAACTTTCTAGTCTCCTTTTTGTTAATGTCAATTCCTAGTTTCGATGTAGTTATTGGTATGGATTGGTTAAGTTTGAATAAAGCCAATATTGATTGTCACAAAAAGATTATAAGAATTCTGATTTTTGACGGGTCAAATGTCATGGCTCGAGGAGAATGTGGAAGGGGTAGTTTACCGTTGATTTCTTTGTTGAAAGCTAGGAAATCTCTATCTAAGGGATGTGATTCTTATTTGGCCTATGTGATAGATAGCAAGTTAGAAAAGAAAACTTTGTCTGATATTCTGGTGGTTTCTAATTACCCGGAAGTTTTTCCTGATGAATTACCTGGGTTGCCTCCTGTAAGGGAAGTTGGATATCAAATAGAATTAATTCCTGGTTTGACTCCTGTAGCTAAGTCTCCTTATAGATTAGCTCCTTCTGAAATCTGTGAGATGATGGGTCAAATTCAGGACCTGTTAGATAAAGGGTTTATAAGACTTAGTTCTTCCCCGTGGGGTGCTCCGGTTTTGTTTGTTAAGAAAAAGGATGGTACTCTTCGAATGTGTATTGATTATAGAGAGCTTAATAAGAGAACAGTGAAAAATAAATACCCGTTACCTAGAATCGATGAGTTATTTGATCAGTTGCAGGGATCATCTTATTTTTCTAAGATTGACTTGAGATCCGGTTATCATCAGGTGCGAGTTCATGAAATATCTTCTGACTTGATTTCTCAGTTGAAAGCTGCACAGTTAGAGGCGTTGTTAGATCAAAATTTAAAATCTGAGATTTTGTTGAAACGGAAAGATTTATTGGTTGATGATTCTCGAGGGTTAAAAACTTTCCAGTCTCGGGTTTGGGTTCCATTGATTGGGGACTTCGGGATTTGATATTGTCAAAGGCACACAAATCAAGATTATCTATTCATCTAGGTAGTACAAAAATGTACAATGATTTAAAACCGTTGTATTGGTGGCCAACCATGAAAACTGATGTTGCTCGAATTGTTGAAACTTGTCACATATGTTCTCAAGTAAAAGCTGAACATCAAAAACCTTATGATGTGTTAAAACAGTTAGATATTCCCGAGTGGAAATGGGAGCATATTACAATGGATTTTGTTACTAAATTTCCACGTACTCAGAAAGGTAATGATATGATATGGGTAATTGTTGATAGATTAACTAAGAGTGCACATTTTCTGGCCACTAGTGAGACAGCATCGTTGACTCGACTTGCTCAGTTGTATATTCATGAGATTGTTGTAAGACATGGTATTCCTTTATCCATTGTTTCCGATAGAGACTCTCGATTTATTTCTGGTTTTTGGCAGAGTTTATAGCGTGAATTAGGTACTCGAGTTAATCTTAGTACAGCTTATCATCCTCAAACAGACGGATAGTCAGAGCGTACAATTCAGACACTCGAAGAGATATTGCGAGCTTGTGTACTTGAATATGGTGGTTCTTGGGATTCACATTTACCATTGATAGAGTTTGCTTATAATAACTCGTATCATTCTAGTATTGGTATGCCACCGTATGAAATGTTGTATGGACGCCGTTGTCGAACACCTACATGTTGGTTAGAAGTGGGAGAAAAACAGTTTGCGGGTCCCGAGATAGTTCAAAATACTGCTGACAAAGTTAAGATTGCTCGTGAGAAATTGAAAGCAGCTTGTGATAGACAGAAATAGTATGCTGACCCACGTAGGCGACCCGTTGTTTTTGTAGAAGGTGAACTTGTTTATTTGAAAGTTTCTCCATGGAAGGGTGTAATTAGATTTGGTAAGCGTGGGAAATTAGCTCCCCGATTTATTGGTCCCTTTAGAATTCGGCAAGTAATTAATGACCAATCGGTTTCTTTAGATTTTCCGCCTGAATTATATGGTATCCACGATACATTTAATGTTTGCTATTTAAGAAAGTGTAATGTAGAGGATCAATCCCAAATCCTTCCTTTGCAAGATCTTCGGGTTGACTCGAGTAAGAAGTTGGTGGAAGAACCTGTCGAGCTTTTAGATAGAAAAGTTACTAAATTAAGAAAGAAAGAAATTTCGATGGTGTTAGTTAAGTGGAAACATAGTTTGGGTGCGGAGCTCACTTGGGAAACGGAAGAGAGTATACGTGTTAGATACCCTAGTTTGTTTAATCTAGTGAGATTTCGGGGACGAAATCTTCATAAGGAGGGGTGATTTGTAACATCCTCAATTTGGGCCTAGGAGAAATAGGTATTTTCTTTAAATTTATATGTAAGTTATATTATTATATGTGTTTGATTGTAAATTTAATAAGAAAATAAGTTTCAGGAAAAATTGTGACTAGTGAAATATTGTTTGTTTTAAATAAATATAGATGACAGTAAAATAAAATAATGTTCTCGCATTTGAAATTTAGGTTCTAGACAATAGATTTAAAAAGGGGTATAATTTTAATACAATGAGTTAAATGGGTCGGTTTAATAAAAAAATAGGGAGGCCGACCTATTTTCCCCAATTTCATTGTGTTCTTCATTCTAACTCAAAGATTTTCAAACTAAATCACTAATCCAAATTGCTAGTGAAGATTACATGAAATTGATGACTAAATCTTTAAGTTCATCATCATCTTAAGATTCTTGTGGTTCTTCATCTTTGTAAGTAAGTTCTTGTTATCTAAATGATGAAGTTAGGTTAAATTCTTGTGTGACTTGAATTAAAGTTAGAATGCTTTAGTTATTAGTTGCATGATGATTCTTGAGCTTTATTGAGTTGATTACATGTTGATTACATGAAGAAATTGCTAGATTTTTTGAATTTGAGTTTGAATGTGAGATTTTTAGGTTATGAGTGATTTGTATGAATTGTGATGATTTTGTGATTGAAACTATGTTATATGATGTTATTAGGTGTTTTAGTAACTAAATATTGGTAAAAATTCGAGTGCACAACTGAGTTTGGTCGTTTTTGTGGTTTGTGGTTCGTATGTGAAATTGCAGAAAATTGGTTAAGTGCAGGTCTAGAAGATGGTGAGAATTCGGTGGATTTATCAAGAATCCGGTAGATTCCTGGTTAATCCGGGCGGATTCGCCAACCGGATTCTATATAAAAGTTCTGTCCTATTTTGGTATCTGAAAAATGTTTGGAATCCGGTGGATTCTATCTGAATCCGTCGTTCATCTGAATCCGGTCGGATTCATTTAGAATCCGGCGGATTCATACTGTGTGACAGCATGTTTTTGATTTAAACTTTATAATGTGATTTAGCTTGTACATTGTGGTTATAGGACTTAATATATGCTTGATTGTTAATATTAAGTTATAAACAATATGATATGAAGTTTGACTCGAAATTTCTTATGTGTTTCAGATCCGACGAAGACTCAATAAAATTAGACCTTTGAGTGGGAGTTTGAACGAGACAGCTGAGTGGACTAATTCTCACAGTTTAATTTTGGTGTTAACAATTATTTACATCAATCTTAAGTTGATAGTATTGATTACATATTTGATAATGAGAGTGCCCCTGACGTTGGATCTAGATGACAATTGACTACAATTGAAATGCGGAATCAATCAATTGCACGTATTGCTAACAAACACAAACCGAAACAAATGTATTTGAACAAAGTAAATGTGTATATCAGCTTGTATAACGAATTGGGAACGATTACAAAGTGGTTTAGTCAACAAATGGTGCTAGGGTTTCGTCCAACCCTAGCCTGAAACCCGTAGGTTTGTATTTATACTAAAAGTCTGCCGACATGCGTCACTTGTGGAAGTGTCGCATGTGGCCGCCTTCATGCGTCACTTACCTAAGTGACGCTATGCGTCACTAAGGCAAGTGACGCCTAACCTAAAACGTAAGTGTCACATATAACAAAAACTATATTTTCACTATACGACTAACGACACTTATTACAACTCGATAGACCAACTGACAGACAACCTAATATGCATCAACAAACTCCCCCGTGTCTTCATCTTGGTCTTCAAAAATCTTCAAAATCTTCAAGTTTAGCGTTTAGCACCAACCTTCTGGGAAAGTACCTCCAGCGTGTATTCCCACCTTTAAACATATCTCGACCACCCTTGTGAACTTTGAAGCCTCTTCTAAATCAGCTTGATTGTACATAAGTTTATTCTTGTAGAGAGCTTTCAAATCTTTCTTCGTTAAGTTGATTAGGTTGATCGGATCGAAAACACGAATTGACTTTCCCACAAATTCCTAAATCGGCCATTCTCCCCAAACCTCATGTGCTTGTACCACAGCTGTCTATGTAGAATATTCGATTACAGCTTCTTGAGTTACAGAGTCAAACCACCAATACTTAAGATCGCGTAAGAAATTCAGTGGCAACTCTTGTAAGGGAACAGTCTTAAGACTAGCAGCTGGTGGATAATAATATTTCACGATCGGTTGTTGAGTTCTCAAATCAATCTTCTTCTTGTATGAGTATCGAACTCCCAGCTCTGGTCTGATCCACAAATATTTCTTGCTATAAATCTCTTTTCTCAAAATTCTCTGAAAAAGAACTCCTCGAGTATCTTCAGAGTGATTAACGATGTTTAGCTGAGCAAGACGATTCAATTCAACATTCGGCAAAGTGCTAATATGATTAAATCTCGGTTTGAAGTATTGCACGCCGTCACTTCTCTTTATCAGAATCAAAAAGTTATCAATATCGAACTTCCAACTTCTGATCAACCTAGTCAATTTACCTCTAACTAGATAAGTTTTACACGTTTTCAATTCAGGTGCAATTGACTTATAAACCACTTGCGGTTTCGAAATTCCAGAAGATGTAGATGCGGAAACTGATTCAGCAGTAGATTGTCCCATTGGAGGTTCTGCCTCATCCTCGAAAGAATCTGTTTCGATAACCGGAGCATCAAAATCAAATGCTTGAGCAGGTTGCCTTAACACTGGCTCCGGTTCACGTTCAGGTGCCGGTTCTTGATTAGGATTATCCATGTATTCCTCATCCGACCCTGGAACCTCAGCATCCATCTCAATATCATCGGGATCAAAAGATCTATCAACTTCATCAAATCTATTAACCAAACTCTGCAGATATGTCAAATTGACATTTGACTAATCGGTTGCAATCGGAGTCGGTTGTCCCGGAACATCAACAAAATAATCTAAAGCGATATTTTCATTTATGTCTGAAGATTGTACATTTTCTGGTTCAGGGGGAGGCGTTACATTTGTTTCCAAGGCACGCTGACCTTCCTCCCCCGAAACAATAGTAACAGACTCCAACTCTAGCAACCTAGAATCTAACTCGGAGACCTGTAGCTTTAATGCATCCACTTGTGCAGCTTTAAGCTCTAACTCTTTGATTTGAGACGCCTGAGCTGCAATAATTGCATTCTGATCATCAAATCTTTTCGTCAAGCTCTCCATCTGAGCAAGCAGCAGCTGTATCGATGGCAAATCAGTCTGTGGTTGAAGTGGTGGTTGCTGAGAAGTATGCTGAGTTGGTTCCTCAATAACAACCGTAGTCCGCTGGCGTCTTCGAAGAGGTAAGTCAGCATAAGAAGGTGAAGACCCAGCAGGACGTTTGCCTGGATTCCTCGGGACATGGACCCTGCCAGCAGAAATCCGTCTCAAAATACGCTTGAAGCGTCGAGGATCCGCAAGTTGAATTCCATCCAAAGCGGATTGTGGTGGCACATCACCCTCAGAATCGGGTGGAGTGGGCCCACCATCATCAGAATCAGCCTCGACTTGGTCAACACGATCAATATCATCTAAGTCTTGAGCAATATCAGCATCAACCAAGTCGTCCTCGTTGACCGGAGGAACGACATCATCCAGAAAGCCATGATCGCGCGGCGCAACATAGTTTTCGTTTACTATGTGCCCGAAGAGGTCGCGATCTGCCAAAACCTGCTCGCCCTTTGGCGCGAGCTTGCAGTCGTTGAAGACTCACAATAGCATGGGCGTCGGTACCAAAAGCGATCGCTGATCCGGTGCAATCTCGAGGTTCAGATCATTCAGTAAAAGCTGCACAAACCTCGGATACTGCAGCCATTTATCCTTACCTGCTCGTATGTTCTCCACCATGTTGCCAAAAACATAACCGCTGAAGTTATACGGTTTGTTGTAAATCAGGGCCAACATGAGAGAAAGTGTCAAGTGACTGGCAGCATCGTAACCCCCTTTCCGCGGAGATAAACACACGATAACAATGTGACATAAGTACCTCCAGACCCTGCAGAGATACTGTTTGCGGAAATCAGATAGCTGATTCGCTGGATAGCCCATCCTCTGAAGTCCCCCATAGATAAACGTGGTTGGGAACATAGTGGGCATTGTGGCGTCATCGGGGAACTGAAGAACCTGTCGGATAGAGTTCTCAGTAATTTCTATCTCCTCCCCGAACATAGTAGAGACAATTCTCGGGATGTCACCCTGAGTCCGGATCACCGCATGATCATAAAACTCCTCAATTTGGTTCATATAAACCGGAGTCGATGCGGTAATGGCGTAATGAATTCTGGATCGTCGAAGAAACTCAATCATCGGCCTGAACGGCGCCGAATTAGCATGTGTAGATTCCAGAAACGCCGTGATATTGTGTCGGGTGTTGGTACGGCGATAATAGTGCTGTAGGTCAGTCATCTGTAAGCTAAAATACAAACAAAAAATAACCGAAAGCATTATATAGTTAGCCCGAACACAGATAGGTTAAAAAATGAAAGTTGACTTTAGGCGTCACTTATGGTAAGTGACGCATGGCCACTACCGACACTTAGGAAGTGTCGTATTATACAGTACTCAAAATTAAAATTGAAGTATAGCGTCACTTATGGTAAGTGACGCTATCAAGCGTCACTGATGTAAGTGACGTTTGTATTTCATGAGTCAATGTATACGACACTTAAGAAGTGATGGGTGAAGAACATGCGGCATTTAACATAGTGACGGTATCCTAAGGGAGTCACTTAAGAAGTGACGGTATAAGTGACATATAGACATAGGCGTCACTTAGACAGTCACTTAAGGGAGTGACGCATTATGGGGCGTCACTAGGATGAGTGACGGACTTAACAAATAATTCAAGTATATGCGTCACTACAAGAGTCACTTAAGAAGTGACGCAAGAATAAGCGTCACTTATTGAGTGACGGTATGGGCGTTCAAAATTACCAAGTAGCGTCACTTGAGATAAGTGACGCACGAAGTGACGCAACGATGAAGATCATCGTGTCACTGTTCATACCCAGATTTCAAAATTGGGGTTTTCGAAAATCGAAGCAAACGGATTGTGCGCATGATAAAGACGAGTACTATACACTATTTATTACCATAAAACATGATCAAATCAAGCACTAAATCAATTGATTTCAAGTTTACCCAAAAACCCATAACCCTAATTCAAAATTAAAGCATGAATATCGAACAGAAAAGGTTAAGGTTAGTACCAAATAGGTCGTGTGAATGAGGGGAACAAAGATATAGCACTGGAATGCACGAACAAGCCGTAGAAACCACGAACAGATTGAAGAAAAACGCACATAACAAGTGATGCAAAGACAGTGGAAGTGTCGGTATGTCAGAGCAAGTGACGCTATTGTAGTTTGAAAAGTGGTGAGGTTGAGTGTCATGGGGAAGAGTATTTATACACAAACCCTAGTGTGCGTCACTCAACCCGGCACTTATAGCGTAGCTTACCCCGACACTTAAAGTGTCATTAAAGTAAGTGACGCAATATCGTATGCATCACTGGCAGCGTCACTTATGAAAGTGACGCGCAATTCACTTTTAGTGAAAAAGTTGCGATTTTATCGATTTTCACGTTGTGATTTCGGTACTCAAATTTTGAAAATGTAACTGTAACTTGGAGAAAATCTAAATTTAAACTAACTTAGATAAAACACATACAGGAATATAAATTTACAACTTAGAAAAGTAACACATTCTTTTTGGTGACGGAGTTGATATAGTCTGGTTAGGGATCATATCTGAATAACATGCATTTATTAGGAACAGTAAGTGTTATTTCGATCATCAGTATATTTGTCCTCTTTAAATTTACTTGACATACTTAAAACACTTTTTATAAAAATTATTTCAAAACGATTATTAGTATATTTGTCCACTTAAACATGATACACTTACATCTAGGAGATATTTTATTATTATTTGTATGTTCATTTCGCTGTGGTTCCCACTATAGAGATACATCTTAACTTAAGACATAGACCATGTTTCCATTTATAGATAGACTATAAGAAAATCAATTTTAAGAATCAAGTCAGCGGTGACAGGTCTGTACTTACGTACAATAGAGCGACATAACTTGATTCAGGTTTAAGCAAAACCAAACTTGGTCAAACCATTTTGGCGACCTTGTAAGGTATCTTAATTTTAAAGACTTTGCAAGTACTTTGACTTGTTTTTGCTTAATTTTTAAGTATGTATTAACAGAAGTCAGGTCTATACTTACGTATAACAGAGAAAACTGTCAATATAGATACCCCCAAATGATATCAAATAAACTTCTTTCATGAAAGCATGTCTAGTATAAGTAAGAAATTAAGACTTTTGTCATACATCTAATGATGTTGTACCACTTGAAATGGACAATTAATGGTTAAGCTTCTTAAGACTTCTCAAAGAGTTTTGCATAACATGCCTACTAATATATCGTATGATGAAGACAATGTTTATAAAAACTGTTTTCAATACGTCAGATAAATCTACTGACACATCCAAGATAAACCTTAAATTTCCATTTTTATGCATGTCACCCGATGTACTATCATATCCCAAGTTGTTTACAGACACAACTTCAACGTCTATTTTAAAATGTAGCAACCTTGCATTTCTTTAATACTAGAAAGTATAAAGAGTGGCAGTTGCGTTGTTGCCTAATTTTTTTTTTTATATAAATACACAAAAATAAATAACGTTCCAAGTTATAAATTACTTTTTAGCGATAAAGAATCTTAAACCAATCATGTTGATTACTTCATCAAATCGAGTACGCGTAAAGGCTTTAGTGAAAAGGTCGGCATTCTGCTTTAAGGTGTCTATTTGGACTAGGTCTATCAGGTGTTTTTCATAGCAATCCCGTATAAAGTGGAACCTAAGTTCAATGTGTTTAGTCTTAGAGTGCTGTAGGGGATTGCGTGTGATAGATATAGCAGCAGTATTATCTATGTGAATAGGAGTCATAGAAAGAAGTAACCCGTAATCACGCAGTTGATGCTGTATCCATAGATTCTGAGAGCAGCAGCTCGCAGCAGCAACGTACTCAGCTTCTGCAGTGGAAAGAGAAACTGTAGTCTATTTCTTGCACTGCCACGATACCAGTCGAGTTCCTAGGAATTGGCATCCACCAGTGGTTGACTTCTTGTCAATGCTGCAGCCGCCATGATCTGATCCGAATAGGCAGGAAGAGCGAAGGATTTCTCATTTGAATACCATAGACCAAGATTGGGTCTATGTTTGAGATACCCAAAGATTCGCTTTACTGCCCTCATATGAGACACCTTTGGTTTGGCTTGAAAGCGAGAGCATACGGATACCGCAAACACAATATCCGGTCGAGAAGCAGTCAAGTACATCAAAGAACCTATCATTGATCGATAGTCCTTTTCTTTGCAATCTTCTTCATCGTCAGCAAGTCTGAGATTGTGATTAAGCTCGATGGGAGTCCCATAGGTTTTACAATTGAGCAGATCATATCGAGTCAACATGTCTTTGACATACTTTGACTGATGAATATAAATACCTTTTGGAGACTGCTCAACTTGTACACCTAAAAAGAATTTGAGCTCCCCCATCGCACTCATCTCAAACTCATATTTCATGATCTCCTCAAAGTGCTTGCACATCGCTTCATTTGTAGAGCCAAAAATAATGTCGTCCACATACACCTGCACGAGTAGCATATCCTCTCGATCGCCAGTCCGTTCTTTGCGGATGAACATAGTACTGTCGATATTCCCACGAACAAATCCATGCTTAAATAAATGGGTAGTAAGCCTCTCATACCATAATCGCGGGGCTTGATGAAGACCATATAACGCCTTGTTTAACTTGCAGACGTATTCTGGATGCTCAGGGTTTTCAAAGCCAGGAGGCTGTTTCACGTAGACATCAGTGTCCACTTTTCCATATAAAAATGTGCTCTTAACATCGAGTTGGTGAACGCGAAACTCTTTGTAAGACGCAAATGCAAGGAAGATCCAAATGGACTCAAGTCTTGCCACAGGAGCGAAGACTTCATCATAATCCAAGCCCTCGATCTGACTGAATCCTTGAACGACCAATCGGGCTTTATTCCGAATTACAATACCCCTATCATCCATCTTATTGCGAAACACCCATCGAGTGCCAGTTAAATGAGCACCTTTGGGTAATGGAACTATATCCCACACGTGCAGCTTGTTGAACTGCTGCAACTCTTCTTGCATAGCCTCGACCCAAGATGGATCTTTTAAGGCCTCATCAACCTTCTTCGGTTCAATTTTGGATAAATGACAGGAATTTATCCGGGCAACCAAATTCAACATTTCTTGATTCGAATTTTGCTGCACTTGGTGCCTTGTTTGAACAGCAGCATCAGGATCACCGATAATGTTATTGATGGGGTGATCCCTGTGTACACGTGTGACTGGGATTCGATCGGGTGCAAGTACTAACTCCAAATTGTTCATGTCCCCCTCAGTAACGGGAACAGTGTTAGTCGCAGGAGCAGTAGGACTTTCAGGTTGCACAGGTTGAAGTTCCGTATCATCTTCATTAGAGAAAAGGTGAGAATGGACCATTTCTTCTTCTTCCTCGTCTTCCTCTAACGGTGGCATGTTGGGATCATCTGGATGTTCTGTTGCATTAGTCGTTCCTGAAGTCGAAGGAACATCCGAAAGTGGAACAGTAGATGATGGTGTGGATGTAGTAGGTAGTGGTGTGGGTGTTGTAGTAGGTGTTGGAGGTGATGGAGTGGGTGTTGGTGTAGGTGGAGATGCCGGTTTTAAAGTAGAAGTGTCTTGATACAAACTTATACCATGAAGCAAAGTAACTATCTCATCCTCGTCATCATGTCCTTCAGGTATGTCGAACGAATTGAACACGTCCTTGTAATTAAATAACCATTCAGGACCCGTTCCTTGAGGAGGATCCTTGTATCGCAAGCATTTCACCTCAAAATGCTCTTCAACCTGGTGAGTTGATTTGATGTAGACTCGTTTATTCGGAGAGTTGACTGAATATCCAAGGAAGATTCCTTCAATGGCATTAGCTCCAAACTTCGAGACCTTGTCTTTGGAGACCATAATCAAACACGGACACCCGAAAGGTTCCAGAAACTGCAAAGTGGGCTTACGGTTATTGAAGAGTTCATAACATGTCTTATTCTTCTTCTTAACCGTGAGCACGCGGTTCAAAACATAGCAAGCAGTACTGACTGCTTCTGCCCAAAAGATTATAGGAAGCTTAGAATCGGCCAGCATAGTCCGAGCTGTCTCGATAATAGTCCTATTTTTACGCTCAACAACTCCGTTCTGTTGAGGAGTTCGAGGGGCACTGAACTGATGGTCAATGCCTTTCGTGGCACAGTATAACTCAAGAGTAGAGTTCTTGAATTCAGTCCCGTTGTCACTTCGCAGTCTTTTCACCTTTAAGTTGCATAAGTTTGCCAACTTATCTAACAGATACACCAGAATGTCTGGTGTTTCACTCTTCGCACCCAGAAAGTACACCCATTAAAATCTTGAGTAGTCGTCGGTGACTACTAAGCAATAAGATCTTCCACCGATGCTCTTGGTAGAAATAGGACCGAATAGGTCCATGTGCAATAACTCCAATGGTGCCGCAATGGAATTCATTAATTTTGGCTTGTGGGGTTTCTTATGAAGTTTCCCTTTATGGCAGGCGACGCAGTCATCTTTTAGCGCGAATGACTGTTTAGGGATTCCATTTACCAAGTCATTGTTTATCAAGAAGTTCATCTTACGAAAATGGATGTGTCCCATTCGTTGATGCCACAATAGTGATTCCTTTTCTGAAGCCTTCGAAAGGAGACATGTATACTCATCTTTAGTCTCCACGGTTCGCATATTCATAACGTAGGTGTCGTTTCTCCGTGGTGCCCTTAAAATCACCCATTCCTCGGGGATAACGAAACCCGGCTTCAAGATCACACATTCCGTCTTTGTGAACGCTGTTGTATAGTCCTTATCACATACTTGTGAAACGCTCAGCAAGTTCTGAGTAAGTTGAGCCACATAGTTCACATTCTCGAAGCTAACTTTCCCGTTAGTTAGCGTTCCTCTACCCGAAATGGTTCCCCCTGTATCTCCAGCAAATGCAACATGTCCTCCAGAATGTGGTTTAACATCCGTCAAAAGGGACACATCGCCCATCATGTGTCGCGAACAGCCACTGTCCATAAACCATTCACTGTCTTTAACGCGTTCTGACTGCTGCAACACATAAAATAGGAGATTAGTGAGAAACGGTGACCCAAGCCTTTACAGACTTAGGTCGACCACAGTCATCAACAATAATCACATCAGATAAGACTTTATTTTTAAACAAATCAGATTTTGTATCTGATGTGTTATTATTGATGACGCTAGAGTCCGCAGTAGACTCTTTTCTTTTCCAAACCTTGGATGGTTTGGAATTTGGCTTTGGAGTAATGTCAGGTTCTTGTTTTGGCAAAGGTTTTTGCCTAACATTACTCGTTTTTACAGCAGGTTTGGGAGAGACAAAGTAACGCCTAGGAGGAGATCTTGAAAATCAATTTCGGAAAATAGATGTCCTAGGCATTTCTCTCCCGTAGTTCTGATGAGACAATTTGGGACATTCACGAATTAGATGTCCTTGTCTCTTGCAGTAAAAACATGCTCTAGTCTCAACAGCTGGTTGAGGCTGAGGATTTACCACCGGAGTAGAAGAAACGTTTCTAGAACATGCACATTTTGTGCACGTCTTAGAAATTTCCTGTTTAGGTTGAGAGGTTGAAGTAGAAGGTTTATGTTGCAAAATCTTTACAGGTGACTGTAAAGTTTGAGATTTTGATTTTAAAACCTTATTCTTTTCCTTGTTAGGTTAAACCTTAATTGTAGGTTCAACCTTTAACACTTTTTCTGCTTTTACTTCAACATTCTTTTTAAACTCAGGATACTCCTCATCGGTAATATCCTCAATCTCAACAATCTCCTCATTACTAACTGGAGATTCACATCCGATTTAACAAACTGAGGCGAAGGATACTTTGTCCGTTAAGTTTTCTCCTTCGCCTGTTTGTAAACCTTATTAACCTTAGATTTGACCCCGTATAACAATGCATAGTCAACCGGAATCTCTTCGGTGCCTTCCTTAACAGGCATAGGACAGTATTCAGTAGGAGGCGGGACTACATTATAACCTAGTCCCGTCTTTGTTTTGTGATCTGTCCTTTGCTTGTTAAGAATTTCATTAAAGGCAACAGTAGACGAAGAGGAACCTAGAATCTTACTCTTATATTTGTCATATTCATCTTTAAGATCAAAATGTTCCTTTTTCAAACGGTCTATTTCAGCAAGATAACTATCAATAGCATCCTGTTGACTAAAAACTTTAGACTTATACCTAAGCGTGTCCTGTTGATAAGCCTCTATTTTCTTATCATACAATTGTTCATTTGCTTTTAGGTATTTGTTTGATTCACTAAGTTTTTTGACCTTTTTCCTTAAGTCTACGTTGTCTACTTGAAAGCATCTTAAGGATTCAGTTAACTTAATGCATGAGATACAGTTCAAAGGTTCTTCAGGTTCATTGCGTACCTCATTTGAAATGTGAGTCATGAGACACTGCTGATAATTCTCAGCATACATACTCCAATCTGTGTTGGTTGGCTCAAAAACGACAAGTGCGTCAGCTGTTGCTTGCTTCACTTGATCCTTCTCAGAAGTTCTGGGAGCATCAGGCTTTGTGAAACCTGACGGAGGAACCTTTGGCTTCTCACACTCTCTTGCAAAGTGTCCCAGATTTTGACAATTGTAACAACGCACCTTGCTTTTATCAAAACCGAAACTGGTTTTGCCATCTCCCTCCAAACTCTTGCGACCAGTTCATTGCAAGAATTTCTGAACACGCCTTGATATCATGGCAATGTTCCAGTTCTAGTCCATCTGCTCAAGATCATCATCATCAAGTTGAGCATAATCCTCTTTGGCCAGTTCCAAAGTAGCATTTGGTTGTGAAACCAAATCCTTATAAGAGCTTAGAAAGGCTGTATAGATAGCATCCTGCTCTTAAATAGCAGGAGAGACAGAAACCTGCTGTTGTGACCCCTGTGAGGGTCCAGAAGCATATACTGGATGAGGAGCACCAGTAGAATACAATGGGGCTTGAAGTGGAGAGCTCGTAGAAGAAACAAAAGCCATTCCACCATAAGTCTTGCCGGTGCTGACTTTTCCTCCATATAAGGACGGGTCTTGAACAAAACCGCCCGACTTGCATTCTCTCTTCTTCATCTCCATCGCGTGAGCTTGAAGAATACCAATTAGCTCATCCAAATTCATGGTAGCTAATTCTTGACTTTCCTTGAGAAGCTGTACTTTAACATCCCAAGAACTAGGCAAGACATCTAGCAGCTTCTTATTCACTTCAAGTGGAGGAATATTATAACCTCCCTCCGTCAACTCACTCACTAACTGTGAGTATCTAGTAAAAACTCCTGAAGCTGTTTCATTTGGCAAAGAATCAAAAAGATCATACTGCTTCTTGATCAGTTCTAACTTAGCTTCTTTATACCTTTGATTTCCACCACATCTTGTTTCGATAGCTTTCCAAAGTTCGTATGTGGTTTCATGTGATTTGAACAGTCTTAACACATCTTTGGTTAGGCACATACAAATAGCCGCATGTGCCTTTTTCTCAATATCATAGTCTTTCTTTTCCTCCGGAGTCATGGACCTGTAGACCTTGACCGGAGCAATACCAGGGAAGATTCCTTTGGCTAAGGGAGCTACATATCTTTCCTTGAGTGGACCCCATAGCTCTGGACAGTGGAAGTTTATGTACTGTTCAAATCGATCACGCCAATATGTGTAATCCATGTCAGCCGTAAACAGGGGAGGTTTATTATTAGAACCAACATCGTGATTCTGTTTTAACATATCCCTGATTCCTCTAATATCTTCTTTATCAACAACAGCTGCCATTGAAGATATACCTGAAATTTTACTCAAAAACAAAAGCTCGAAAACTTATTAGTACCGAAGGCGTCACTTAGTAAGTGACGCACTCAAGTGTCGCAACGACTAGCGACACTTGGTAAGTGACACTATCGAGTGACGGATGAAGTGACTGATGACACTGTGAGTAAGTGTCTCTCAATCAGGCAAGTAACGCACTCAAGTGTCGTACTTGAGTGACGTACTAAAACAAGTAGGCGTCACTAGTAAAAGTGACGCAATAAATCAAAAGGCGTCACTAAAGGAAGTGACGCAATAAATCAAACAGGCGTCACTAACAGAAGTGACGCTTGATACTCAAGTGACGTGCAACAGTGACGCACGTAAGTGACGGTGGATTAGAGTGAAGGGCACTTAAGTTAAGTGTCGTATAAACCTCAAATGACGCTCCAAGTACGCGTTCAAGTGACGGTAAAACCCTAATTTGGAATTAGGTAGTGCCGCTGTAAGTGACGCGTCCAAGTGACGGATCGAGTGTCGCAAAACGGCTGCAAAATCCCAAAACCCTAAAAAACTCGAACTTTCGTAAACCTAACGAAAATTCCTTGAACCCTAATGGACGAAACCTGTAAATGATGAAGAATATCGACTGTATTTCACCTTAGCAACTCAAAATCCGTATGTAATCTCGATTCTTGATTCAAACAAAACCGAAATCAACCCAAAACACCTTCTAAACGTCAATGTTATCACCTAAAAGCTCTGATACCAGTTGAGAGTGCCCCTGACGTTGGATCTAGATGAGAATTGACTACAATTGAAATGCAGAATCAATCAATTGCACGTATTGCTAACAAACACAAACCAAAACAAATGTATTTGAACAAAGTAAATGTGTATATCAGCTTGTATAACGAATTGGGAACGATTACAAAGTGGTTTATTCGACAAATGGTGCTAGGGTTTCGTCCAACCCTAGCCTGAAACCCGTAGGTTTATATTTATACTAAAAGTCTGCCGACATGCGTCACTTGTGGAAGTGTCGCATGTGGCCGCCTTCATGCGTCACTTACCTAAGTGACGCTATGCGTCACTAAGGCAAGTAATGCCTAACCTAAAACGTAAGTGTCACATATAACAAAAACTATATTTTCACTATACGACTAACGACAATTATTACAACTCGATAGACCAACTGACAGACAACCTAATATGCATCAACAGATAAGTTGATGATAGAAGTATTAAATGAACTTGTTGATTGATGGATTAATTGATTGCTAGTGAATAATTCCATGATAGGTTGGAATGATAGAGGTCAATTATATTGGGTTTAGTTGCTATAGGTTAATTCTTATGGGTTGGATGAACATTCGTTGTGAATTAGCCCATATCAATTAAAGATAGCAATAAACTATCGGTAAAATCTCTGTATTGGCCTGCAGTTGATTATTAAGTGTTGTTGGAGGGTCACCGCGGACTGAGGATGCCTCAAGAACCACCGATCCTCTGTTTGATTGTTCTTATAATTGATTGTTGCGAATTGATTGTTATACTAAGTTAGATTGTTAGACTTAGTTTATTCACTTAGCTTTGTGCTAATCCCCCACAATACTCTTGCAGGTTAACTTTTGGGAAAGGTGGGCAAGTTATGGTTATTGAAGAAATGTTTGACGGTTGAAACTCTGATCAGTTTGTAGGCTAAACTGTTTTCTATGTAACACCCAGTTAGATTAAGTGTTTTGGTAAATATGTTTAATTAAGTTTGTAATAGTATAATAGTAGGTAAAGTTTGAAGTTTTTATAAATGATTTAAGTTTTATTGAATAGGATAACGCTTCCGAATATAAAAAAAAAAATTATGTCTTCAAATAATGGGGTGTTTTAAAAAACGTAATAAACCGGGCAAAACTGCTTTATCGCACCTCCGTTCATTCATTTCAATGCATTTTGAGCTAAGCAAAGAATTATGACCTCTAACTTATGTCATTTTCTTCGTTTGGAAAATACGAACGCGTGGATATAAAGAACGCTGAAAATGGATAAACGACGAAGAAGTTACGGCCGAACGAAGAAACGAAGAACCGAAGAGCCAGGATACGGCTGAGCCAGACCGCATTCGGCTGGACACAGACTGTATACGGCCTGTGCAGACCGTATACGGCCTGTGCTCAGCCGTATACGGGCCAGTTCAGCCGTATTCACCCTATGCACAGCCGTATACGGTCTAGTTCATCCGTATTCACCCTAGCTCAGCCGTATCGTGCGTTTGGGTGATAAAAATCTGATTTTTATTCGCCTTTGCAATACGGTTGTGCGTTTCATGGTTAGGATACGGTCTACGGATACGGCTGTGCGATCTCTATATATAAAAGCCTCATTTCATCAAACCAAGAAACATCTCACACTTCACATCTCAACAATTTTCGTTTTCTTACATTTTTATATTTTTACTCTCTCTATAGATTAGTTTAGATGGTTTCTCTCTCTAGAGTTTTCTCTCTCTAGAGAGAGATAGATAGTTAGTTGGTTAGCAGTAGAGAGAAGGAAAGCTGGTATTGTAATCACGGTGTAATAAGAAGCATTCTTGGTGCAAGACTCTACCTTTCTTTTCAGCTGTTACTCTGCTCAATTTTACTGGTGATATCTTTTCATACTTATACTATGTCCGAATTATTTCTGCCTGTTTGTATGATGTATGTTACTGTTATTGCCATGCTTATTGAGTAAGTGTGCTATTGCGGTTGTCGAAATGTAGATAGTTAGAAGTAGGGATGGTGTTGAATTAATCTTTAAATCTATATAATTGGGGATTGTTATATTTGTTATCTCTTAACTTATCATGCATCTAGATTTAGCTATGGATCACCCTTTCCAGTCCTTCGCGTGACTACTACTTTAGGCTTAGAACCTGATCAACTCTAGGTACAGTAGGAAGTTATCTGTGTTATAGTAAAGAAGCCGTGTATGTCACTGTAATCCGACTGTAATACTGGGCAAATGCCCCGGAAAGAGCCGTCTGTGCCGACACTGTGGATTACCTAGAGACCCTAGAAACCAATATAGATGTGGAAATGTTACAGTACACAGTCTGTCTACCCTTGTAACTGAAGCTGTGGAAACACTTTAACATTGTACACTGTATCTGTACCTAGGGATGAAAAGCTGTGGAAACACCATAGTACACCGCAAGTACATCCTTGGTTACATAAATATGTGGAACTGTTTAAGTGCAGTACATCGTGAACGGTTCCTAGGTTGGTACGCTGTGGAAGGAGTATGCATTGTACACCGCTGGTGTTCCTAGGGTTGAATGACTGATTGCAAAGGAGAGGCTAGATCATGACAGAAGTAGTTGAACTAATCAAACATAAGGAATGAGTCTGGAGATGAAAGTCAAGCCCAGCAGTGGTTCAGGAGTCTTAAAACCCCTAGACTCTACAAAACTGATAGTTTAGAATAGCAAGTTAAATAATCTGAACATGTTTAGGAAATGGTATTTACATTTAGGTGTTAAGAACGGTCAGAATTACCTGCGTGGCAGTCTGTTACCTTATTCCTGCACCCTTCAAGGGTCATTTGTCCACAAAGACAGTGTGGGGGGTTGAGCAGCCTGTTTTGATCGATTTCACGATAGCCTAGGTCTCGTGACATACTAATTCTGGTACTTAACTAGAATGAGTAGGGTCCTAGTGTTTACACCCATAATGCATCTGTTTATTAACTAAAAATGTCCTCAATTATCTTTATAATAAGCATCATCCCCGCAACTGATTATTGAAGTTTCAACCGCCGCAATTCTCTATCTGTCTACCTAGCTACCGATTCTTCTCTATCTAATTTACTTTTCCTGTCTTTAGTTAATTAGTTGATTAAATTAGAAAACCCCCAAAACCTACCTATTTGCACAAAACCCATCCTAAAAGCAAAACTCTATCTTTGGCATCACTTTGTTTCAATTCGCTCCGATTTAAGAACGACCTCGAGTTATACTTACTGCTTGCTCACCCTGTGCGATAGGTAGTACTTATAAATTGAGTCCCCAGCTCTTTATAAATTTAAAACTTAACAACCGACGCCGCCCTGATCTGTCCGGTCTCTGGTCCTCCGACGACAAAGACGGTCCTCCTTCCCCCTAAAAGGCAGGTGGGCTTCTTGAGCCGACGGTTTGGGGCGCGTCAAGTTTTTGGCGCCGCTGCCGGGGATCGTAGAGCGTTACGATTCTGAAGCCGCCTTAGATAGAATAAGCAATTAGGAGATCCTTTTCGCATAGGTTGTCCTCAACCTATTCAAAATTTACTTTTCTTAGAATAAATTAGCTTAGTTTAAAATAAAATGAAAAATCTAAAAATATCTTTCTACGATTCGCCGCCTTCTGGTCCCATTTCTCTGTCCGCCTCCAAGACGACTAAAGAAATGACGACTATGGACGATGCTGAGTTCTTCAACCACTTGGAACTAGAGTTGAAATCCGACTTTCACTCATCACCGGAAGGAGCCTCTGCTAGCCCAGACGACGATTCTAGAACCTTAGGGAAATTCTTAGATCTTGACTTAGGAACCCATAAATCTCAACAGAAGATCTCAACTTCTGCTTCTAGCATTCCAAGCTATCAGGTTTTACCTGCACCAGAGATTAAATATTCCTTAGAAAATATCCCTAGATTCCCTGATTTTGTCAATAATATTCCTGAAAACACTCAATCCTTTCATTCCTCATCTAATGAAGAACGAATCTCCATAAGGAATGAGGATATTCATGAACATTTTCCAAAATCCCCAATTTTTGTCTACCTCGTACCAGAAACTTCGTACACCATTTATCGTGTTGTTGATAAGGAGATACCGAAAGATTCAGATGGTGATGAAATCCGATACGTTGGTTACTCTTTTGACCCTGACAGGAGGTTAGGTGTATGTAAGGCATTTGCCTTACACTTAAATATATCTGATTTTCCTTACTCAGTCGAGCAAAGAAAAACCATCTTAAGGATTGACATACTCGTAGGTATTCTCCACTGTCTTCCGATCCAAAAGGGAGATGGTATCCTCACTCGATATCGAGAGCAAGAGCGAAAGCTATTATCAGAAATAGATCGCCTCATGGATCTATTTGCTTGCACCAATTATCCATCGGTTTCACAAACCATGATTAATCGTTATGTTGCAGCAATGATAAAAGAGCTTGAGCTATTAACTTCTAGAGATCCTGCGATCACTATCGTCATTTCTGGAAAAATTCCATTTCTCGTAGATCCCGCCGCTTATATAATCACCAATTTGCAAGAAATATTTCCTGGAGCTGACGACGACAAGATAGAAGCCGTTTTCTTTGCCGAAAGAAAAGATATTCACGTTAAACTTGCTTCGTTGTTCGATCAATCCAAATTCCCTTTTACCGTTTCTCAAAGATCTTTAATTTGGGATATCACCATTGCAGTGCAAACTACAAATGGAGATCCCGACTCAAAAGAGGAACTTAGATTTCAGAGAATTTTAGGAAATCTTCTTCACGATCTTAATAATATAGACCGTGGTATGCGAATAGGAATTTCAAGTAAAAAGAAAGTTAGAAAGGAATTTAATAAGTTTGTTAACAATCTGCTAGAATTAGGCCAGAAAGAACGTAGGATTCTTAGTGAATTCAAAAAATTTTCATTATACCCTGCTGAGCTAGTTGATTATGTCATTAACATTCTAAACTGTGATTTTATTCCTCGCTATACTTCAAGATTGCTTTCAAGCAATCCCCTTTAAATAGATTTGGAACAATAGTCGAGCTACAGACTTGAAACAAGCGCTTTTTGGGAGGCAACCTCAAATTTTTAATTAGGTCTTTAAAATAATTTTCTTAGGTTAAAAATAAGTTAGTTTAGTTAGTGGTTTAGTTTGTTTTTTAAGAAAAAGTAAAAAAAAAACCCTTTTAAAATCTTTGTCTTCGCATAATCTTTGCAGTTTCTGAAAACTTGAAAATCTTAAATTAAAATATCTTATAAAGTTTTAAATTGCTTAGATTTTAAAGAGTCAAGATTTTAAACCAAAAATATTATTTATTTTTATCTAGTTAATTAGTTCTCCTTGCGTTTTAATAAAACAATCTTTTGCTAAAATACCAAATTTTAGCACAGTCAAATACCAAATTTTAAACTTTTGCTAAAATATTTGGCTAAGGTTTTTAATTACTCAAAATACCTAGTAATCACACTTAAAATGTTATTTAATCACAAATGGTAAAAAGGAGAAGTAAATAAAAAGGGTAAAAATGAGTCAACCAAAGTCAAAACAACAACAAAAAATCATTTTTTCCCCCTCCTTCTCCCTCCTTGCACCGGCCTCCATCACCCCACCCCAAACCCACCATTTTCCACCATTTTTAACCAAACCAAGCCTCAAATCTTCATCTCTAGGTCGTTTTTGTGTCCCCTAACATCATTGCATCTTCATTAAGGTATGATCCATGCTTAATATACCAAAATTCTCTAACTTTATTAACCTAGGGTTTCAAGTTAGTTTTTGATGATTTGTGCTTTGCATTGCGAAATTGAGCTTTGATTATTGTTTAGTGATGATATAGGATGATGTAGGAGCTCGCATTACTTCTTAGATTGAAGCAATTTGATGTTTGACTTTGGAAAGTTGACTATATTTGACTTTTGTGACTAGTAGATCCATTTTGACCAATTAATGATTAAATTGCTTATGATAAGTTGTTTGTTGATTGATTTATGCTAAATATGATTAGTATAGCTTATTCATTTACTTCATTTGTGGTTAAATGCGTAATATGGTCAAGTTAGCAAATTAAAGTAAGCATGAAAAGTTGACTTTTGTTGAAACGTCACCATTTTGAAACAAAACCTTTGATAAAATGATGTTTTAATTTAAGTGGATGCTAATGCCTTGGTTTGGTGATGTTAACTTTAAAAGTCAAAATGCTTAATTTTTAGTAATACTAGTAACCATTCTAGTTAGAAAGTCATGGTGGTGTTGTAAAATTGTATCTTTGAAAGTGTTATGACAAATCTTAAATGGATACTACATTTTCCTTAATTAACTACTTTTAAATTTTAAAGTAGTGTCTACTTAAAAGAATACCATAATTACTTAAAAAAATATACAATCAAGCAATACATTTGTTAACTAAAGAAGCTTTGTTGTGATACTTGCATGATATGGTCAAAATTGCTATATACTTGTTTGAATATCATGGTTCATTTGCATATGGTAATAGGTTATACTTGCCATGATAAGGTAATTACATGATTAAGATTTAAATCTTTATCATACATGCTTGTTATGGTTAGATAAGTCTTTGACTTTTCTTGTAGAAATCATTTAGACCTAATAGCCTATTGTTGTAAACCAAAGTTTCTTGTGGTGATTGAAAATTGAGTTTGGTGGTATTATTAGCTATTACATGTTTTTGGGACTGCTCATATTCTAAAGCCCACTTTTCGAATTTTTATTGAGAATATGATTTAGTCAAATAACTTGTAATTATTCCTGGTAATTCACTATGTTCTTGTTTTCTCTTATTTTTCAGATGACTGATATTCCCCGGTATATCAGAAAATCCATCAAGGACCCAGAGAAACGGGAAAGGTATCAGACATGGCTTCACATCAGTTGGGAGAAAATAGGTACCTAGTGTGGGAGGATTTGGAGCAAATTGGTTTAAAAGAAGGGTTTGAAAATTTGATAGTGTTTAAGGAAGGGAAGCGACATCTGCGCGCATGGAGGAATCTATTTGAGATTAAGGAAAATGTTTATCAAGAGTTAGTTGCTGAGTTTATGGTAACCTTCCAGTTCGACAAAACGATTGATAAGCTAAATGATGACCGGATGATTATATTCAACTTCATGGGAAATCCTCACCACATGTCATTAGCAACCTTTGCCAGGTATCTTGAATTGTACACTGAGTATCAAGTTACCACTCCTTTCTTCCTGAAGGCAAACACTGAGGTAAAACAGCGAGACCACACTGCTATTTGGCAAGAATTGACAGGAAATCAGTTTCAGTCCAATGTCAAGGCCACTTCTTTTTTTAATAAGCACCACCAAGTTCTCCACAACCTCATCGCTTGCAGCATTCGAGGAAAGAGAAAGACTAAAGGAGCTGTTAGTGTAAAGGACTTGCAGATCATCAAGAGCATTATAGAGCAGGAACACGTTAATGTTGCTTATTTGGTTGCTGATAGGATCCTTACTGAGTCAGGTTACACCGAGTCAGAGTTTGCATATATGGGAGCAGTAATCACTAAGTTAGTTAGGAGAATGGGGCTGTTGACTGAGGAGGTGATTGGTAGCCTGACGCCAGTGGCAAACAGGGTATCTATGCCATATGACATTAACTATATGGTTAAGGTTTGGTTGCTAGAGAAGGAGGCTGATGGGCAGATAAGATGGAAGGATGGTGAGATCATTCCGGGAGTTCGAATGAGACCCCCGAGGAGCAAGAGTGTTAGGTTTGAGTTCGATGACAGCACGGTCCACCGACAGCCTAGGACCACTGTTGCTCATGAGCGAGAGGAAGGAGAGACAGCCGCTGCTGAGGCACAAAGTCCACTGATACCGCCTATTCGAGAGTTCGGTTGGGGAGATCCGGTATCATCCGAGCTCATGTATGGTATGTTGGGTATGCTTAACTCACATTACACACAGGACACATATTTAGCTACTGAGTTTGGATTCCCACAACCTACACGCCCTACATGGGTATGCGGCCCACGACCACCCAACTACCACACCATGCCACTACATCCATTTGTCATGATGCCACCCACTACCACCGTTCCCTACACCGTTCCCTACACCTACATGCCCATGGGAACTCCTCGAGCCCGCCGTACCAGGACTACCCCTACGGCTGAGCCGGTTTTCTCTGTGCACACTGCGACACCACATGAGCCGCATATCCCACATATTGGGCAGCCATCTTCTCGTGCCATGACCCGTCCGGGACCAGCTGAGTCAGTCACATCAGACACATCTTCAGAAACAGACTCATCTCAGTCAGGGTTCAGACAGGACATGCAGGTTGATGACCAGGTACCAGTGCAGACTGATTATCTGCCTGATATGACTACTGCTATTGTTGTGCCTACTTTTTCAGGACTCACAGGGATGCTTCAGAGCAACCCAATGCTTTCCTCTGAGCTCCCACCGTACCCAATGCATGGTGCTTCCTTAGGATCGTATGAGGTTGCAGAGATGGGACTAGATCCCAACTTCCATTTATACCCGATCCAGCCACCAGCATCCGGCAGGCAGCACAGTTCGTCTTCAGCATCAGTCTCCTACAGGATATCCAGTGGACAACACTCTGCCTCCCGTCATGCACCTTACAGCTCCATGCCACCTCCAGCTCACGGACCACCATCCGACCAGGATCCTTCTGACCCATGATCTTATCAGATTTTATTTCCATTTGTGTTGGATAACTATATCACTTATTATTATTACTATTACTGATATTTGGGATTACTGTATTTGACTGTTGCTGCATGAACTATTTGGGTTCCAACCTGTAATCTGGTTGGACCCATCTATCTATCTTATCTTATCGTTTATCTATCATTTACTTATTTTATGCTGTTCTTAGTTAATTTTTAGATTACTTGCAATAAAAGAGAGCAGTAAATAGTATGAAAGTTCCCCGAGAAGAAACCGAGATGACGCACGAATCATGCAAAGATCCTGACACAAACTGATCGACCTACACATCTGAATCAGAATCTTCATTCACACATCTTAGTCCTTTCTAGGGGAGTTTTTTTTTCCATTCCTTAGTGATTTTCTTTCATCACCTATAACTCGCCGTTATGCCATCATGCTTAAATTCTAAGTGTGGGATTCTAAAACCCACACGAATCAAATCAACTTAGAAATAGGGTTCCAAAATATTTTCAAACTTTAAGTGTGCGATTCCTTCCCAAGAATTTTAAACTTAGTTTGAAAACATTAGGGACAATGTTTCTCTAAGTGTGGGATACACGGTATGTTATACCGTATTCTTTAACTTTGATTGCTTGTCCAAAGTATAACTTTCCAAAAATAAGCTTAACTTCAACAGTGGGGTATCCCCACTCATTTAGTTAGCTTAAATTTTTCCTAAAAACCTCATTTTTTCTAAAAATTTTAATTTTCTGACTCTAAATAATCTTGAGAAAAATAAATTTTTCAGAAATTAATTAAACTGCTTTGGAAAGTAAAATAAGTTAAGATACGATTTCCTTAAAAACGAAATGTTAATCTAAGATCATCGCACGACTAGGCACATACAACCCTATTGCAGTGAGGTATTTGATCCTAATAAAATCATTCATCTTTAATGCTTCACTTTTTCATTTGATGTGTGTGCCGATGCATGTGCTTTAAGTTAGAACTTGCTCTTGGTATACGCTTCGAGACCACACCAATAAGCACCGTACGCGGTGAAGGTGCAGTCAAAGGACCTTGACATTCCTTAGGATATAAACCCCTTTCTATCATATCTTTTCAAGCCCCGAAACCCTTCCAACACTCACTTTTAGTGTTGATGATCTGCCTAGAAAACTCTGTTGAGCCTTAGCCTATTCGTTTCTTTCAAAACCCAAAAATTTGAACCCACTTATTCCACACCCACCAAAAATCTTATCTTAGAAATTTTAAACTTGTGGAAAATGTTATTTTAATTATCCTTTTTGCTTTCACTCCAAATCACAAATACTGGTGTTTACTCAAAACTTTTTCGCGTGCGTTCCCCTGATAAAAATCAAAAGTTGAAAAAGTTTACGGTGCGAAAAATTGGCACCAAATAAATGCAAAGTCATCAAAAGGATGAAAAATATGAAAAGAAGAAAGGATATCAAAAAAAAGGTCAAAAAGAAAGAAAATAAGAAATCCCTAGAAAAGCCCAAAAATGAAAATAAAAAGAAAAGAAAAGAAAATAGAATAAAGCTAAGTACTTCGAATCTCTCGAAAATTCCTGTTCTTATAAAAGATATAAACTCCCCCGAGTATTTTCAAAAGATAGAAGTCAAAATAGCTATCTTCTTCCCTTGCCATTTACCCGTTTCCGTTTTCATTAAAAAGGTGTTTAAAGTAATGTTTTTCCAAAAAGTTTAAAGTTCTTAAAGATAAGCAAGCCCCCTATTTTATACCAAAAATTCCCACTTATCCATACCACTGAACCCTCACCAACCTTTACAACCCATTCCGAATGTCCTGGTATGATTAGCACCGTCCTCATTGAAGTGGTGGTGATCCGATTCTTGATCAAGCCTATGATGAGAAGCAATGCATGACTGGCTTAATGAGCGATTTCGTTTGATTAGAATGATAGGAATCCTGATACACTCTGAGTGAATTGAGTGACCACCTTTGTGATATCGCCTAGTCATGTACAATATCCATCGAGAATTGTGAAAGTATGCCAAGGTTGACATTTCAGGATTAAGGGGGGGTTATCTTATTGATGCTTGCTTTCTAAAAAGGTTTTCTTGGTCTCTGATTAAGTAAAATTCTCAGGTTATTTCTTGTCAAAACCCAAAAAAACCGATTTTTTTCAAAACCTTTATAGCAAGTGAGAATTTTAAAGTTTGCTTGAGGACAAGGAAAAGTCTAAGTGTGGGATATTTGATAACACGTAAAAAGTCATGTTTTTACGTACGTTATCTTCTACATTTTAGGCATAAAGTTAACAAAAACATACTAAAAAGGACATTATTCATAAAGTTTTGCTAACTAAGTCAAAACGGAGTCGATGTTTGTAAAATCACTAAAAATGGCATGAAAAACGTAAGAAACCGGGCAAAACTGCTTTATCGCACCTCCGTTCATTCATTTCAATGCATTTTGAGCTACGCAAAGAATTATGACCTCTAACTTATGTCATTTTCTTCATTAGGAAAATACGAACGCGTGGATATAAAGAACGCTCAAAACGGATAAACGACGAAGAAGTTACGCCCGAACGAAGAAACGAAGAACCGAAGGGCCAGGATACGGCTGAGCCAGACCGCATTCGGCTGGACACAAACTGTATATGGCCTGTGCAGACCGTATACGGCCTGTGCTCAGCCGTATACGGGCCAGTTCAGCCGTATTCACCCTATGCACAGCCGTATATGGTCTAGTTCATCCGTATTCGCCCTAGCTCAGCCGTATCGTGCATTTGGGTGATAAAAATCTGATTTTTATTCGCCTTTGCAATACGGTTGTGCGTTTCATGGTTAGGATACGGTCTACGGATACGGCTGTGCGATCTCTGTATATAAAAGCCTCATTTCATCAAACCAAGAAACATCTCACACTTCACATCTCAACAATTTTCGTTTTCTTACATTTTTATATTTTTACTCTCTCTATAGATTAGTTTAGATGGTTTCTCTCTCTAGAGTTTTCTCTCTCTAGAGAGAGATAGATAGTTAGTTGGTTAGCAGTAGAGAGAAGGAAAGCTGGTATTGTAATCACGGTGTAATAAGAAGCATTCTTGGTGCAAGACTCTACCTTTCTTTTCAGCTGTTACTCTGCTCAATTTTACTGGTGATATCTTTTCATACTTATACTATGTCCGAATTATTTCTGCCTGTTTGTATGATGTATGTTACTGTTATTGCCATGCTTATTGAGTAAGTGTGCTATTGCGGTTGTCGAAATGTAGATAGTTAGAAGTAGGGATGGTGTTGAATTAATCTTTAAATCTATATAATTGGGGATTGTTATATTTGTTATGTCTAAACTTATCATGCATCTAGATTTAGCTATGGATCACCCTTTCCAGTCCTTCGCGTGACTACTACTTTAGGCTTAGAACCTGATCAACTCTAGGTACAGTAGGAAGTTATCTGTGTTATAGTAAAGAAGCCGTGTATGTCACTGTAATCCGACTGTAATACTGGGCAAATGCCCCGGAAAGAGCCGTCTGTGCCGACACTGTGGATTACCTAGAGACCCTAGAAACCAATATAGATGTGGAAATGTTACAGTACACAGTCTGTCTACCCTTGTAACTGAAGCTGTGGAAACACTTTAACATTGTACACTGTATCTGTACCTAGGGATGAAAAGCTGTGGAAACACCATAGTACACCGCAAGTACATCCTTGGTTACATAAATATGTGGAACTGTTTAAGTGCAGTACATCGTGAACGGTTCCTAGGTTGGTACGCTGTGGAAGGAGTATGCATTGTACACCGCTGGTGTTCCTAGGGTTGAATGACTGATTGCAAAGGAGAGGCTAGATCATGACAGAAGTAGTTGAACTAATCAAACATAAGGAATGAGTCTGGAGATGAAAGTCAAGCCCAGCAGTGGTTCAGGAGTCTTAAAACCCCTAGACTCTACAAAACTGATAGTTTAGAATAGCAAGTTAAATAATCTGAACATGTTTAGGAAATGGTATTTACATTTAGGTGTTAAGAACGGTCAGAATTACCTGCGTGGCAGTC
Source organism: Pseudognaphalium luteoalbum (assembly GCA_963422505.1). Classification (NCBI taxonomy): domain Eukaryota; kingdom Viridiplantae; phylum Streptophyta; class Magnoliopsida; order Asterales; family Asteraceae; genus Pseudognaphalium; species Pseudognaphalium luteoalbum. Next base: position 51,377,670 of record OY730198.1, on the reverse strand, counting down.
TGTTACCTTATTCCTGCACCCTTCAAGGGTCATTTGTCCACAAAGACAGTGTGGGGGGTTGAGCAGCCTGTTTTGATCGATTTCACGATAGCCTAGGTCTCGTGACATACTAATTCTGGTACTTAACTAGAATGAGTAGGGTCCTAGTGTTTACACCCATAATGAATCTGTTTATTAACTAAAAATGTCCCCAATTATCTTTATAATAAGCATCATCCCCACAACTGATTATTGAAGTTTTAACCGCCGTAATTCTCTATCTGTCTACCTAGCTACCGATTCTTCTCTATCTTATTTACTTTTCATGTCTTTAGTTAATTAGTTAATTTAATTAGAAAACCCCTAAAACCTACCTATTTGCACAAAACCCATCCTAAAAGCAAAACTCTATCTTTGGCATCACTTCGTTTCAATTCGCTCCGATTTAAGAACGACCTGGAGTTATATTTACTGCTTGCTCACCCTGTGTGATAGGTTGTACTTATAAATTAAGTCCCCAGCTTTTTATAAATTTAAAACTTAACAACCGATGCCGCCCTGATCTGTCCGGTCTCTGGTCCTCCGACGACAAGGACGGTCCTCCTTCCCCCTAAAAGGCAGGAGGGCTTCTTGAGCCGACGGTTCGGGGCGCGTCAACGCATATAGAGTCATTCATTATATGCCCTGTGTGTTTTGATTATTGATTAGTAGCACCCCAAAGCTTGCTTCCGCTAAATAGTAAATTTGGGGGTGTTACAGATTGGTATCAGAGCCTAAGGTTATAGTGAACTAGGTTGCATTTAGTGGGCCTAGACTATGACCGTTAGGCAGTATTCCTTATTAAGTATGATAAGGTTCAGTGACTGCATTGTATTGGTTTAATTTAACATAGCTTGATCTACTATGTACAATTAAAAGAATATGATGTGAGATCTTGTAAGTCCCTAGTACGTGGATCGATAACGAGGTTTTCTTAGGTATTAAGATGCGGAATTCCTCAATACTTGGTTCACAATATGTGAACAATTTGTTTCGCAAGATAATAGCAAATTGATTTATCAACAAGGTTTTGTATCGATTAATTAATGTTAATCGATCAATACATAACCTTATGAATGCTTAAAATCATTTTAGTTCTCTGGAAAAAACGAATTGCCAAAAGTTTTTACGAATTAAACCTAATTGAGTATTTATAGATTTTAGTCAAACTCGATTCGCAGATCAGTGGGTTCTGCGAGTTGAGTTCAACTCGCAGCCCACGACCAAGCCCAAAGTTTGACTCGGTTCGCAGCTCTGCGAGCCCAGATCTCATCTGGCAGGACTGAGTTCTGCGACTTGAGATCTCATCTCACAGACTTTAGTTTGTAACATCGTATTCGATATTCGTCTAACACTTTAACATACTAATATATTTAACGAATATTAATACCAAACTAATATCATTTACAAATCCAAATCAATTGTACAAACTTGATTACAATAATCACTAGTACTATTACAAGCTAGATCTATTGTCACACATACATGTCCCAACAGACTCCCCCTTGACAATAGCTCTAGCATCTATGCTATTATGTCTTCAAGTTGTCTTTGATTTTTACTTATAAATCTTACTGCCAGCATAAATCTTCAATTTAATACAAGTCTTAACCATCATTTGATAATCACGTGCTAAATCACCCCATGCTACTGTCGTCAAGATTCTATTTTCATTCAACTTTATCAAATCTTTCTTCGACATGTTCATTAGGTGTCGATGGTCATAAACTCTGAAGATGTCTCTTTCACCACCTTCAACCTCATCATCAGATTCAACCATTACAGCTTCTCCAGTCTCTGAATCCACATGCCAACTCTTCATATTTTCCAAAATATCTTGTGGCATTGTCTTCAATGGAATTTGCTGTAGACACTTAACAGATGGATAAATCTTCTTTCTTCTTCTTCGTCCTGTTCTTTGACTTCTCTCTGCCAGTTTAATAGTCTTTCCTTTTCTTGGCTTAATCTTTTCAAATTTATTAGCTTTAACCTCAGTCTTGATTATGTGTTCAACGTATTTTCCAACAAAATCATCACTTGGGTTATTCAAAGGTAATCGAGCCAAATCTCGAATCTCAAATCTAGGCAAAGAACTAAATACTACAAGCTTTCGCTCAAAATATTGAACTCCATCAAACCTTTTAATAGCAAACAGCTTCAGCTCAGAGTCAAAGTACCAACCAATAATCGCTCTTTTAGGTTCCCGTTTCCCAGTTATATCAACTTCAGAAACTCCAACATTTTTCTGTTTAGGAAGTTTTCTAAGAAAAACTACTGGATTCTTGGTAGAAGTCAAGATTTCATCATTTTCAGAATCGGTTGAGTCATCGATTTCTTCATCTACATCGACAACTGTTGGATCTTGATTATTTTCAATAATAACTTCTGTTCTAAATGGACTCACATGGTGTTCATCAATATTTGCATCTGGATCTACACCAATGTCTTGTACATTCTCAGGTACAGCAGTCCAATCTTCAGGTAGTAAATATTCTCCTTCTTCAAGATCAAAATCAATTTCTTCATCGATTTCATCAAGCATATCACTTCCAGAGTCACTCAATTCTAGCATTTCCATATCTACACAAATCAAATTAATAATATAAATTCTTTTATTGATTTCTCTGAATCAATCTAAAAATTTCATTATTCATTTCAATTGTGTTAATATAACCAATCTATATAACTTATAATTCTTTTAATTCTTAAGTCTTATAAACACTTAACAAATATTAATTAACTTTAAATTCTAATGAGTTGGGAATAATCCCCAAGCATTTAAATTCACTGTTAATTACCTTATATAATTTCCAAGACTTCATTGAACTGTTATATCACAACAACATAACTTTCAACTATATCTTTAAATTATATATCATTTGTCTAGTTAAAAATCATACATATTTAACTTGTCAGGTATAAAAACTCTCAAGTTTAAAATGTCTAAGTTAAAATAAACTTTGACCGCTGAAATAAATCAGAACACGCCGCTCGACTTCTCAATGAGTCGGAAGACTTTCGATCACTAATTTATTTAACTTTTCAAAATCAAATAACTTAAACAATTTATAATATATCTTACTTGTAATAATAATAATCTCAAGCCGAATATATTACAAAAACTATTAAGTTACAATTATTCAATTACAATTATAAATTACAATTATAATTCAACTAAAATTCTAAGTACAAATATCTACACAAGTCTAAGCTGTCTTACCAGCTTCACTTGTACCTGCAGCACTTGTACCAATACAATCACCACTAACACCAACACATGCAGACTCCCACTGAATAATAGCTTGCTCACCAGTCTTTGAAGGACCAGTCGGCTCACCATCTTTCTGAGCATCGGGATCATCATCTTTATCATCTCTTCTCTTCTTAGCTAACTCATCCTCTTTGCAAGCTTCATGATATATCATTATCTCCCCCTGAGCAGACTATCCTGAATGCACTCTCAACACCAAACGTTCTAAGTGTTCAAGCTTCAGTCGCTGGGCAGTAAAATCAGCAAACAAAGTATCATGAGTTTTCAGCAGAGTCAAATGCGATTCACTGATATGAACTATCTGCTGAGCAAGAGAAACATTCTCAACTAACAACCCTAGAATCCTAGAAGTACTCTGTTCCAATTCCTTAACTCTTGACTCTAAGGATGTAATCCTTTCAGCATCAGTCGTCGGAATAACAGAAATCGTTGATGGTCCAGGCGGTGTCACTGAAGCAATGTATGATTCACGTGTAAGTGGTGGAATAGCTTGAGATAACGCTTCTTTGAGAAGACTAGCTGCAAATCTACTAGCTTTATTGGTCGGAAACTGAGCATCATGCACCAGTTCTGCAACTCCCTCCTCAACAGTCTTGGAAACCATTTCTAGTACCACTGACTCAAGCAGTTTCTCAGCCTATAAAGTTAGATATAATTAAATAAGTAATTGTTACAGATAACTCTGTCTCAATCTCTAATTAAATATCTATAATACTCGTAGTACTAAACGTTTATCTCATACCTCAGATGGTACAGATACTGGTTCAGTAACCACTGGTATCATTGTCTCTACCTGGGATGTTTCTTGAGCAACTATCACAGAACTAACTGTCTCAGTTTAACTCCTGATAAACAACAAGTTAAGATTATCTAACTCTAAATAAAACATACCATCCTGAATGATCAATGTCCTGGAACGCTTACGGCGTTGAGGAATAAGAGGTATATCCTCTTCCTCGGGACCTTCATCAATAATACTGAAGTCTGGATCGACTTCCTTAGCCTTTCTCTTTTCCTTCAGTGCTGGATCTGGAATCATCCGAGATCGATATCTAATATAACCAGCATCTGGAGGTGGAGAAGGAGTACTATCATCATCATCTGAAGCCGATTGACCATCACGGCCTCTAGATGGACCAACATCAGAATCCTAAACATTAAATATATTAAACATTTATGATTAGCTAAAAGCTCTATCATACAAGTTCTATATATTTATGATTAATCTGATAAATACCTTAAAAGATAAATCCTCAGATCTATCAAGCTGTCCCTGCTCACCCTCAGGTCGATTGACCTCTGGGTCTGTAGTCTCAGCTCCCTGATCATAATGATATTTATATTTCATAATTAGAAATAATATTTAATTAACTAAATATCTATATCATGTGCATTATGTATAACACTAATGGGATAATTATATAACAACTTAGTACCAATATTACTATATAATTATAAAACTATCTCAGGTTGTTCAACATAACTATCAATATCCCGTAGCAAGGGATCTGTATCATCATCAATCTGTATCAAAACCTCATGAAGAACCTCAGCAGCTAGCTCAGGCACAACTTGCTGACCTTTATGTTCAGCCTGATGTAAAACATCCTCAATGAGTTCCTGTGACTCTGCTGCTGGTTGAAGTTGAGGTGGAGGTTGATGTTGTTGTTGAGCTTGTTGTTGTTGCTGAGCTTGAGCTTGACCATAAGCTCCGGCATCCATCCAACCATTGTTTGATGGAGCAACATAATCAGCATCAAGAAGATGCCCAAAAAGATCAGCAGCCTCAGGCTTAATCTAATCTTTACGCTTGGATAACAAAAAGCAAGCGTTGTAACCACGCAATCCGATGGTCTCAACTTGAAAATCAGCTGCATAAGCTGGCAAGTTTGGAACTTGAGCTCGAATCAGGAGCATGCAGAATCTAGGATAAAGAATAAACAACGTCCTAGCAGCTCTGGTGATCTGTCCTCTGAAGGACTGAAAAATATAAGAAGAAAAACTGTATGGTTTATTATAAACCAGTGACAGTACAGCTGACATCAACTCAGGACTAAGCTCATCTAATCCTGACTTCTTGTTTCCAAAAATAGATACTATAACAGTAAAGAGAAATCTCCACTGTCCTAGTACGAATGCCTTGACAAACTGGCATCCTCTCCTAGGTCCTGAATAAACTATACGACCTAGAGCTCCTTCTATAAAATCAGCTGAATAAGCAGCTGGACCAGCTTCTTGGTCAGAAGTTCCTAGCTGCAGTAGCTGTCGTAAGTCATCAGCAGTAAAAGAAATTGGATGCTGATTTACCATCGTACGTATAGTAGGCGGATTAGCAGCACCATCATAGACAATGTTCATCCAAAACTACGTAAGAAGATCTTTGTTCAGTGGAGGTGACTCGGTGATAGCAAATCGAATTCTCGAACGTGCTAAATATATCAAAATCTGCTCAAAGCGCTCAGCACCACGCTCATTGACATCTAAATTCACCAAGATGTTGTGACCCTTCTCAAAAGATCTGTTAGCCATATCTGTAATTCAAAATTACACAAATAGCAAAAATAATTAACTTAACGAGCATTAGATAATTTACACTTTAACGTATTATGATCAAAAAGATCATCAAACATCTAAGTATACTATCAACTAATAACATAATTCACTGAAACTTAATTGAATTAACTAGTTCAATTATATTCTATAAATTATATATAAAGCCCGTTAGCTATGACAAACAATTCGAGTTATCATACCGCCGATAAATATCGGGACACGCTGCATGACTACGCTATGAGTCGGAAGACTTTCGATATGAAATAACTTAAATTGTTAAGATATTACACATATTTTAACTTATAAACAAAAGTTTGTAAGTCTATATGTATATAAACAAGTAACTTGTTAATTATTTGTAACCAAACGATTCTCAAATCGATAACAAGCTAAAATTGAAAAATGATAAAATTTACTTAACTTTACATAGTCAACTGAAGTCAACAAGGTTAATTCAGTTCTCAAAGTCAAATTAATTTTAAAAAAATAAAAATAAAATTAATTAAATTTTTTCAACTCGCTTCGCAGAAACCCTGCGAGTTGAATTCGAGTCGCTTCAGTCAACCCAAGTCAAACAAGTGGAACTCGTCTCGCTTCGGTCAACAGAAGTCAAACGAGTTGAACTTGTCTCGCTTCGGTCAACTGAAGTCAAACGAGTTGAACTCGTCTCGCTTCGGTCAACTCATCATCTCAATTCGTTGGAGCGGACTGCGAAGCGAGATAGATCTCACTTCGCAGAACCAACTGTTTAACGAGATCAAAAACACCAATCACCAATCAAATGTGTTTCAAAGCAATTAATCGATTATAACATGTTTATTAACCATCGATTAAGCATTATAAACATGTGTTAGGTTTTCTAAATCACTAATTTGTACACAATCCGTGATAAACTAAACCAACACATTCAAAAACTTAAACCACTCGATATCTCACAAATTACACGGTGAAATCTCATGAAACTTACTTCAAAATATGCGTAATCAAAAGTTGTAAAAGTTCCACGGATCGAAAAGTCCTTCCTTTGTACTAAAAATCAGAAAATCAATCGAAATATATATTCGATTCGTTTCGCCAAATTTTGAGTCGCAGAGGAGTTGTGAGTTCGGTTCGCAGAGTAAATGACAAGTGTGGGTTGGACTCGTTGGACTTGCCCCATTTATACTATGTACTCGCTTCGCAGCACTAGTCTCGCTTCGCAGCGTTGACTAGTCAAAATTGCAAGTTTTCACAAAAACTCGATTTTAGCACTTAGTATAAATTGAAACCCATATATACCGTACAAGTCTAAAATAAAAATTATTTTTCACTTTTATTTGTTACATTTATTCAACACGGATATAAGATAACTAGTTTAATTTAATTCCAAAGGGTAAACAAGAAGAATAATTAAAACTTTTATTAATTCGAAGAAATAATTACAAAAGTTAAAATAATAAAACTACTAACATTCTAAGAAAATAAATTAACTTAATAGTAAACACTTAAAGTTTTAACTGCTTCGGGATCATATTAGAAAGAATAAGCTGTACTTATTAGATTGTAATAAGCTTCAGACAATTGTTAGTATACATACCTCATGAAATTCATATAAGCACAATAAAATCACAACTTTAATCAGAAATAAACTTATATTTATAAAATTATATCTTATGTACCTTTATCCACATGATATAACACTTCAAAAAATAACTTATTATTTCTTATAATTCACAAAAGTGAATATTCAAATATCATAGACTGTTGAAGACGATTACCGATATTATGATCCACATAAACAGATTACACACAGATTTCTGAGCCAAACTTTTATTGTTAATGTGCACAATATCTAGTGTTTTCTACTATACAACATACTGAATAATTCAAGTACAACACATAACACTGTATCTTGTATTAGCAAGGTAGAGATTACTAAATGATGTTCTTTAGAAGCATATAACATACACTTGACACGAGATACTTTGTATCTTTCATATGTAAGGTAGAGGTTACTAAATGATGCTCTTTCGAAACATATAACACACCTTTTGACATTATGATACTTTGTATCATCTCAAATTTTTTAAAAATTTTTAATTTAGACCACAGTGCACGGTAGTACTATCATTCAACAATTAAGACATATGTCATACCTTATATAACAGAGCACATAAGATATCACACATGAAATTTATACTTCTTAACTGCTCAGAAATCTTAGCATAACCTGCCTACCAATAAATCGTATGATGAAGCTAACTAGACTTAAGTTATTCTTATCACTTGTTAAATAAAAGGACAAGTTATAATCAGTGGATATAGGTGTATAATAAGATAAATATAAGTGTAATCCTAGTTAAAAATCGTTATTCTAGTGCAACTTATAAGAATCTACTAACACATCATACTTAATACTTAAGGTTATTATTCTTAGACTTATTCTCCTAATGTACTATCATTTCTCAAGTTTTTACAGCTAAAAACTTAAAGCTTTTTCTAAAAGAACTTCTTTTGTTCTTTTAGTGGAGGCGATTCCCCGCAGGTAACAAGCAATTGAATGCTATACGCCCTTTTTTTTTTTTTTTTTTTAATAAGTATTAAAAATAACTACTAACTATTACTAACATACCCTTGGAAGACTAATCACTCTGGATTTCTCATACCATTTAGTTGAACCAATGTCTCAAATCTTGCTCTGTCGAACGCCTTTGTGTAGAGGTCTGCTAAGTTATCCGCAGTCGGAACCTTAACTAACCTTATCATTTTCTTTTCAGCACAGTCTCTAATAAAATGATGTCGAATATCAATGTGCTTAGTTTTACTGTGCTTTACAGGATTGTTGGTGATCGACATAGTAGATTCGTGTCAATCATCATAGGAGTATTGGTAATATTTAACCCGTAATCCCGCAGTTGCTGTTGTATCCAAAGAACTTGAGAACAACAGCTGCCAGCTGCAACATACTCAGCTTCACATGTAGAGATGGCTACTGAGCTTTGCTTCTTGCACTGCCAAGATACTAATCTACCTCCTAAGAATTGACATCCTCCAGTCGTAGATTTCCTATTTTGATTGCATCCTCCATAATCCGAATCAGTATATGCTACTAGATCTAAGTTTCCATCAATTGGATACCAAAGTCCCAGCTTCGGTTGCCCTTTGAGGTAACGAAAGATCCATTTAACAGCCTGCATATGTGACTCTTTCGGATTGGCCTGATATCTTGCACATAGACAAACAGCAAACATAATGTCAGGTCTAGAGGCAGTCAAATACATTAGTGATCCAATCATGGCCCTATATAGAGTAGGATCCACATCCTGATCACTCGACGTATCCGGACCTAGTTTGTGATTAACTGGAATCGGAGTATTGTAGACTTTACTGTCATCCATCTTAAATCGTTCTAATAACTCATAAACATATTTAGATTGATGAATAAAGAATCCATCCTTCTTTTGGTCAACTTGTAACCCTAAGAAGAATTTCAATTCTCCCATTGCAGACATCTCAAACCTTTTTCTCATGACTTTCTCAAATTCTTGACACATCTTTTCATCAGAAGATCCAAAGATAATGTCATCAACATAAACTTGTACTAATAGAAAGTCTTTCTTGTTCCATTTTACAAACAATGTACTATCAATTGCTCCTCTTGTAAATCCATTATCAAGTAGATACGTTGATAGTGTTGCATACCACATCCTCGGTGCTTGATGTAATCCATATAGAGCCTTATTCATACGATATACTCTATCTGGATACTCATGATCAGCAAACCCTGGAGGTTGAGCAACATACACCAATTCTTCCACTTTGCCATACAAAAAGGCACTCTTAACATCCAACTGATAAACCTTGATATCATAAAATGATGCAAATGCTAAGAATACTCTGATTGCTTCTAGCCTAGCAACTGGTGCAAACACTTCGTTGTAATCTATGCCTTCTTGTTGATTAAAACCTTGAACCACTAGACGTGCTTTATTGCGAGTAATGACTCCCTGGTCATCTCTCTTACACTTAAATACCCATCTAGTTCCAATTGGATATTCTCCCTTTGGTAGGTCAACCAACTCCCAAACTTGTAATTTTGAGAACTGTTGCAGTTCTTCTTGCATAGCTTCAACCCACGAGCTTTCTTTTGAGAGCCATTTGCACATTTTTAGGCTCAACTTGTGAGATAAAGCATGAATATAGACATTGATTAGGAATCCCTGTCTCTTTCATAGCAGTATACAAGCTTTCTAAATCTTCAGAAGTACTAGCTTTAGATTGAGTCCTAGTCTGAACAGGAGTATTAATATCACCGATGATATTTTTAACGGGATGATTCTTACTCATTCTTGTAACCGGTATAGGGTCAACTATTAACTCATCTCCTAAGTTAGTACCAATCTCTTCTAATGAAGGCATTTCTTCTGAACTTGCTGAAGAGATCTTTAAATGGTTCAAAGAAGTAAGCACATCATCAAACGTCGTTTGAAGATCCTTTTCAGAATCATCTGTTTCTTGATACTTATCCTTTGAAAACTGTTGAGACCCACTTGAAGAAGCTTCATTTGAGTCATCTGTTGTCCTGATTCCAGAAATCGGCACACTCGATGTTGAAGACGAACCATTATCCAAGTCTCCAGTCAATAAATGTTGTGAAATCTCTGAATCACTGACAAAGTCACTTATGGGAACTTTAAATGACTGAAAGAGATCGGAATAGTCAAATTGCCAATCTAATCCCTTATGCACATCCGGTGTATAGCTTGTTACTTCAATGTTATAAACTATCTCCAGACGACTAGTGACCTTATTGAAAACCCTTTTATTTGGAGAATTAGGCATATAACCCAAGAAAAAACCTTCGTCAGCCTTCTCACCAAATTTAGCTTGATTCCCGGTTTTCAATATTGTACAAGCAACTCCAAAGGGTTCAAATCCTTTTAAGTTTGGTTTCTTATTGTTCAAAAGCTCATAACAAGTCTTATTATGCTTTTTAACCGTAAGAACTCTATTCAGAACATGACATGCTGTATTCACTGCTTCTGCCCAAAAGATGACCGGAAGCTTTGAATCTGCAAGCATTGTTCTAGCAGCTTCAATCAACGTTCTGTTCTTCCTTTCAGCCACACCATTCTGTTGAGGTTCATATGGTGCACTGAATTGATGAATTATCCCTTTGCTTAAGCAATAGATATCTAACGTTGAATTCTTGAATTCTGTTCCATTATCACTACGAATACGCTTAACTCTCGTTTTGTATACATTCTCAATTTGATCTAAAAACTCAATTAGAATACCTGGAGTTTCATCCTTTTTAAGAAAAATACCCACGAGAATCTAGAGTAGTCATCTGTGACAACTAGACAGTACCATTTGCCACCTATGCTTCTTTTGCTTATTGGGCCGAAGAGATCCATATGTAGCAAATCAAATGGAGAGGATATTGAGTTCTCAGTCTTAGATCTGTGTGGTTTCTTATGTTGTTTTCCTTTCATACAAGGAACACACTTATCCTCAGACTCGAAACGTTTTTGCGGTACACCCAAAACTAAACCATTTTTGGTTATGTAGTTCATTTTTCTCCAGTTTAGATGTGCCATTCTCCTATGCCATAGTAGCGCGTCTGCTTCTGAAGCCTTGGATAGTAAACATGTAGATACCATTGAAGAATTAGGAACACCCATGTTTATTGCATAGATATCCTTCTTCCTTGGTGCCCTCATCAATATCCATTCTGTTGGGAAATAAGATTTCTGCTGTTACTAATGTTGTTGAAGAATGCACAAGGTATTAACACTGTTAGTGTTATTGTTACTACTGGTATTACAACTGTTAGTCTGTTGGTTACCACTGTCTTCAGAGTTAAAACTGTTAGTTGAAGTCTTCATGGATTACCACTGTTGGTGAAGTGGTTACCACTGTTAGTAGAAGACTACAACTGTTATTGAAGATTGAAGACAAGAGTTACAACTGTTAGTAATAGTTTCAACTGTTAGTGTTATCACTGTTAGCTTGTTTACAACAGTTAACACTGCTTAGGCTAGTTACCACTGTTGGTATATTAGTCTAGTAAATTGTACAAGTGTTAACACTGTTATAGGAATTACCACTGTTTGTATAGTTGTGGTAGTTAACACTGTTTATATCTAGAATAGGAGGGAAGTTAGAGTTTGAATAATTATGGATTGTAACTGCTTCCATAATTATAGGAGATTGTTTAGCAGGACTCTATGTGTTATAAATAGAGATCCTTAACCTAGATTAGGTTATGAGTTTTTGCGCAGCTTCAAGGTTTTGTAACCCTAATACATTTCAGTGTATTCGTCTTATCATTAATAAGATTGAAGCTTTCTATTATTCTGTCTTAATATACTGTTATTGATCTTCATTGTATTACTAAGTGTTATTCCGCAAACTTCTTAGTAATCATTCAAAACTGTGTTTATCTAATAGTTTATTAGATAGATCTTGGTTTAACAAGTGGTATCAGAGCGGGTTTTAGTTTTGAATCCAGAAAGATCATTTTCACTGTTTTATTGATCATTTTTATAATCAATAAATCAAAGCAATGGCAGAAGGTAGTGAAGGAATTCAGGTCACTAAGATCCCAATGCTTAGACCTGATGAGTTTGATCTGTGGAAAAACAGAATCAGACAATATATGCTTCTCACAGATCATCAGATGTGGGAAGTAGTGGTTAATGGTCCTCCAGTGACCCTCAACGGTGATGGTGTTCCACAGCCAAGATCATCACCAGCATCTGAGGCAGAAAGAAAAGTCAGATCTATAGAGTACAAAGCTTTGAGTACTCTATTGTTATCTATTCCTAATGAATATCAAAGGCGTTTTGAAGCATGTCAAGATGCTAAAGTTTTAATGGAAGCCATAGAGAAGAGATTTGGTGGTAATGATAACACCAAAAAGAATAAAAGATCTCTGTTGAAACAACAATATGAGAACTTTAATTCTGCAAAGTCAGAAACTCTGACTCAAACCTTTGATAGGTTTTCAAAGCTTGTAGGAGATCTGGAAAATCATCAAGTGAAAATTGACAAAGATGATTTGAACAGGAAGTTTTTGAGGTCCTTGGGTGATGAATGGACCATGTATACTGTTGGTTTGAGGCAGAGTACAGATCTGGAAGCAAAGGAATTAGAAGATATATACAATGATCTGAGGAATTTTGAAGCTGAGGTAGAGATCAAGAAGGTGGGATATGGGAGCAACAACAATAATTCAGCTTTTATGTCTATGGCAGGGTCTGGATCAAAGGCTGAATCAAGTCAGAAAGGGTCATCCTATGGGACTAGAGGAAGTGGATCTATTACTAATCATTCTAATGATCAAATCTTAGAATCTTTCTTTGCTAGTAATGTGAATTCATCACTTACTAATGAAGATCTAGATCAGTTTGAAGGAGATGATCTAGAAGAGATGGATATCAAACTCCAGATTGCTTTAATCACACAAAGAGCAAAAAGGTGTATGCAAAGAACTGGTAGGAATAACTTTGCACAGAAGAGGAGTGATGCAAGCTGGTTTGATAAAAGCAAAGTTGAATGTTTTAACTGTCACAAGATGGGACATTTTGCTAGGGAGTGCAGAAGTCCTAAGGTTGATCAGAATGAGAGAGGAATTGTCCAGAGAAGTGGAGGAAATGTTGGTCAGACTAAGAATGTGCCAATCCAAGATACTTCATCAAATGCACTGGTATCTGTTGATGGATGTGGATGGGATTGGAGTGATCAGGAAGAGCATGAAGTGAAGAATCAATGCTTCATGGCAACAGCAGAATCTGTCAAGCAATCTGAAGTTCCTTATGAGGTACAAATAAAATTGTGCTCAACTGTGTGTAAAAAAACTGTGAAACATTATAGAGATCATAACCAGAAAGTGTGTGATGAGCTAAAACAGTGTGAAATCAAAAGTAGACACACAATCTCTGTAATAGAAAATCTTGAAAAACAGATTCAGGCATTTGAAGATAATGCAACACAGTTTAAATATGATATTGAGTATGCTAGGTGGGAGAGAGACACTTTTAAAGATAAAGTAGAATTATTAACTAAGAAACTTGCTGAGGTCACATGTGAAAGAGATAGCATAAGACTTAATGTAAGTAACTTAGAAAATGCTTCTAAAAGTGTAAATAAACTTATCAATTCTCAGATTCATGATAAACTCAAGACTGGGTTAGGATACAATAATGTACCTCCTCCTTATAACAACAACTATTTTCCTTCAAAAACTGAAATTGATTTAAATTTACTTAAAGAAGGAATAAATGATGATGTTAAAAAGGTTGACCTAGTTAACAGTTTAAAAGAAGATGTAAACATTGATGAAGTTGAAATTCATGAGTGGACTGAGGAAGATGATGAAGAGTGTGATACATCTGAATGTAATGTTAATGTGTTCAATAAATCTGATAAATCATCTCGTGAAAGCAGCAATAGTATTACTGGTCTAGTTACAGAACTAAAAGTTAATAAACTAGAAGAGGGTAAGAAAATGTTTGAAGAGAAGGAAAAACATCATGAAAACCATGAGAAAATCACACCTAGGAATTTTCAAAGGAAGGTTAGGAATGCTGTGAAAATAACTGTTTCTGTAAATCATACAACTGCTGTGAATACATGTGATAAGTGCAAGTGTAAGGATAGCTTTTCTAAATCCCAAAATTTTCAAAAACATATTCCCAGAGGTAACCAAAGGAATTGGAACCAAATGGTGACTCAAAAACTGGGGAATAATGTTACTGTGATTAAAGAAAAGTTATGCCTTATATGTGGCAGAAATAATCATCTTCAACATGAGTGTTTTCATAATCCAAAAACATATCAAAAGAATGTGAAAAAGCCATGGACAGCAGCTAATATGGTTAACAAACAAAATTTTAAATCTAAAGTTAATCATACAACTGCTGATAGAAAGATGAAATATAGGGCAAATCAAGCTATGGCTGCAGCAAAGGTTTCCACTGCAGGAACAAAAGCTAAAAATTTAGCCAACAGTTTAAAGACTAAAACCGTGGAAAAAGGAGTTAAAGCAAACAGTGGTAAACCTTTTAAAACTGTTAACATTGTTAATTCAACAGTTTCCACTGGTAGAGTAAATAACACTGTAAGGAATACTAACAGTATTAATTATTTTACCACTGTTAGACATAATAATAGTTATAACAGGTTTAACACTGTTAGACATAACTTTGGACCTTCAGTTAACACTGTTAGACCAAAACCCATTGTTAAGTCTAAAATTAGTTGGATTTGGACACCTTTTCAATCTAATGTTCCCAGATGTTCAAAATCTAACAATGCATCAAAATCAATAATCTTCAAGAAAGTTGATTACCTTGATGCATCAGGGAAACCCAAAGCCAAATTGGTTTGGGTTCCCAAGAGAAATTAATTTTCTCTGTGTTTGTTTGTGTGCAGGGCAAGCCAAGAAGTTTATGGCATATCGACAGTGGCTGCTCAAGGCACATGACTGGAGATAAGGAAAAGCTACAGAACTTCAAATCATTTGATGGTGGATATGTAGCATTTGGAAGCAATCCAAAAGGTGGAAGGATCACAGGCAAAAGAGTTGTTCAAAGTGCCAAGTTAAGCTTTGAAAATGTTTATTATGTGGAACAGTTGAGGTACAATTTGCTAAGTGTGAGTCAAATCACAGATAAAAAGAACCCTGTTCATTTTACTGACACTGAATGTCTTATTCTGTCTAAGGAGTTCAAAATTCCAGAAAATATGATTTTAATGAGAATTCCTAGGCAAGATAATGTCTATAAGTGTGACTTAGCAAACATGGCACCTCAACCTGATTTAAACTGCCTGATTTCTAAAGCAAATTTAAATGAGTCTACTTTGTGGCATAGAAGGATGTGTCACATGAATTACAAAACCATTAATAAACTTGTCAAAAACAAGCTTGTTAGGGGTTTACCTGAGAAGGTCTATTCATGTGATGATCATTGTGTTTCTTGTCTAAAGGGGAAGCAACACAAAACTTCTTTTAAGTCCAAAGCAGTGAATTCAAACTGTACTCCTCTATACTTATTGCATATGGACTTATTTGGACCAACAAGTATAAGTAGTATGGGAAAAAGATCTTATTGCCTTGTTGTAATTGATGATTATACCAGATTTACATGGGTTTTCTTTCTTAGAACAAAAGATGAGACAGGTGAAATACTTAGATCATTTATAACTAAGATTGAGAACCAATTAGATAAAAGAGTTAAAATCATCAGGAGTGATAATGGAACAGAATTTAAAAATTATGAGATGGATAAATTCTGTGATGAAAAAGGCATTAAGAGAGAGTTTAGTGCTCCTAGAACTCCTCAACAGAATGGAATTGCTGAAAGAAGGAATAGGACACTAATTGAGGCTGCAAGAACCATGCTAGCTGATGCAAAACTACCTATGTCTTTTTGGGCAGAAGCAGTTAGCACAGCTTGTTATGTTCAGAATAGGGTAACTGTAATTAAGCCTTATTTCAAAACCCCATATGAGCTGTTGTTTAAGAACAAACCACTGGTTAGTTTCTTAAAATCCTTTGGATGTCCTTGTACTATTTTGAATACCAAAGATCACCTAGGAAAGTTTGAAAGCAAAGCAGATGAGGGTGTATTTGTAGGATATTCTATTCAGAGTAAAGCATATAGGGTCTTCAATCAAAGGACCAGAGTCATAGAAGAATCAATGAATGTCACGTTTAATGAGAATATCATTAATCCTGATGGAATAGGTCCTAAGTCTTTGTTTGATATTGATGCTCTTAACACTGCTTTTAGATATACAACTGTCAATCCTAGTACAGGTACATGCACAGGTACCACATCAAGTAAAGCAGATAGAGTTTGTGAGGCTACATCAGATATGTACTCAGAAAAGAATAAAGAGTCTTTGGAGTACATTATCTTTCCAATCTGGACTCCTGATCCTCCAGAGGTATTTTCTTCTGATCTGCCATAGTCATCACAGCATTTGGAGACAGAAGAACCACCAGAAACATCATCTCAGATTATGGAGGATTCAGAACAAATTGAAACACCTTCCAATGAAAGTTCAGAGCAGAATGGTAATCTTACCAATTTGGAGGAAATCATTCCAGAGACATCAACATCTAATTTTCATGTGAACAAAAATCATCCTCTGGAACAGGTGATTGGGGATGTTAACAGTGGTGTACAAACAAGATAGCAAACTACTGTCACTGAAGAAGAAATACATACATCTCTATATGTGTGTTTTCTTTCTCAAGTAGAACCTAAAAAGGTAGTAGAAGCTCTTAAACACCCTAGTTGGATTGAGGCAATGCAAGAGGAGTTGCTACAGTTCAAGATTCAGAATGTGTGGACACTAGTAGATCTACCAAAGGGAAAAAGGGCAATTGGCACCAAATGGATCTTCAAGAACAAGAAGGATGAAAGAGGGATTGTAATCAAGAATAAGGCAAGGCTGGTGGCACAAGGTTATACACAGGAAGAAGGGATTGATTATGATGATGTCTTTGCTCCTGTTGCAAGGATAGAAGCCATTAGACTATTCCTAGCATATGCTACATTTAAAGGTTTCACAGTCTATCAAATGGATGTCAAAAGTGCTTTTCTGTATGGCATGATTGATGATGAGGTGTATGTGTGTCAACCACCTGGATTTGAAGATCCTAGCTATCCAGATAGAGTTTGCAGATTGGATAAGGCATTATATGGACTGCATCAAGCCCCCAGGGCTTGGTATGAGACTTTATCTGTGTATCTCTTAGAGAATGGGTTCAAAAGAGGCACTATTGATAAGACTCTGTTCACCAAAAGAAATCAAAGTGATATTTTACTGGTGCAAGTCTATGTTGATGACATCATTTTTGGGTCTACAAATGATGGTATGTGCAAGGAGTTTGAAAAATTAATGCATCAAAAGTTCCAGATGAGTTCAATGGGGGAACTCACTTTCTTTTTGGGACTTCAAGTCAAGCAGAGTTCAGATGGTACTTTCATAAATCAGAGTAAATATGTCAAAGACATACTTACTAAATTTGGATATTCTGAATCAAAAGTGGCTAGTACACCAATGGAAACACACAAGCCACTATCTGCAGACCCTGAGGGGGAGGAAGTTGATGTACATCTGTACAGATCAATGATTGGATCATTGATGTATTTAACTTCTTCTAGGCCAGATATAATGTTTGTTGTTTGTATCTGTGCCAGATTTCAAACCTGTCCAAAACAATCACATCTGTATGCTGTCAAGAGAATCTTTAGATACTTAAAAGGAGAATCTGATCTAGGTCTTTGGTATCCAAAAGATTCCCCTTTTGACCTAAAAGCATATTCAGATAGTGACTATGGGGGAGCTAGTATGGACAGAAAGTCAACATCAGGAGGATGTCCATTTCTAGGAGAAAGGTTAATCTCATGGCAATGCAAGAAACAGACAACTATATCAACATCTACTGCTGAAGCTGAGTATGTAGCTGCTGCAAGTTGCTGTGCTCAAGTCTTATGGATTCAGAATCAGATGCTTGATTATGGTTTAACTTTCTTACATACTCCTATTTATATTGATAATACTTCTGCTATCAGCATCATCAATAATCCTGTTAAACATTCTAAAACTAAGCATATAGAGATTCGTTATCATTTTATCAGAGATTGTAATGAAAAACGACTTATTCAAATTATAAAAGTCCATACTGACAATCAACTTGCAGATCTGTTCACCAAAGCCTTTGATGTGGGCAGATTTACATTTCTGATTACAAATATTGGTCTGATTAAATCTCTTTAAGTTGTTTTTCCATAACTATTTTATAAAACATCTCTATAATGCTTAAGGATTAGATGCTGGTAGTTGTAATCAATACTAACAGTGATAATAGTCTTACAACTGTTTGGCTTTCCTAATTATCACTGTTATTATTCAATTACCACTGTATATGTTAGTTATTTTATTTTCACTGTTAGTTATTTTGTTTTCACTGTTAGTTCTATTGTTATCACTGTTTGTATTGAACTAACTCTTTGTAGGTTATCACTGTCAGCAGAAGCAATTATAACTGTTAGTGTAAACAGTTTCCACTGTTTTCACTATTCAGTTATAACTGTTAGTGTAAACAGTTTCCACTGTTTCCACTATGTCCACTGTTAGTGTAAATCTTAACACTATTAGTATAATCAGTTATCACTGTTTATACTATCAAGTTGAAATTTCACTATCAGTGTTTATCTTTCTGTTCGTTCTAGTATTAAAAAAAAAAAAATTGGTTCCTTTGGTCACTAGTGTTGAGTAATAATTCCTTTGGTCAGGGGTTATTTCCATTCACTTAGTGTACCAAAGTTAGTATTATTCACATGTATAATACTGTTGGTTCTTATTGTTTCCACTGTTTTAAAATGGTTTCCACTGTTAGTGTTCAAATTGGGATTTTTATTTCAAAATTAGGTCATTGAAACTAACAGTATAAATACTCCCAACACTTGTACATTTTCTTTTACGCTTTCATAACCACTAATTTCATAAACCCTATAACCACTGCTATCGCAAATCATACACAAATTCTTCATGGCTTCTTCTTCATCAACCACACCTCAACTCGCTTTAGGCAAGGATCATAACATGATTGCCTATCTGGTAAAACCCTCAATAGCCAATGATTACGTAGAGATCATTGATTTTCTGCGTAATTCTACCATTCACCATGCACTTACTGTTGCACCCAGAATTTCATATGATCATATTAATGAATTCTGGGTTAAAGCAAAGATTGAGGAAGAAGCAGGTGTTCCAAAAATTGTTTCTACAGTTGCTGGGCACCAAGTGGTTATTTCTGAAGCATCCATTCGTTCTTCTCTTCATCTTCAGGATGAAGAAGGTATAACTTCAATTTCTGATGAAGCTTTATACTTTAATTTACAACGAATGGGATATGAGGGGCACTTGGGTGGGTATGTTTTTCAGAAAACTATGTTTTCATACCAATGGAGATTTCTAATCCATACATTACTGCACTGTTTATCATCCAAACGTTCATCTTTTGAACAATTTAGCAGTAATGTAGCATATGCATTGGTATGCTTAGCTACTGGTCAAAACTTTAATTTTTCCAACTTTATTTTTGCTGGTATGCTAAGAAACATTAACCAACCTAAAATTAAATTTTTAATGTATCCAAGGTTTGTGCAATGGTTTCTAAATGAACAAATATCTGATTTGCCAGCCTTGGATAAGATAATAGGTATCTCTTCTTTTAAACCAAAAGTATTTTCAAATATGAAAAGAGATACCTCTATCAAAGGTGTTATGTTTTCTGGGAGGGTAACAGCATTGTTTCCAACAATGCTTCCTGCACCCTCCACCACAGCATCTGTACCACCAACAGAAGCTGAACCAGTTGTTGAAAGAATGGAACAACCCATTCCTTCTTATCCCACAACATCTGGGGGTAACAATGAACAACAAGGGAACAGATTCACTACAACTTACACCAGAAAAGCCAAAAGGGCTACACACCAGGTGACTGAGGATCATGTTGCTCAGTCATCTTAGTCCAATGACAGGGGTCATGAATAGCATGTGGTCCATGAGGAGAGGGGTGACCATTCTGTAAGGGCTGCTTCTACTTCTTCTAGCCCACTGGCAGAGCAGGACAGAAGTAACATCAATAAGACCCAAGCAGAGGCAACACCAAAACATGATTCTACTCCTGTAGATGATTTTGGTGGTCCCAGTACCAATAACCAAGGGGAATCTATTGATCATACTAGGTATGATACAGGTTTTGATGCACCTGTCAATGATTCACCTAGGAAGTCACATTCTGATGGTGATGAGGATAGAACTAACCTGGAATTGACAAGAATGATAGACTATGTGTGGGAGAAGTTTAGGGTGGAAAGGAGAAACAACAAAAAGAAGGATGAACAGATTGCAAATCTACAGCAGAGTGTTACTCAACTGGAGTATATTGTTGTTAAGGTTTTGAAAGAAAGGAAGAAGTATGTGGTAGTTGAAGGTGACTCTGCAGAGACTGCTTTCAAAAAGGGGGAGAAATATTGGACAAATAAAGGTGATGAGGAAAAGAAAGATGATGGTAAGAAGGGTGATGATGAACAGAATGATGATGGTGTTGGTGATCACATTGATGAGGATATAGAGATGGAAACACCAATTCATCAAGAAACTGAGAAGGTCAATGGAAATCCTGAAGGTGAGAAACAACAAGAGAAAGAGAAGACTCCACAGGCTAAAAGGCAGAAATCAATTCCTGTGCAGTCTGTCAAAGCTAAGAAGCATAAAACCACCACCTTACCTCCAGTTCAGATTAGAGAACCTACTACTGCACCTGCTGCTGCACAAGCTATGCCCAAGATTGACCCTAAGGATAAGGGTAAGGGTATCTTAGAGGAAGAGCCAAAATTGAAAAAGCAGAAAACCGTGCCTCCTGAAGCTACAATGAATGATGATGAATATGCACATAGGTTATTTGCTGAGATAAATGCAGATGTGCTAGCAGAGGAAATGATTGATGTTGAGATAGAACCTGGTAAATTTGTGAAAATGACTAAGGAACAGGTTGATGAGTGGGATGAAGCACAGCTTAAAGAGCAACAACAGGATGATATTGAATATCTGGTGGAACAAATTCAGAAGAAGAAGGCAACAGAATTGAAAAAGACTAGAGCTGCCAAAGCTGCTGCTAAGAGGAATAAACCTTTGACAAAAGCTCAACAGAAAAGAAATCTGGTTTTGAAGTTAAGAGGTGGTAATATTTCAACTGCAAGACTTAATGCCATGTCTCTTGAGAATCTACAAAGAATCTGGGATAGGGATACATTTCTAAACCCTGAGGCTGCTAAGAGAGCAGAAGAAGATAAGAAAACCAAAGAAAAAGCAGAAAGAGAAAAGAAAAAGAAAGAAAAATTTGATAAACAGAGCGTAAACAGAAGAGGATACAAGAACTTGCATCAATCCCTGATCTGCCTAAGAATAAGTTGAATTTGGCTGATTTGATTGTGGTGCAACCTTTACAGGTACATCTTCCACCTGATAACTCTCCTGGAATCATTGATTGGTCTGTTGTAAAATTTTCAATTCCAATTAAATGTGAGAAAATTAGAGTTGAAAGGGCAGATACATCTGTCTCATATTGGAGGTCATTTAAAGAGTTGATCAGGGTGATTGTTAGAGAAGATTTGAACAGACTATATGAGATTGGATCTGAGAAAGGACTAAGCACCAAGAAGTTTGATAGTGTTTATGAATTGGGTGTATGGTCTGGGATTTCAATGATGTATGAGCCAGAAAGATTCATGTTTGAGTTCAAGACTTTCAGAAATGTAAAGCAGTGGATCTATCTCAGCAATCCAGGTGTTCATCAAGTTATTTTTGATGATGCTACTATGATTTGGATGCTCACTGACAAAGAATATGATATGAGTTTGAGTTTGTTAAGAAGCTTAAGGCATGCTAAGTTATCTGTTTCATTCAACAATGATTTAGCAGAGAATTTGGTATATATGATCTTGAATCAGATTCATAAGAAAGAAGAGTATGAGAGAAGACACAGAGATCAAAAATAGATGTTTTAAAAGAGTTTGAAAAGAAGTCAACTTGAAGAATCAAGAGAAACTTAATACTGTTGGGGACAGATTAAGTTTAGAGGGAGATTGTTGGGAAATAAGATTTCTGCTGTTACTAATGTTGTTGAAGAATGCACAAGGTATTAACACTGTTAGTGTTATTGTTACTACTGGTATTACAACTGTTAGTCTGTTGGTTACCACTGTCTTCAGAGTTAAAACTGTTAGTTGAAGTCTTCATGGATTACCACTGTTGGTGAAGTGGTTACCACTGTTAGTAGAAGACTACAACTATTATTGAAGATTGAAGACAAGAGTTACAACTGTTAGTAATAGTTTCAACTATTAGTGTTATCACTGTTAGCTTGTTTACAACAGTTAACACTGCTTAGGCTAGTTACCACTGTTGGTATATTAGTCTAGTAAATTGTACAAGTGTTAACACTGTTATAGGAATTACCACTGTTTGTATAGTTGTGGTAGTTAACACTGTTTATATCTAGAATAGGAGGGAAGTTAGAGTTTGAATAATTATGGATTGTAACTGCTTCCATAATTATAGGAGATTGTTTAGCAGGACTCTATGTGTTATAAATAAAGATCCTTAACCTAGATTAGGTTATGAGTTTTTGCGCAGCTTCAAGGTTTTGTAACCCTAATACATTTCAGTGTATTCGTCTTATCATTAATAAGATTGAAGCTTTCTATTATTCTGTCTTAATATACTGTTATTGATCTTCATTGTATTACTAAATGTTATTCCGCAAACTTCTTAGTAATCATTCAAAACTGTGTTTATCTAATAGTTTATTAGATAGATCTTGGTTTAACACATTCTTCACGGATTGTGAAGCCTGGCTTCAGGACTAAAGCCTCCTTTTCATTAAAATGAACTGGATGACCTTTATCGCAGACTTGGGAAACACTCACTAGGTTATGAGTTAGTTCTTCAACATAATTCACATCCTCTAGAGTTAAAGTTCCATTTGAAACTTTTCCTTTCCCAGTAATTACTCCTCCTTCGTCTCCTGCAAAATTTACTTTTTGCTTGAAACCTTCTCTGAAGTCCCTCAGTAGACTTCTTGCACCTGTCATGTGTCTTAAGCATCCACTGTCTACATACCACCAGCTGTCCTTGTTCACAGTCTGCTCCTACACATAACAAGTTGTACACAGTTAGTTATCAAGAGGGACCCAAGCCATTACAGTCTTGGATTGTCCCTGATCATCTACAATCTGAACCTCCTTAAAGTAACCATAACTATTCCCATCAGGAGTCTTGGTAACCTTCACAGGAGTTAGAGATTATTGATGATCTGTAGTCTTAGGCCTATGAGGAGAGTGAGTAGAAAACCTCCTAGGCACATCTTTAGTTCCCCGTGCACTCGAAGTAGAACCATTCTCGAATTGACTATGGTTTCTACTTGGGGTCCTAAACCTCGAAGGTGTCTTATCTCTTGGCTTATTGAAAGTATTTTCGTTTAGAGTATAAGCCCTTTTAGGTTTAGGTGGAGAGACACTATGAGTACTATCTCTTTTCAGAATGTTTACAGGTTTGCTTCCTAAACCCGGTTTGGAGCCTAACCTATCTACAATCGAACTAAAAATAGTCGGTGTCTTTTCAGTATTCACTAACTTATGTGATGCTTCCAACTTCTTATTTGGGCAACAAGAAGCTACGTGTCCTTTTTGGTGACACTTGAAGCAAGACATCTGTTTACGTGACTTACTAACTTTTGCATCCGCTACCGGAGTTTTAGGCACTAAAGGTTCAATGACATGTTCTTTATTAACCAATTCATCAGTCTTAGTATCATTAATTACACCTCCCGGTACAAAATGTACTTTGGTGTGAGGAATTTTCTTACTATCATCAGATGAAGGGTTCTTAATAACACTCTTCTGTTCCTCTAACTTTTCCGGTTTATTAGTTTCTTTCGTCTTAGGGTTAACATCCGCCATCTCAATATCGACAGGAGTTTTAGTGTAATTTGAAATGAATGGGTGAGGCATATCATTATAACCTAAACCAGACATATCCTTCACACTACGCTGAGCACCTAACATTTTATCCATTTCAGATGTTCTATAGCTCTCAAGCTTACGATTCTGAGCTACAAGTTTTGTTTTGCAATCAGCTAACTCCTTATCCTTATTAGCAATGGACAGATTCAAGTCATTTATGTTCATATAGAGACCATCTATGATAATTAATTTCTCATTCACTGTATCTCTAAAAGCTGTCTTGTCAGCCGCATCTGCCTTAATCTTATCCTTTAAGGCTTGTTTATCATCACTTAACCTACATATATCTAACTTAGCTAGGTCAAGTTCAGATCTTACAGCCTCACTGGATTTACTAAGTGTGCTAAGTTGAGATGACAGGGTATTATTAGTTTCAGTCAAAGTCTTATAGGAATTAGCATAAGCACTAACTTGGGACTGTAAACTAGAAACTAACTGACAAAGATCAACAAGAGAGACAAGATCTAGGCATACCCGTTTTTTATCAGTTTGCAGTTCAGCCATCTTAGCTACAAGATCTACAGGATCCAAATCTTCAGTTGAACCCAAGTCTAACAGATCATCAACATTAGCTTTAACAGGAGTCTCAGGCACCTTTATTTCAAAAGCTGGATCAGTGGGCATATAGGATAATGACTCAGCTACAATCTGTTGATCGTCAATCTCAGCCATCAAAGCTTCCTCTGAATGAGTTTTCCAATCATAAGACCCACCTAGCTGTTTCACTACTAAGGCTTTGGAATGCAAAGTATTTCCCGAGCCTTGTTTTCCTTCACCAGTCTCTACCTTAGGTCTTTGGCATTCTCTAGCAAAGTGTCCGTAACTTTTACAGTTATAACACTTGACCTTGGTTTTATCAAACCCTGATCTGTTGCCAACAACCTTTCTTCCATTTCTCTTTAAGAATTTTTTAACTCTCCTTGACAACAAAGCAAGTTAGTCCTGGAGATCTATTTCTTCAAGATAATCAGGATCTATCTGATCATAGTCTTCATCAAAAAGAATTGGATCATTAATCTTACAATCAATTTAATTCTCATATGAAGCTACAAATGAAGCAAGAACAGACAGTTGCTGCTCTGCAGATTTCACACTCATAGGCATCTTTTGATGTTCTTGAGGTGACTTCTCAGAAGGTTTCCCTTTAGCTTCATTTCCAGATGATGTAATGAAACACAGTTCATCAGTTATCATTTCACGCTTTCCATCAGCATTACCAACAAACAAAGCAGTGGTCGAGCTGGATGAAGCAGTCGAGATAGAAGTTTTTCCATGATACAGTCCTGGATCCTGAACATGATCAGAATTAGTATCTTTCGACTTTTTAGTGAAATCATATCCTTTGAGCTTGTCAATGACCTGCTCAAGAGTCATGGTTGCATATCTGGTTTCATTGTCTGTAATCATCACACCATACATCTCCCATTTAGAAGGTAAACCCTCAAGAAACTTGTCAGTTTTCTCTACCTCCTCAATAGTGATTTCATGGTTTTCAATCTCAGATAACAAATGGTAGAAACGAGTAACATAAGCATCAAGAGTTTCTCCTTTAAAAGTTTTAAACAAAGTAAACTGCTTTTTCAGAAGCTTCTTCTTGCTTGCTTGCACTTGTGGACTTCCCTCACATCTTTTCTCAAGCGCTTCCTAGAAATTTTAGTTTTCTAATCGATTATACCCTAAGATTTCGGTCGATTACGAAACTAAAAACTTCCAGAGACTGATTTTGATCGTTTTTACGAAGATTAATCGTAACAACAACCCTAAATCTATCGTTATTATCCAAATAACCTCGAAATAACTAAGTATTTAGCCCGAAAGCTCTTATACCAATTGTAAGTCCCTAGTATGTGGATCGATAACGAGGTTATCTTAGGTATTAAGATGCGGAATTCCTCAATACTTGGTTCACAATATGTGAACAATTTGTTTCGCAAGATAATAGCGAATTGGTTTATCAACAAGGTTTTGTATCGATTAATTAATGTTAATCGATCAATACCTAACCTTATGAATGCTTAAAATCGTTTTAGTTCTCTGGAAAAAACGAATTGCCAAAATTTTTTACGAATTAAACCTAATTGAGTATTTATAGGTTTTAGTCAAACTTGATTCGCAGATCGATGGGTTCTGCGAGTTGAGTTCAACTCGCAGCCCACGACCAAGCCCAAAGTTTGACTCGGTTCGCAGCTCTGCGAGCCCAGATCTCATCTCGCAGGACTGAGTTCTGCGACTTGAGATCTCATCTCACAGACTTTAGTTTGTAACATCGTATTCGATATTCGTCTAACACTTTAACATACTAATATATTTAACGAATATTAATACCAAACTAATATCATTTACAAATCCAAATCAATTGTACAAACTTGATTACAATAATCACTAGTACTATTACAAGCTAGATCTGTTGTCACACATACATGTCCCAACAGATCTGAAAGGAGTCATGACTGAACAGGATACACTAGTTGACTCTGACCACGAGAGAAACTGGGACTCAAACATGTCTGTGTTAGAAACTTTAGGCTATTATATGATATATATATATATATATATATATATATATATATATATATATATATATATATACATAGATATACCTCTTTAAAAACTTTAGGCTATATTATATACGATACGAATATAAGCCTCATTCTATCTAATGCTTTGTCTCAGAAATGGCAAACACACCACCAAACTCGTCACGCTCTCACCCGTACGAATCACAAAACTCAAGGGTATCTAGGAGGAACATTGGGTTGCCTCGAGCTAGCCCATACCATGTTCAAAACCAACTCAATAACCAGTCCTAAAGGCAAACAACAACTAGCCAGTAGCGATGGTTATCAAACCGAGAGTACTGTCCTAGAGACGAGATTCAGCAGCTAGAGCACGAGTTCTGGCACCTCACCACCCAAGGCAATGACATTGGTGGTACACTACCAGGTTTAACCAACTAGCACTGCTGTTCCCATCTCTTGTTGATCCGGAATACAAGCGGATCGAGCGTTACATCTGGGGACTTCCCCCACGCATTCAGGGTTTGGTCACTGCTTCCAACCCTGCCACTATCCAAGCTGCCGTCCGAATGACACATAACCTCATGGCACAGATGGTCCGTCGAGGAACATCTGCCGCCAACAATCCGAACCAGTTAGGGGATAACAAACGCAAATGGTCTAGAAACAACAACGACAACACCTCATCATCCAAGAAACCTGAAACCATCAAGGCCTACTCTTCTGGGTCTGAACCAAAAAGGGGCTACTCTGGGAACAAGCCCTTCTGCTCTAAATGTCGTCATCACCATGATGGTCCTTGTAGTATTCAATGCTCAAACTGTCAGAGATTTGGCCACATGGCCAAGGACTGTAAATCTACCACCAACTCCAACACCAGTCAACTCAGAGCCTGCTTCGAGTGTGGTAATCCAGGGCATTTCAGGAATGAATGTCCCAAACTGAAGAACAAGAGCAACAACACCGCTAAAGGTAGAGCTTTTGTTCTGAACTCAAAGGATGCCCGCCAAGACCCGAATGTGGTCTCGGGTATGTTCCTCATCAACAACTTATCTGCTTCAATTCTATTTGATACTGGTGCTGATAGAAGTTTTATATCTGATGAATTTTGTCCACTACTTGACATCACACCTGTTGCATTAGATTCTAAATACGTCGTAGAGTTAGCTAACGACAAATTCATTGAGACCGATAGTGTGATACCCAATTGCAATTTTCACCGACGAATTGTTTTCAATCGATCTTATACCCGTCAAGATCGGAATATTGATATCATCATCGGCATGGACTGGCTATGATAAAATTGTCCGCATACCCCTCGCCTCCGGTGGTACTCTAACCACACAAGGGGAGACCGGTGGAACGAGGTTAAATGTCATTTCATGTATGAAAACCCGCAAATATCTGAGAAAGGGTTATCCGGCAATCCTCGCTCACATTATGGAGAAAAAGTCAGAGGAGAAGAGGCTTGAGGATGTGCCAATCATTCGGGACTTCCCAGAAGTCTAACTGAGGAATTACCTGGCCTTCCACCGTTTAGGCAGGTAGAGTTCTCCATCAATCTTGTGCCCGGAGCAGCACCCGTGGCACGAGCACCGTACCGTTTAGCTCCATCCAAACTTCAAGAGTTATCCTCTTAGTTACAGGAACTCCTAGACAAAGGATTCATCCGACCAAGCTCTTCACCTTGGGGAGTTCTGGTCTTGTTTGTCAAAAAGAAAGATGGTTCTTTCCGCATGTGCATCGACTACAGGGAACTGAACAAGTTAACCATCAAGAACCGTTATCCACTACCACGCATCGATGATCTATTCGACCAATTTCAAGGGTCAAGTTTCTATTCCAAAATTGATTTACGATCCGGCTACCACCAGTTACGAGTTCGCGATATTGACATTCCAAAATTTGCCTTTCGAACTCGTTACGGGCACTATGAGTTTCAAGTCATGCCTTCGGTTTGACAAACGCATCGGCTGTATTCATGGACCTCATGAACCGAGTGTGTAAACTATATCTCGACAAGTTTGTCATAGTATTCATTGATGACATTTTAATCTATTCGCGCAATGAAGAAGAACACGCGCAACATCTTAAGATCATTCTAGAACTTCTCAAACACGAAGAGTTATATGCCAAATTCTCTAAGTGTGAATTCTAGATACGAACCGTTCAATTCCTTGGACACGTTATAGATAGTCAAGGAATTCATGTTGATCCATCAAAGATCGAGGCTATCAAATGTTGGCAAGCGCCGACAACGCCGACCGAGGTACATCAATTCTTGGGTCTCGCTAGTTATTATCGACGTTTCATTGAAAACTTTTCAATGATAGCCCAGCCTCTCACGATACTCACTCAAAAAGAAAAGAAATTCGATTGGACTGACAGACAAGAGTCAGCTTTCCAACTCCCTAAACAAAAGTTATGCAGCGCACCTATTCTATCTCTACCCGAAGGCACCGACGACTTCGTGGTATATTGTGATGCTTCTCATCAAGGTCTCGGTTGCATGCTTATGCAACGAGACAAAGTTATCGCCTACGCCTCACGACAACTCAAAATCCATGAAAAGAATTACACCACTCATGACCTTGAACTAGGATCCGTAGTGTTTGCACTCAAAATCTGGAGACACTACCTCTATGGCACTAAGTGCACGATCTTTACCAACCACAAAAGTCTCCAACACATTCTCGATTAGAAAGATCTCAACATGAGGCAACGTAGCTGGGTCAAGTTGCTTACCGATTACGACTGTGAGATGAAATATCACCCTGGCAAGGCAAATGTTGTTGCCGACGCCCTCAGTCGAAAGGAACGACCGAAACCACTTCGAGTCCGAGCCCGCAGTATTACAATCCACAACGATCTTATCACTTATATCCTCACCGCTCAACTCGAACCCTTAAAACCTGAAAATATCAAAAATGAAGCTTTTCGAAACATAGAGAAACAATTCGAAACCAAACCCAACGGGGTTAAATATTTCGTAAATCGAATATGATTACCGTGTTTCAGGAATCTCTGAGACTTAGTAATGGACAAAGCCCACAAATCCAAATACTCCAGACATCCTGGATCCGACAAGATGTATCATGGCATCAAGGAATTATACTGGTGGCTAAACATGAAAGTCGAGATCGCCACCTATGTTAGTAAATGCCTCACGTGCTCAAAAGTCAAAATCGAACACCAGAAACCTTCCGGCTTACTTCAACAACCGGACATACCCTAATGGAAATGGGAACAGATTACCATGGACTTCATCACCAAGCTCCCGAAAACGTCAAGCGGTTGCGATACCATTTGGGTAATCGTTGATCGTCTCCAAATCTGCCCATTTTCTTGCCATCAAGGAAACCGATAGAATGGAATGCCTCACCCGAATCTATCTGAAAGAAATCCTATCCCGACATGGCGTTCCTATCTCGATTATCTCTGACAGGGATAGTCGTTTCACCTCACACTTTTGGCAATCATTACAGAAATCTTTGGGTACTCGCCTCGATAAGAGTACCGCTTATCATCCACAAACCGACGGCCAAAGTGAACGAACCAATCAAACACTGGAAGACATGCTACGAGCCTGCGTAGTTGATTTCGGTGCAAATTGGGAACACCAATTACCCTTGTGTGAATTCTCTTACAACAACAGCTACCATACCAGTATCGGTGCTGCACCATTCGAGGCACTTTACGGTCGTAAGTGCCGATCACCCATCTGTTGGACCGAAGTGGGAGACAGCCAACTCACCGGTCTTGAAATCATTAATGAAACCACCGAGAAAATCGTTGGTATCCAACAATGGCTGAAAGCTGCACGTGATCGTCAGAAAAGTTATGCTGACGTGAAACGCAAACAACTCGAGTTCCAGGTTGGAGACCGAGTACTACTCAAGGTATCGCCTTGGAATGACGTCATCCGTTTCGGTAAGTGCGGGAAACTAAACCCCAGATACATAGGACCTTTTGAAATCCTGGAAAGGATTGGTCCAGTCGCCTATCGATTGCAACTACCTGACGAGCTCAGTAGTGTGCATCCTACCTTCCACATTTCTAACTTAAAGAAATGCCTATCCGACGAAACACTCATCATTCCCCTTGCGGAAATCCAAATCGACGATAAACTTCATTTCGTTGAAATACCAGTGGAGATCATGGATCGTGAAATCAAACAGCTTAAACAAAGCCGTATCCCTATCGTCAAAGTCCGGTGGAATTCGTGGCGTGGTCTGGAATTCACCTGGGAGCAAGAGGATCAGATGCGACTCAAATATCCACAACTTTGCTCCGACTCCACTCATACGACTACTAAGACTTAAATTTCGGGATGAAATTCTCCTAACAAGGGGAGAATGTAACACCCGCCAAATTAGGGCTAGTCATTAGGTCCTAATCATTTTGTAATACGTGTAATTAGTGCGGTATTAGGCTAATTGTATGTATCATTACGTGTATTAATATATATACGCATCTACGCGATTTAGTTAAATCGTGCATTTTATTATATTTGTCGAATTCCGATACACTCATACGGACGTTGGTGAACATCATTTTATTAAATAATATTAAATTATTTGATAAGCCTACTTATTTCCAAGCATTATTTCAATAATATTCTATAAGTATCTTGTATCACATTAAAAAGCCCTACGCAACCGAAACGCGCGGACCGTGCCCAACAACCGAATAAAGATCAAAATATATTTTACAAGTTTAAAATATATCATTTTATGTGAGGAAATTATTTAATTAGTAGTATTTAAAATTAATAACTAAAACGTTTTATAAAAAATGTCACATCTTATTTATAAGCGAAACCCGAACCGGTGAACATGACAAACATATTTTCAAATCATTTTAATAAATGTTTTCGATTATTAAGAATTAAGATTTCAAATTTAAAAATATTGAAGAGTTAATTTTTATTTAAAAACTTATGTAAAATAATTAAAAGACCTCGAAACTCTGATCATCTTGCGTTTCACGTCCACACTTCCACCACCAAAATTCATCATCAAAAGACCTCTGATCATCTTGCCTCTTTGAAGAAAAACGTTCACCTCGCGACGATCTACCTTCCTATCTTTTCGAAATCTTCACACGTTAACTTATAAGTTTCTGACAAAATCTCGAAACTCCTCGATTTCAAGTGTTTTTGAAGTGTTGTTTATTTAAGCTTGAAATGTCCAAATATGTGTTGAGTAAAAGTTTCGGGCCAAACGGAAACCGGAAAACACGTTTTCGACTCAAAATCCGGCCATCAGACGTAAGTGTCGCATAGGCCACAACAACGTAGCATCACTTAATGCGTCACTTAAGTTTCGCATAAAACCCTAATCTTGCGTCACTTACTTAAGTGCCGCATAAAACCCCTTTTTCCCGACACTCCCTAAGTGTCGCAAATTCAATACCCGACACTCCTAACCGAGACTTTTAGCGACGCTTGTCTAAGTGTCGCCTATAATTAAATTCTGATTTCATCCGACACTAACCCTAGTGATGCATGACCCTGATACCGACACTTGGACCCGACACTTGCTTAAGTGTCGCCCCTTATGCGTCACTTCCTCAAGTTACACTATAAGTGTCGCATGAAACAGAACTCATATTTTTACTAAGCTTCGAGACCTAAAATTTTATCATTTGATTTCACCCAAATTCAAATTTTAGATACGTTTTTCATTAAGGCATTATAGTAGACATAAAAATTCACTAAGCTCGACCCCAGCCAGGGGCTCTGCCCCTTGGACCCCGCCAGGGTTGCCACCCCTGGAACCCCACTAGCCAGGGGTGCTGCCCCCGGACCCCCGTCACCTAAAATTTATCTATACTTTTAAGTATAACACTCCAAAAATCATAGCAATATTAATGAGATTATTATTACAACCAGTCACCAACGGGCCGTACACGTATTCAAAACTCAAACTTATCAGTCAAATCAAATTATTGGACATTACTAGTTGGATGAACAACTAGCATATGGTATCTTTTAAGATACCTACTTATTTTATTTAAACTTGTGCGTTATAAATGCCCTGCAGGTTACAGTCTTCGGACACCCCATTTTACTTCACCACATTTGCTTCATTGCAACTCTTCAGGCACAGGTGAGTCTCATAGTCCCGACTTTTTATTGTTTTTACTCCTGGGGTGGGAATACATGCTCTAACTGTTTTACACGTGAACACGAGTACAAAACTCGCTATATTCTTCATGAGTTGTTTTCTAATCACTTTTAAGTCCTCTACGATCATAGTTCTGGTATTACTTTATGTAGCGCGAATATTAGTGTATGGTACCATAT
This sequence comes from Pseudognaphalium luteoalbum, assembly GCA_963422505.1. Taxonomy (NCBI): domain Eukaryota; kingdom Viridiplantae; phylum Streptophyta; class Magnoliopsida; order Asterales; family Asteraceae; genus Pseudognaphalium; species Pseudognaphalium luteoalbum. The sequence goes on along the minus strand of OY730198.1, from coordinate 51,344,412 downwards.
AGGACTTACCATCCTCGTCCGGGTCAGCAAGCACTAACTGGTTAAACGGACGCATTAACTTTTGTTCATACGAGTGTAGATTAGACACTCGCCCGGAGGCACCCACGAACAGGCACTTTATTGTGATCCTGACACTCACGTTAAGCCCAGACTATGACCTCATGGAAGATATATACATCATTTGATTCATTTCAAACGGTTATCATTAAATCTTGTGGTTCACACTTACATATTTATTATGCAAACCTGTGAGCTCACCAGCGTTAGCTGACTTTTTTAGCATGTGTTCTCAGGTACCCAACAGCAGTAGGACCTGTTCACTCAGGATGCCCATAGCTCGAGTCAGAATACACATTAGGAGATTATTTTGTATTACTACATTTTGTAACTAAGTTATGCCGATTAATCTCTAAACATTGTAATTATTGGGCATTTGTAAACATTTATACATTGTAAAACTTTGCATTATCAATGTATATGTAAAATGACGCATATAGAGTCGTTCATTATATGCCCTGTGTGTTTTGATTATTGATTAGTAGCACCCCAAAGCTTGCTTCTGCTAAACAGTAAATTTGGGGGTGTTACAGGTGGAATATCTATGATTTCAATGATGTCTGTGGGTGGTCCACTTAATACGGTTTTAGCTATGGTGTACCTAGGTTGGACTGGACATCTTTAAAATGGTTCATCTACGTAGGGGGTTCCTAATTTGAATGTATGATTTTCCGAACATGAGAGATGCTTATTGATGCGCACCGGAACGTCCGTGTGAAGACGACGCTCGGACCGCGATCGTGGGTGTTTTAAATTTGTATTTGCTGGGGTCTAAGTGTGACTTACTGAACTGAACCAAAAGGTTAGTAGATGGTAAGTATGACCTAGAGTCGTTCTTAAATAGAAACTGAATTGAAACAGAGGGAATCCAATCAATCTTTCTTTTCTAGTAAAGATTAAAAGAGTGTGTTGGGGGTTTTTGGTTCAGTTAATTAATTAAACTAATTAAAGCAAATAAAAGATAATTGTAAATCAGATAATAAAAGGAGTATTTGTTGTGAGTTCGTTAGCTTATAATGTGGGACGATGACTTATAGGGGAAACGTTTACTAAATTTGGTGTGTTCACTAGACTTGGTAGTTTATGGTATAACCGATAAATTCCTTATTAGTCGGTTATCAACTAATATGTCACGAGGAACCACGGTGTCATGATTCTGATCAGACAGACAATGCTCAACTCCCCACACTCTCCTATGAGGGAGTCAGTGACCCTTATTATTGAGCACATTTTGCTCGTGGGCGAAGGAATAGAGTAGCAAATCTACAACGAGTCTAACCATTCTTAATACCATAAGTACTATAAATTTAGCAAACTATTAACTTAGCAAATATGTTCGGACTTAGTTGATCAATTCCTATTAATGAATTTTAAGGGTGGTAAGCAAAGGAAAGTGTTGAGGTTTCTTGCGTACCTTACTTTATATTTCATAGGTTAAGGAAAAGTATCGATTTAAATTGGATTTTTAAACTTGCCTTTCTCAATACAATTAACAAATCCCTAGGTTTTCGTAAATGGTTATTTAGCCTATAGCCTACCTAATCTAATCTAAACTAATCTAATTCAATTAAAGCAATAATTAAAATGCTGACAGCTTTTTGCATAGAGTTAAACCCAGACCATGTCAGAAAATGCTATGGAAGTCCACAATGTATTTAATCGTTTACCGATGTTTCCATTGTGGATTCAATTGCTTCACGATGTTTACATGATAAGTACATTGTGGTTCTAAGTGTACAATACTCATGGCACTTCCACGTAATCACATTGCATTTTATGATGCTCGCATAATGTTACAATCGAAACCATAGTTTTACACAGATAACTATTGACCAAGTAGTGAGGTTCGCGACTCCTCTTTACAAGGTTACAATCACGTTTGTTAATCAAAAGGCGAATGTAAGTTTAGGTTTAAAATCATAAGATAAGTCCGTTCATAAAGTTTCCATTTTATAATGTCGATCCATAATATAACTACCTTCGGTCGTTCTAACTTCCATACATTTGTACTCCGCCATAATCGTTTCCAGTACTATATCAAAGAACAGTCGAATAGGGGCCGTCATATCATTTCACGACATATTTAAAGTCATCCCACAATTATATATACTAACTACATCACAACAAATAAAATAGTAATCTACTCGCTAATCATGGCATAAACTATCTCTAGCATAATTAAAGTATACATATTTAATCAAGATAGATAAGGATAGAAATAACCGAGATTAATATGTGAGAAGGAGTAGACTTGAATTAATGAGAGTTGCTCCAAGCGTACACCAATGATTACAATTGCGTTCCTCACCAAGGATTACAAACACATTCCTTGCTACTAGCCTAATACTAATTTAAAACAAAGAAAGAAAGAAAGAAAAGCTAGAAGAAAGTGTGTGTTTCTTCCAAGGTGTGTGGTGTGTCTTTCAAATGAACCCATGCCTCCTTTTTATAGAGGAGTTTTGGTGCATTTTAGCCAAAGGAAGCACACATTAGCAAAAGGTGGAAAACGTAGTAGCACCAGGTACAAAAGGCGAAAAAGGTAGTGGCACCAGGTACGAAAAGTAGGAAAAGGTCTAGCACCGGGTACGCAAAAGTACGAAAAAGTGCAATCCGTGCGGGTGGCGGGCAGCCGGCGGCGGCTGGCTGGCTGGCGGCGGCGGCTGGCTGCCAACAGCACCAGTCCGCTACCGGTTGCCGCGTTTCTCGATTCGTGGGTGTTTTCTTCGTTACGCGTCCGTTTGCGTTGATTCTTTTTGTGTTGGATTCATAATTCAAAACGAAGCTTTTGATGAAAAGAAATCCCACAAATATGTCTCTGAACTTTAGATGTGTCGTACGAATCGTTTGGATCTTCCGGAGTGCGTAGAATCTTCGTTCTTCGCCCGTTTTAGTTGATTCTTCTTATGTTGGATTCGTAATTTGAAAACGAACATCTTGGGTCAAATAGATGTTGGTGATGGGCTCTTTTGTCTTGAAACCTCGTTCCGGTGTCTGGAATCTTCAAACGTGCGTGGAATCTTTGTTTTTCATCCGTTTTGCTTTATTTTTATCGTGCGACCTTGTTTTGACTATCTTGGCATAATGCTATTGATTTTTAATGTTTTTGAATTAAAATGCCAAGAATCGTTCCAGAATGAGAGAGATATCGGTAGTAAAAACATGACTTCTTACGCGATATCAAGTATCCCACACTTAGAACTTTGCTTGTCCTCAAGCAAACTTGATTTTCAACATGTTAAAAATAAAATAATTTTAAGGTGGAAATTTTTACTAAGAGGTTTTGGGAAAGTAAAATACTTGTTCTTGGAAAAGGAAGGATTGTAATCTTTAGGAGCATGCTTGTGATCTTTGATCTCGGATACATGACTAGGCGATCCTCTCAAGGTGGTCACTCAAATCACTCAAAGTGTTTAGGGTTTCCTATTCTAATATTATCAATCACTCAGAACGCCAGTCATGTATCGTTTATCGTCATAGGCTTGATCGAGAATCAAATCGTTACCTTTTTGGCGAGTGTGAAGTCGATCTAGCCATCATCATTCAAGAAGAGGGGGTGTAAGGAGTGAAAGGTTGGTGGTATGAGAGGAGGTTTGGTTTTTTTGATTTTCTTTTTGTCGAAGTTGAGATTTTTGGGAGATTGACGCCTTTGGATATTTGCGGAAGGAGTCTTTTACTCCTATTGATTTCCTTTTTCTTCAGAATTTTTTTTTTTTTTTTTTTTTTGCGGCGTCATCCCCTTGTGATTTCTCTTCGATCATCTCTGAAACTTTTTATGAAGCTTGAAGGATGCTTTTGAGTAGTTGAGGGGTAACGTATCTATTTTTCTTTTGGGAGTATGGTTGTACAGCTGGGTTTTAGAATGATGTGATTCGATCTCCTTTTCACTGACCAATCTGGATTCGAAATGTATAACAGGAGCAAGTTCTGATTCTAAACGCATACATCGGCACACTCAAGAATCGAAAAAATGAAGCATTAAAAGTGAATGCTTTCTCTATGGCTCAAGATACCTCACGAATCGAAAGTTGGGTTGTTGTGTGCCTAGTCATGCGACGCTCTTTATGGGATTACAAAACTGATTTTTCAAAAGAGTTTGTATTTTAATTATCCTTTTTCCCAAAGTAAATCATTCTTTATCTAAAATTTTTCATTTTCAACACATTTTTGAAAACTTTGTTTACTTTTTGGAGAAAGATGGTCTAATAAAGAGCAACGATTTTAGAATCAAGCGTATACCATTATCCATTTTACAGTAGTGCAACTACTGCTATCCCACACTTAAAGAAACATCGTCCTCGATGTTATACTAAGCTCTGAACGGGGTAAAATCCCACACTTAGGGTTTTAAACATCTAAGGCGCATTCTTTTAGTGTGTGTTGGGTTTGAATCCCACACTTAGTTATAAGCATATTGGATATGGTATATTTGAAACGAATGAAAAAGACAGTTTAGAAGTACTCCCCGGTGGTTGCAGTGTTCCTTTGGTGCATGTGTACGATTTCGTCTTCCTTGTTACAGTCTTGATCAAGTCTTCTTGTGATCGGTCTCGTAGGTGTGAACACGTCGGATATACTTTACTTCTGGTCTTGATGCTTCCCTGCAGGCTGGAGCATGCTTTGTATGATCCGGGTGTGAAAGATAGTCGGAGATTTCATCACTTCTTGAAAAGTAAAAATTGCAGAAACGTAAAAACACGGGTTGCCTCCCGAGAAGCGCTCTTTTAAAGTCGAGAGCTCGACTTAGTGCTTTCCTCTTCAGATGATGCTGGATGTGTCTGTGGTGCTAGAGTAATCACTGTGGTTTCTAGGTAAGCTGTAGCGTGGGGGAAAGTATCGCAGGAATTTCTCTATCATGTCGGCAATGAGAGTTGGTGGAGTGGTGGATTCCATAGTGAAGAGATCTCAGGGTAAATTGACCAGAAGTGAAGAGATCTCAGGGTCAAGGGTAAATTGACTACTTGAAGTGTGAGTAACAGAAGTTGATATCTTCTGCTGAGATTTCTCTGCTTCTAGGTCAAAGTGTTTTGACCTGATATCAATTTCTTGGATGTATAAGATTTCTTTGACTTCGGGGTATGAAGAACAAGAAGAGTTATCCTCTAATTCTTTTTCCATAAAATCAAAAAATTCAGAATCATCCATTACCATCATCTCATCTGCTGTCTTGTAAGAGAACAGAGAGACGGGGCTAGAAACCGAATCAGACGGTTTTTGATTTTTCATATTTTTATGGTTTTTGTGTTTTAATAACTAAACTATTCTAAGAAAGCAGTAACTTTCGAACAAGTTAGGCTTGAATGAAAGGCTCTCCTAAGGGCTTCTAACTTAAAGGTATGTTTTTCAAATCACAACGCTCGACGATCCCCGGAAGTGGCGCCAAAAACCTGATCGCACCCCAACGGTCGGTCAAGGAATCGTTTCCCTGTCGTTGCGGACCTTCCAGTCGGAGGCGGATGATCAGTGGGTTTTAAATTTATAATGCTGGGAAGCCTAAGTTTTATTACTACCTACTGCTCTTGTTAAGGGTAGTAACTTAGGTGTCGTTCTTAAAATCGGAGCGAATTGAAATGAAGTAAATACCTTAAACAATAGAGGCTAATAGGATGGGTTTTTAAAAGAGCAGGTAAGGTTTGTTTTTGGTATTTTCTAAATTAAATACGATACAGAAAAGTAAATACTAAACTACGGGTAGGGTAAGCAGATAGATAGAGATTGTGATTGCTGAAGTTTCAATATCCTGGTTTCGGGATGATGTTCATTATAAAAGATGATTGGAGACTTTCCTCTAATAAAATTAACAGAGGTTTGGTGTAAACACTAGTATCCTACGATTTAAGTGAAAAACCTAAGTCGCATGTCACTGAATACTAGGTTATCATGAGTCTGATCAGATCAAGCTGCTCTGTCCCCCAACACTGTCCGATGAGGACTAGTGACCCATCTTGGAGTTAACTCCTGGGCGCATGAATAAGGCAATAGAACGATATTTAATTTCTGACCTTTCTTAACACCTAATTCTAATTGATTTTATTAAGGGTCATACTATTGCTTGCTAATGGATGTTAAACTGTTAGTTATGTTGGATCAGGGGTTTAAGCATCCTACACTATAGCTGAATGTTTGCTTTCTTTTCAAGATCCCTTAGATTTAATCGAGGAGCACAAATACTTCTGTCAAGGTGTAGACCCTCCTTTGCGATCCAACGTTCATCCCTTGGTTCGTTTCACGGTGTATACTATGTTTTTCAGCAGTTCCACAACTTTTATATATACCTTGACCATGTTCAGGAAGGGTGACTTCCAGGTATCCACGCTGTCATATGCTTACGACTGTTCCATAACTTCCACGCATTTGTACTCCACCAGCGGTGTTTCCAGCGCTATACTAAGTACTGGGCCATTTTACAGCATGTCCACAGCTTCATACAAAAACACAGATAACTATCTACCGATATTAGGGTTGATCATGTCCTAATACTAAAGTAATAGTCATGTGAAAGCTTGGAAAGGGTGGAATGGGTGGTTTGGATCTACCGCTTGAAAAGTTTAACCCGATACATAACATAACAATTTCCAATCACATATTTAGTTAAAGATTAATTTAACATCATCCTTACTCCTAAATATCTACATTTCAACAATCACAATATTACACTACTCAAGAAACATGGCAATAAGTAAAGCACATACCATAATATTATGCATGGATAAATCGGACATAATAACAGTATGAGGGAATAGATATCACCGGATAATAGAGCAGCGTAACAAGACAATAGAACTTGCAATCCTTGAATAAAAGCTTGAACACCAATACTCCTTGATTACAAAGGCTACTCTCTACTCTAATCTACTAGCTACCCACTAATTACTCTCTAACCCTCTAGAGAGAGAAGTTAGAGAGGGAAACTAACTAACTAAGAAAATTACAAGAGTGAGAGTGAATTGTTGAATGAAGAATGGAATGTGTGTTGATGGATATGGAAATGAGGAGGTTAAGCCTCTATTAATAGCTTTCAAGAACTAAATTTACATACAACACCCCTCACCTGTTATTTACACTGAAATACACCCTCGAGCTATGAAATTCGACACCTAAAGGGGTGTATTCGACACCAAATAGGGCGTATTCTGTAGCAAATAGGGCGTATTCGGTAGCAAACAGGGCGTATCCAACACCAAAGAGGGGGTATACCACCCCTTAGAGGGGGTATACGACCTCTATAGGGGCGTATACGGCCCCTAGAGGGTGGTATACGGCCCCTGTGGGGATGGTGTACCCTGGGTCGTGGTCTTGTGTGCTGGATCGTAAGTCTTTTGTGCTGGCTCGTACTCGTTTGGCTCTAACTTCTTCGTTCTTGATCCGTTTCTGATGTTCTTTATATCCACGCATTCGTAATCTCCAAACCTACATTTTAATATACTTATCAAGTCCCAGATTGGATTTTTACGATAAAATAGCATGTCGAACGAATTATGCCTATTTAAGTGTGTTTTTCGTCAATTTACCGTTGTTTTTGAAATACTTATAAAGTTTTGACCTTTTTAACAAAATGTGATAAATGTGGACTTTATTGGCATGATTTTGTTAATTAAGTGCTAAATATGAGGTAAAAGATGTGCGTATAATATGACTTTTTACGTCAAATCATTTTTCCTCGCAATATCTTGTATTTTGTTTATATTTATCATTGAATAGTTACAACTTTCGATACTTAATTGGTTTGAATTTGATTACATGTAAAGATGTTGAAGTATGGTGGAGAAATGAATGCCTTTTGAAGAATTTGGAAGAAGTTAGTCAAAAATGTGAAGTACAAGTCATTCCCCAGGTATTACTGAGATTCCCAAGGAATATAAAGATGAAACCTGATCAGAGCATGCCATTCCAGGGGAACCCAAACAATTCTTGCAGAATCAGTATTTCCATTCCTGCGCCATTCCTGGGGGATCTGAAGCATTCCGGGGGAATCCTTGGCCGACCTTGAAACATATATATACGAATTTTAAACCCTATTTTGGGGTCGGCTTTTATTTTTATTCGACCAGGGCGATTGGTGAAGACTTCCAGCATAAGTTTAATTTTGTTTTTTTTTTTTAAATTTTGGAACTTGAAGATTGAAAATCATAACATTCTTACGAATCAATACACTCGGTTTGATTTATACTTTGATAAAACTATGAATTCTTTCCAATTGTTTGATTCTTTGATGTTCATCACCCAAATCATGGGCTAATCTTCTAGTATTCACTTAGATGATGTGAACCCTAGTATTGAATTGCTTTATCTTTAGGATTACACTATTGTTTGGAATTGATTTCAAGTTTAATCGAAGAACAATCATCAATTGATCAAGTTTAGATATTCTTTTTGCTTTCACTCCAAAAATCACAAATTTCGTGTTTACTCAAAACTCCTCGCGTGCGTTGTCCATGATCAATATTCAAAGATCGAGAGTCTAGTGGTGCGAAAAAATTCTGCACCAAGTAAATTCAAAGTTGTTCAAAAGATTGAAAAGATAAATGAAAGAAAGAAAGGATTTCAAAAGGGCGATAAAATAAAAATGCCTTAGAAATTCCTTGACAAAGAAGTTCTAAGCCAAAAATATAAAAAAAAGAGATGAAAAGAAAAGAAAAAATATATATATATGAAATAAAGCTAAGTGCTTCAAATCCCCCGAAAACTCCGATCCCTAAAAGTATAAATCCTCCATGTGTTTTCAAAAAGGTAGAAGTCAAAATAGCTATCTTCTTCCCTTACTGTTATCCGTTTCCGTTTTCATTAAAATGTTTGTCTGAATAAAATTCCTCTCAAGTTTAAAGGTCCTAAGATAAGCAAAACCCTTGAACCCAAATTCCCACTTAGCCATACCCTTTTAACCTTCACCAAACATTACAACCCACTTGAATATCCTGGGATAATTAGCACCGTCCTCACCTAAGTGGTGGAGATATGATTCTCGAGCAAGCCTATGATGATGGATGTTGCATGACTGGCATTTGAGCGATTTCGTTTGTTTAGAATGATAGGTAACCCGAAACACTTCTGAGTGAATTGAGTGACCACCTGATGAGATCGCCTAGTCATATATATTCCAAGATCGCGAGAATTGAAAGCATGCCTAAGAGAGTCATTTTATGCTCCTGAAACGAATACATTATTTTCTCTTAGTTTCCAGGATATGTTGCTTATTTATGGCAATGTTGCTCTTGATATGTTTTAATTCACCCAAAATGTAGTGACACTTTCAAATATTTTCATTGGAAAGCAAGTGAGAAAATTGAGTTTTGCTTGAGGACAAGCAAAGTCTAAGTGTGGGATATTTGATAACACGCAAAAAGTCAAGTTTTTGTGTGCTATTATCTCACCTTTTTAGCCCAATTATGGATGAAAACATTTGAAATATACATTTTTATACTAAATTTCATAATGATGGCTAAAATATAGACGATGCTTCAAGAATCAACCAAAAAGGCCTAAAAATGAGTAAAATAGAGCATAAACGATCAACGGATCTTCCGTTCACGCATTTGAGCACAATTTAAGATATTCTTGGAATTATGACCTCTAACTTATGTCATTTTCTTCGTTAGGAAAATACGAACACGTGGATATAAAGATTGCTCAAAATGGATAAACGACGAAGAAGTTACGCCAAATCGAAGATACGATGACCCGAAAGGACCGAATACGGCTGTCCTAGACCGTATACGGCTGGACCAGACCGTATACGGCTGGACACAGACCGTATACGGCCTGTGTAGACCGTATATGGCCTGTGCCCAGCCGTATATGGCCCAGTCCAGCCGTATACGGTTGGTGCCCACCCGTATTTGCTCCAGTCCACCCGTATACAGCCAAAACCAACCGTATTCCGTGTTCAGGCAATAAAAATCAGATTTTTATACGGTTTTGCGATACGGTTGTACATTTTGGGGTTGGAGTAAGGTTGAAGAATACGGCAATGCATTTCCTATAAATACATGGCTTCACCTCAACATTTAAGACACACAACATATACTACACACTCCACACCTCAAAACACACTCTCTCACTACTCTCTAGATTTAGGTTTTGATTTTAGTAGTTAGCGGCTAGTTAGTCACGGTATTAACCGGAGGAATAGAGGGTTAATATTGTAATATCTCTTGGAAGATACTCAAAGTTCTGCTTGTATTCTTTCACGCTGTATTCAGCTACACTCTTATTACGGTTATATCTATCATTTATCTATTATTATTATGATGATTGTTATTACTGTTATCATGCTAGATTTAGGATTAATTACCATGATTAGCGAGTAGTTATATTGCGTGTTTGCTATGACGTAGTTAGTCATATTAATTGGGATGATGTCATTATGAGACAACGGAGGTAACGTTATACGGCTTTCATTTGTATAGCGCCAGAAACATCACGAATGTGTGGAGTACGGTACATGGAAGCTATGAAAGTTGTACGCACAATCCGTTGTTGATTAATGTTAAACTATAGTGCGTTGATCCACTTTCTATCTATGATTTTAAACCTCATTTAAACTAAACGCCTTTCAACTAGTAAACGTGATTATGGCCTTAATGATAGGACGTCGCGAACCCTATCCAAAGGTACTTAGTTATCTGTGTCTAAACGAACATGGTATGATTTATAAACAACGTAAGCATTTCTTTCTGAAAAGAACACAAAGTATATCGTCTCCTTGGAAGTAATATTTTCTAATTCGAACGTAAAGTACAATGCGGTTATGGAATAATGTTTTCTAAATATGAACATAAAGTACACCGTAACTATGGAAATACTATTTTCTTATTTTGAACGCAGAGTACACCGTGACTGTGGAAATACTATTTTCTAAATGAATGCAAATATTACTTTGTTAATAATTAGTGATTTATTGGGACTTTATAGTAAGGGCTGATTTATATCATAGATGGATAACTACTGCGCTTAAATACAAACATAGTTAATAAGTCTAGGGTTCCTTTGCGAAGCAACGTAGGTACCGGCTAAGTACTTGGAAAAGCGGTGGAAACACTTCTAGTGGAGTACAATGTAATAACACGGAAATGTCATCGTTACTTCACGGTGTGGACCAACGGGGTTACTGTATAAAGCAAAGTGAGTACCGTCAGTCGGCTAAGTACTTGGTTAACCCACGGAAAGAGCCGCAGTTACTTGTCTTGTACATATTCAGTAATTACATTACTCCTAGACTTTACAAACCCATCGATAGAAAGTGATCAATGCATTCATCAAACATGGTTTTGAACTTAAATGTTTTGTTTAGACTAGAGTATTTTAGTGGGGTTAAGAAAGGTCGAACATCGAGTTCGTTTGTCGCCTTATTCACGCACCCAGGATTAAACTCCATATAAGGGTCACTATACCTTCACCGGTTAGTGTTGTGGGCTGGATAAACTACTCCGATCAGAATCACGATAGCCTAGTTACTCAGTGACATACTGATCGAGAAATCTATCAGTAGGGAACTAGTGCTTACTCCACTAATACTTGAAATGAACGAAATACATATCCTTTAAGACCAGTTTATAACTCACACATCATCCTAGTTAAGAAGGCTACCGAAGTCATAGCAAACACCTCCTCTAGATTATCTGCTAACTACCTATATTTTATTTTCGCTTTATTTAAATTTTCTGCCTAAGTATAACAAAAACCAAACAAAACCTCCAACTATCTTTTAAAACCATTACTAGTTTGATAGATCGTCTCCTACGTCCAAGATCCATAATACACTGATTCAGAAAATGACCCTAGGTCATACTTATCGCTGTACACCCATAGTGATTGAGTATACTTAGGCCCCGCAAATACAAATTTTAAAACCCTCTGGTGGTCGCGCCCGGAGGAAGGCCAGCAACGACGCGAGTCACATCGCAACCGCCTCTCGGCGCCCATCAGTAATTGTTGATCGGCTAACCAAAAGTGCTTTTTTCTTACCTATTCGAGAGACTTCTTCATCTGAGGTACTAGCTGATATCTATATTCGTGAAGTTGTTGCAAGACATGGAGTACCAGTTTCTATCGTATCTGACAGACTCGTTTCACTTCTCGTTTCTAGAAGAAATTCCAAGAAGATATGGGTACTCAATTACACATTAGAAAATCTTTTCATCCTCAAACATACGGTCAAAGTGAACGTACTATTCAAACTCTAGAGGATATGCTACGTGCTTATGCTATTGATTTCGGTGGCAGTTGGGATACTCACCTTCCTCTGGTAGAGTTTTCCTATAATAACAGCTATCATTCTTCTATTAAAATGCCGCCATATGAAATATTGTACGGTCGGAAATGTCGAACCCCTATTTGTTGGGGAGAAATTGGTCAATGAGAAATTGGTAGTACAGATGTCGTGCAGTTAACTACAGAGAAGATCAATCAAATACGTGAAAGGTTCAAAGCGGCACAGGATCGACATAAATTATATGCAGACATATTATGAAAGATCTAAACGTTTTTTGGGTGAAAAATTAAGTTTTTCGTCGATCAGTGCGTTGTGTCGCACGGGACCAAGAACAGTAGTGCGACACAACCTTTTGTGTCGCAGTATCATTCTTACGTCGCATTATGCGACACAACGCCTTATGTCGCATACATTACCCTATGTCGCATACTTGCGACACAACTACTATGTCGCAACATTTGCGACACAAATGCCTATGTCGTATTTATTTGCGAATGTCGTAGGATTGCGACACAACCCTTGTGTCGCAGAACCTTTTTGCGACACAATACTTATGTCGCAGAACTCAGAAACTTAAAAAAATACATGTTTTACACTAAGTGTCGGAACCAGCTCGACCCCAGCCAGGGGCTCTGCCCCTTGGACCCCGCCAGGGGTTGCCACCCCTTGGACCCCGCTACCAGGGGCGCTGCCCCCGGACACCCATACAAATTTCCATTTTTATGAAAACACAACGAAACTGCCAACACTACTTTGAAATACTTTTACGAAACCTTCACCAACGAGTTGTACGAATTTACAAATAAACAATGATCTTTCATGGATGAACGAGTAACATGGTCTGGTTGTTATCCAACCACTTATACGACTATTTCCTACGTTTAGGACATTAGGGACTTTACCCGGACTACGCTTTGCTAGCACTCGCCCATTACTTAACTCAACAGGTGAGTTCACAGCCCCACTTTTAACTGATTTACTGCTTTCAACTTGGGGTGAGAAACATAGTCAACTGCTTTAATGATTGCCATAACTGCTTTTACTTACATGATTGTATACTTGTTCTACTCGAACGATTAGAGTACTGTGAACTGTTGAACTCTTGCACAAAAACTGGTATTTATGAAACAACATTTGCATACTATAAACTTGTTAAACTTTGTTTAGTAAACCAGAGAACGACCGGTACTGTGTTTCGCTGGAGAACGACCAGCGGTATTTATTGCCAGAGAACGACTGGCCGAGTTTGGACGGGAGAACGACCCGTGCGTATTTAGACCGGAGAACGACCGGTACTATTTTGTAAACGCTGGAGAACGACCAGCAACGTATTGCAAACGGTATTTTGGGTAACATCCCACGTAAATGGTATTTTGGGTAACATCCCACGCAAATGGTATTTTGGGTAACATCCCACGCAAATGGTATTTTGGGTAACATTCCACAAAACGATTACTTGACTATTATGGCAATAACTCTTTGTGAACGTATTGGTTTTAACAACTGTGCTTACAAACTTGATTCAACTACTGCAAACATAAAACCTGTGAATTCACTCAACCTCGTTGTTGACTTTTTACTATGTTTTTCAGGGAATTAGCAGCACACGTAAGGACCGCCTGCACATACGGATTCTAGGCGACCCACGATGAAACTAGGATGCCAACTTTTGACAACTGGATTTCTTTTATATAACTAAGTTGTTTTAGTCATATTTACGAAATCTACTTTTGTAAACTTAATAACTTTCACATTTGTACGATTTGATAAATCGTAAACTTTGTAACTATTACATTTGGCATCTTAATATATTATGTTCTGTTGTAATCATAAGCTCTGATACGTATGCATGTACTGTGTATTGTGGCACTCCCCATACTTAACTAAACGCTTTCGCTAAACTAAATCAATGAAATTGGGGGTGTTACATGATAAAACTATGAATTCTTTCCAATTGTTTGATTCTTTGATGTTCATCACCCAAATCATGGGCTAATCTTCTAGTATTCACTTAGATGATGTGAACCCTAGTATTGAATTGCTTTATCTTTAGGATTACACTATTGTTGTGAATTGATTTCAAGTTTAATCGAAGAACAATCATCAATTGAGTTTGATTGTTTATTCTTAATCGTGAGTTATATTACTTATTAACGATGGTTGCTTGATATTATAATTATTCTTGGTTGTTTGAATTCTTGAACGATCATAGGCATTAATAGACATATTGATTGGATTAAGGATAACAAGAATAACTTGATAGTTGTGTTGGTTATATGTTGGACACTAGTATAATCATTAGCTTTACGACAGTTGTAACACCCCAAAGTCCCAGGTATAAAAGTGACAAATAAATTAACACTTGTTTTAAATTAATAAATATGTAAGAAAAATAAAATATTGAAATTGCGAATAATTTTAAGTTCCAGATAATAGTTATTAAAGGGGACTAAAATAGTACCAATATATATATATATATATATATATATATATATATATATATATATATATACTCGCCCTTTTTCCTTTCAGTTCTAAAACATTCTCGACCTAAAATTTCTGAGAATTAGTGTTGCACGAACGAATAATTACAGGACCGGACTAACTTCAATATTTAATCTTTAATCCTCAAACATCATCCTTCTGATTCATCACCATCATCTCTATCTCCTTGCTCTTTAATTGTAAGTTTTAGTTTGTTGTAATTGATTGAGTTTTGATTTAGTAAGAACCTAGTTTGGTTAATGAAATTAATAGAAGTGAATCTATGCTAATGATTAGGTGTTATTATATGACTTCGATTGATAATATTAGAATTGGAATTTTGTTATTGTGATGAGAAATTCGGACAGTAGCAGGTAACCCAAAGGAGATGGGTCTGGGCAAACTTTGAGTCATGATGCGACTCGAGGTAGATCGCCACGCGATCGCGTACTGATCGCCACACGATCCTCCCTTTTGACACCGCGATTTCGAAATCTTCCAGACTTGTTTAATACCTTAACTAAACTATTCCTGTTAGTGTTTAAAAATTATAAAGTAAAAGTAATATTAAACTATAAATAAGTTATAAGGTGATGAGAATTGATGAAAACAGATAAATGATTGATACCTTTAAGTGTTCTTAATTATTAGAACACTAGTATGATCATACGAGTAACGATGAAACTAAATGGAAATTTAGAAGTAAACGTAAATAAGAATCATAATATATAGTAAACTAAATGTAGAGTTAGGATTCGACTATGAATCTAAATCGTTACGCGATTAAGCAATCGTAGCCATTAAAACACATAAGTATACTCGAATAGGTAAGGGTTAAATTAATTGGGGGAGGGACCATTAGTTTGTTATTAGTCAATGTAGTTGGTACTAAAACATGTATTATATGTTATATGTGTTTAGGTACTAAAGACGCGAAAACTACTCGTTGAACCTTGTTATAAGCTCGACTAAAATATTGAGGTGAGTATATGGGTATTAATTAAGTAATATTTGTGAGGATCCGGATTGCTTCCGAGCAAGAGGGTTCCACAATTTGATGAAACATTGTCGTGCATATTATTTGACTCTAAATTATAAAAAGAATTGTATTGTGTATATAATTGAGTATTATGTTTAATCTTGCTACTTTGTTAGCTAAAATCCAATGGAGCTGCATAAATTACTTTGCTACTTTGTTAGCAAAGGTTTGATGGAGATGGACATGTGCTTGCACATGCTTTTGGACCATGGATCTACTTGATGTATTGCTGTGTTACTAATTCTAATATGATACTCTAATATTTCGATGTATAGTTAACTTGTATATATAAATTGATAAACTTATGTGAAGTAGATATGTATACAAGTTTAATTGATTGTTGGAACATGATGAATGTGTGGTATTATTTGATTAATGCTTGTATATTCACTAAGCATTATGCTTATTCCGTGTATTATTAAATATGTAGGTAAAGGCGGATAGAGAGCAAAGGGGCATATTTTGGAGTAGCATGGATTGCTTGTTGGCTTTAAGTAACAAGTTCAATCTCTGTAAATATCCTTTAATACCGCTTGAAGTAAACTGCCCCAAACTACAATTTTTGTCACTAATGTATATTTGGAATTGTAGTTCATATTAGAATATATTTATATTGTATAATATTACAGGTTTAGTGTGATGTAAACTTTTAAAGCAAGTATACGTAATACTTGCAGTTTTGAGGTGATAATATCGGCATGTATATATATTTTGAAAACTAACTATGCTTGAATTTAACTACAGCATTTTATTATAATATATTGAATAGTGGGACCATATGAGCTAAAATTTTTTTTTTTTCCTGGGCGTTTCAATAGTAGAGTTAGAGATTACATAGTGAAATCGTATTTGGTGAATTAATGAAGTGGTTAAGAAAGATCAAATTAATGACGGTTAATTAAATCTTAATAATCATTAAACTATAAGACTCGATAGGGAATTGTAGTGTCATTAATTCTTCACAGTATTTGTCAATCAGTTTTAATAAGCAATTCAAGATCTAGGGGAGCTAGTCTAAGTGAATATTTTCCATCCATTGTTATTCAAATTTAAGTTAATTGTCATTTTAATTACTTGTCTTATTTTTAATTCTGCTCGAAACGCAAGTTGCAATCAAATCATTTTAAAAACCACCTTCTAGATTAATTATTAGTAGTTTAAATTCTTAGATAAACACTGTTCCCTGTGGAAACGAACTTGAATACTTACTATTAGCTATCTGCTACGCGATAGGTCTAGTTTCCTAATTGTGTAACAATAACTGATAGTATTTATTACATTTTTAAAGGTACAATTTTACACATCAATTATCATTCTTGAATACTTGTATGTAAACACTAGATTCCTTACTAATTAAAATCCCTTTAGCATGTCACACCGGGAGCTAGGTTATGGTAACATTACGAAGTATTTAGAATAATAAGCAAAATCTTAATTATGGTTTAATAATACTTTCATATGAGCGGGAACAAAATCTTAAGGTACTAGACATAACCGAATCATATAACGATTTCTCGTCATCCTAACAGATTCATATTTATAAAAAGTTCATTTATGACTTTAAACCAACCCTTGCTTAAGATTACCCAATAAATCCCTTAATTATTTACAGTGTTCCTCACTTTAAGTGGTTCCACAGCTTCAAACCTTGGCCACATCTTGTCCTACGATAATCCCCCATGTAGCCTTGCGATTCCATAGTTTCATACCTTTAACAAATTATATTGACACAGATGACTGACTACCTTTTTTTTGGATGTCGTTAAAAAGGTGTTGTAATCACGTCTATTGGTGGAAAGGCGATAGATTAATATGAAGTTAAATGTCTCTTTAGAAAGGTTAATTAAACTAGGTTTCTCATTTTATAATATTAGTTCGTAATATAACTACCTTCGGTCGTTTCATAGTTTCCACGTGTTTGTACTACACCTAAAGTGTTTCCAACGCTATTGATCACGCTCCAACGGTCGGTTCAGGAATTGCTTCCTGGTCGTTGCGGACCTTCCATTCGGGGCAGACGATCGGATGGGTATTTATATATATATATAGTGCAGGGAAGCCTAAGTTATACTACTACTTGTATAGTAAGCGGCAGGTATGACTTATGTGTCGTTCTTCAAACCACAACGGGCATGGGATCTTAGGAGCATTAATTATCTTTGGTAATTTAGCTAGGGTTTTAAAGCTTTTGGAGGGGTTTTGTTTTCTATTTTATGTAAACTAAAGACAGTAAAATAAATGAGGAGTGTAGTCGCTGAGAGAATTATGGATTACGCGAGTGTTTGTTATGACATTGGTGTATGCTATTTAGGGGTAGTTATGAGGATTAGGGCTCTAATTAAAATGAAAATCCTAACAGTGCTGACTTGGGAGTTCTGAACGATGCTCAACATAGTATTGTACATACGGCCTTTTCGTGGCTTCCACGCATTTGTACTTCACCAGAGGTGGTTCCAGCGCTATACCAAGTACTAAACCATTTTACGGTATATCCGATGCCTCGCCCAGAGATCCCGTATCATTACTGTATATGTCCTAATGAGCCATAACTCCTGTAGTATTACTTATCTAACATAGAATTTTCCACAATCAAATAAATAACATGTCATGTGGATAACAGATATGGAGTGTAAACTACACCAGAAGTTCTCCCAAATGCAGTACCAATTTAACCGACAACTAACCTCGAATCCTATTCCCCAGTCTCGGTCGTCTGAGACGTCCGTATCATGGCACAAATTGTTGAATAAACAATAAAGTGAACAGGAGTTACACCGCGGAATAAGTTGGGAAAGTCTGTCTAATGATCGGTTATATTGTTCGACATTTTTTCATACAGATAATTGTAATTATTCTAGCATGTCAAACTGTTGCATATAATTATTCTATATTTGAAAACCTAATCACGAATCCAACAACCGCAATAGACATATAGATACTAGCATGCTAACCCTAAAACAACAATCAAATAAGAACATCCAGTAGTGTAACATGGATAGTTATCAGTTTATTTCAGACAGAGTTTCTGGATTAATGCTTAAGTCACGAATGCTCCGAAAGTTCTCTCAAAAGAATTCGATATATGAAATTTATTCTAATCTATCTCTAATCCTACGGTCCGTGTCTCCTCCGATGTATTTCAATCAGGAGAACAACGGGCATGTCTGTAATACCCGTCAAATTCGGACTAGTGATTAGTGCCTAATCCTTGTTAATACATGTAATTAGTTTGGTTTTAGGCTAATTAATGTATCGAATAAATATTTTCATTTCAAAACCTATAATTAAATGTACGTAAAATTATTAAAATGACTAAGAAAATGAACACCGCACGGAACGCGAAAGCTCGGGATTAAAAGTTGGAGACCCACACTCCGGTGGGCCCCCACCCAACCGGCCCAAGGAGGGGACATCACCCCCCCTCCCCTTTCCCTCTTCTCTCATTTCTCACCATCTCTCTCTCTTTCTTCTTCTATTTTTCTCTCAACCCACCATCACCACCACTACCATTAAACCACCAAAAAGCACCACGAAACAACCTCAGATCCTCACGCTCATTTGGAGAAAAGTGACCGCGGCATCACGATCTACGTTTCCCACTTTTCTGAAACCTCTACCGTTAAGTCGTAAGTTTTCCGACAAAACTCGAAACTCTCCGATTTCACTTATTCTTAATTGTTTTTTGTTTATTTAAGCTTGAAATGTCCAAATATGGGTTGGGTAAAAGAATCGGACCAAATGGTCGCCAGAAAACATGTTTTTGGCCCAAATTCCGACCAACAGCTCATTATTTCGCAGAGGCTCCAGGCCACCTATGACACAAGCCCTTATGTCGCAAAACCCCCACTTATGTCGCATATAGCGACATAAGTGACTATGTCGCAACACCTCCGGATGTCGCATACAGCGACACAAAACACTATGTCGCTGAACTCATTCCCGTCGCACATAGCGACACAACACCTTACGTCGCATTAAATTGCGAATGTCGCACTTAGCGACACAAAGACTTATGTCGCAGACATGATCTGCAACACAACAGCCTATGTCGCATATAGCGACACAAAGCCTTATGTCGCACCTAATGTCGCAGATGACAGAAACTTGAAAACATGGATTTAACTAAGTGTCGAACTTATGTAACTTCAAACACTTATCCGATACGAATTTTTAAACGCATCAAGATACATGAACACTTCAAAACCATAATAATAATAAGATTATTGTTACAACCAATCACCAACGGGCCGTACACGTTTTCAAACATTTAAACAAATCAACCAAATCGTAGTAATTTGGACATTCTAGTTGGACGAACAACTACAAGGGTGACCTTTGAGATACCCAATCATGTTTATAACCATCGCGTGTCGTGGAAACCCTCAGGTTACGAGTCTTCGGGCAATCACTAATCAACTCACATTTATTGATTAAACGCTTCAAGACTCAGGTGAGTCTCATGGCCCCTCTTTTACTCTTTTACTCAGGGGTGTGATTCAATGCTTGTTTATAACATGTGAACGCAAGTACAAACATTTTCATATACTACATGAGTTTTACACAACTAATCATTTCAAAGTCCTCCGTCAGCATAGTTTGGTAATACGTTGTAGCGTGAATATTAGTATATGATATCCTATAGGATTGACCCTCCTCATCCGGGTTAGCATGCACTAACTGGGTAAATGAATGTACTAATATTTGTTCAGACGAGTGTTGATTAGGCACTCGTGGAGGCACCTCGATCAGGTCCTTAAAGGTGGATCCTGACCCCTTGAGTTAAGCTCAGACTATGTGCTCATGGCTGTATACATTATCATTATCTTTATTTGCTGGATGCAAATCAGTACTTAAATCTTGCGGTTCATACGATATTATTTGATATTCAAACCTGTGAGCTCACTAGCGTTAGCTGACCCATTTTAGCATGTATCACAGGTACTCAGTAGTAGGTTTGGACTGCCCTCATGATTACTATAGCTCGAGTCAGCATGCATACAATAGAGATTTCCTTGCATTAGTATATTTTGTACAAGTATTTATGTATTGGAATCTCTCATTTAATTGAACACGGGCTATGTACGGGTTTAACTATTGTAAACAATTTAATATTAATATATTTTGTTAAAACGACGCATATAGAGTCATTTGCTATATATCTGTGTATTTTGATTATTGATTAGTAACACCCAAATATGCTTCCGCCAAATAGTAAATTTGGGGGTGTTACAATGTCGAGTTCATCGAATCATTTAGACATAGAGTAGTTGAGGGGCCTATTTCTAGTAATTGGCCGGATTCTATTAATAGGTTTCAAACCACAATATAAGTTGGAAAAATAAAACATTTTGAGAACTAATTCAGAAATTCAAACATATCCTAGTTACAGGCGAGCAGAGTAATATCATGGTTTAAAGCATAACTACCCTAGCATAACGTCTATCATAGCAAACACAGATTTGTCTAGCATAACAAAGCAATTATCATAGCATGCATTCTTAAATAATTATGATAAAGGAATAACATATTTAAAAATAACAAGAAAGGATAATATAATAAAACCCGATAGGCGTTACAACAAATCTACGCAACCGCAGTCTTGGAGCGACTTTGTACAAAGCTCGTAAGCTTGCTACTCTACTCCTACTAGCTAACTACTACTACTACTACTACTACTACTACTACTACTACTACTATTCTAGAGAGAGAAAGTTTATGAGAGAAAAATAATGGAATGAGAAATGAGGATTAAGTGTGTTGAAATGAGGAGGTTAAACCTCTATTTATAGGCCAAGGCTTCCAAGCAAGTTCCCACAATTCGACACCCAATTCTTCCGATTTGCGCTGAAATACCACCCCTAGCTCGGAAATTCGGCATCATAAGGGTAGTATCGGACAGCAAAATGGGGGTTTCGGACACCAAAAAGGGGGGTATCGGACACCAAAAAGGGCGAATACAACACCAACAAGGGGATATACCACCTCAAAGGGGTAGTATACTGTAACACCCCCAAAATTTGTTGATTGAGTTTAGCGGAAGCATTTTGTTAAGCATGGGGAGTGCCACAATACACAGTACATGCATACATATCAGAGCTTATGATTACATCATAACATAATATATTAAGATGCCAAAAGTAATAGTTACAAAGTTTACGATTCATCAAATCGTATAAGTTGAAAAGTAATTAAGTTACAAAAGTAGATTACGTAAATATGACTAAACAGCTTAGTTATATAAAAGAAATCCAATTGTTAAAAGTTAGCATCCTATTCCTTCGGGCGTCTCCTACGTTCCATGTGTATAGGATGTCTTACATGCAGCTAATTCTCTGAAGAACATAGTAAAAGTCAACAACGAGATTGAGTGAATTCACAGGTTTTATGTTTGCAATAGTTGAATCACGTTTGTAAGCACAGTTGTTGAAACTAATACGTTCACAAATAGTTATTGCCATAATAGTTAAGTAAACGTTTTGTGGAATGTTATCCCAATATAGTTCGGTTGGGATGTTGCCCAAAATACAATTTGCGTGGGATGTTACCCAAAATACCGGTTGCAATACGTTGCTGGTCGTTCTCTAGCGTTTCCAAAACAGTACCGATCGTTCTCCGGTCAAAAGACGCACGGGTCGTTCTCCCGTCCAACTCGGCCAGTCGTTTTCTGGCAATAAATACTATTGGTCGTTCTCCAGTGAAACACAGTACCGGTCGTTCTCCGATCAAAAGACGCACGGGTCGTTCTCCCGTCCACTTGGCCAGTCGTTCTCTGGCACTAAAATACGTTGTTGGTCGTTCTCCAGTGTGACAATCCTCCATTTAGGGTATTAAGCTTTACCTAATTTCATGCATTACCTAGAGTAATTCCCTGATTAGTGAATTCAAAACCTACTTTGTGTGATAATTTAACAAAACTTATTATGTGATACATGTCGTAGTAGTAAAATAGTAGTTATTATTATATAATTACTGTACTAAATGAACGTATCAAACTTGACAAACTAAATACAACAAAGTTGGTGATACAAAATAATTAATAATTCGAAAATTATTAATTACAAATATTATTAACTTATATTATTGAAATAATATACTATATTATACGTTTTATATTGAACGTACCAAGCGCATTATACACGAACAGAAACAATAATAAAACGTGCCTAAAGGTCAAATATGCTAAAAGTAATATTTTGTCCAATCCTGTTTTAGTATTTGAAACATTACCTCAAAATATAATTTCCAAATTCAACTGAAATCTGGCACGCAGTTTAACTGTACAGTCCCACTACTGTGAATAATTTTATTAAGCATTTTAAATAAAATTATTTTATTTTTGTATTTATCAATTATAAAGTTTGAAATAAAATTTAAACAAACGAATAATTGAGTGGGACACGGGGTACAAATAATTGGACCCGTACACGGAATTAACGGGTT
The DNA here is from genome assembly GCA_963422505.1 of Pseudognaphalium luteoalbum. Lineage (NCBI taxonomy): Eukaryota > Viridiplantae > Streptophyta > Magnoliopsida > Asterales > Asteraceae > Pseudognaphalium > Pseudognaphalium luteoalbum. Next base: position 51,321,184 of record OY730198.1, on the reverse strand, counting down.
AAAAACCCAAACAATTAACACAGATAAAAATCTGCTCGACCATCCTCTGTATATCACCTTACCTCCCTTTGAAAATTTTAAACCAACACATTGCTATATACTCCCACTCCCTCACTTGATCACCTAACACCAATAATTCATATGTGATCTGTGTGTGTGTGTCGAGCAAGCAGCAGGGAGAAGAAGAGAGCAGAGCGAAAAACAAGAAAACGCCTTCCAACTGTTGAAACAAAAGTTGAGCACCGCACCAATCTTATCTTTACCTGAGGGAACAGAGAACTTCATCGTATACTGTGATGCCTCACATCAAGGCTTAGGTTGTATCCTCATGCAAAACGACAAAGTTATTGCTTATGCATCTCGTCAATTGAAGATTCACGAGAAGAATTATACAACTCATGACTTAGAGTTGGGAGCAGTCGTTTTTGCACTCAAGATCTGGAGACACTACCTATATGGTACAAAGTGTACGATTTTCACCGACCACAAGAGTCTACAACACATATTCGACCAGAAAGAGCTCAACATGAGACAGAGACGTTGGGTCGAATTGTTGAACGATTACGACTATGAGATTAAGTACCATCCGGGCAAGGCTAATGTAGTAGCGGATGCCCTGAGTCGTAAAGAAAATGTTAAACCTCGCAGAGTTCGAGCTTTAGTATTAACAATCCACTTGAATCTTATTACTCAAATTCATGACGGGCAAAGAATAGCTTTCACAGCCGAGCGCTTGAAAGACGAATCCCTGAAGGGAATGGAGAAACAACTCGAAACCAAAGAAAATGGAGTTTTATACTTCATGAATCGAATTTGGGTACTCTGCGACAATGAACTACGCAAACTAATTTTGGATGAAGCTCACAAGTCCAACTACTCGATTCATCCTGGTGCAGATAAAATGTACCAAGATGTGAAAGGTTTTTATTGGTGGCCAAACATTAAAAGAGACATCGCCACTTATGTCAGCAAGTGTCTAACTTGCTCAAAGGTCAAGGTTGAGTTTCAAAAACCTTCAGGACTTTTGCAACAACCAGAAATGCCAAAATGGAAATGGGAGCACATAACGATGGACTTCATCATAAAACTACCAAAGACATCAACTGGAGTTGATTCCATATGGGTGATTATCGATTGATTGAAGAAATCAGTTCATTTCATTGCTATCAAAGAGACTGACAAACTAGAGAAACTGGCAAAGATCTATATCAAAGAGATCGTTTCTCGGCACGGTGTACCATTGTCCATTATATTTGATAGAGATAGCAGATACACATCTCGCTTCTGGCAATCGCTACAACAGGCTTTAGGTACTCGACTCGACATGAGTACAGCCTATCATCCACAAACCGATGGCCAGAGTGAACGAACGATTTAAACGCTCGAGGACTTATTGAGAGCATGTGTCATTGACTTTGGAGGAAACTGGGATACTCACCTCCCATTAGCCGAATTCTCCTATAACAACAGTTATCACACCAGCATACAGATGGCTCCATTTGAAGCACTGTATGGACGCAAATGCCGATCACCACTCTGTTGGGCAAAGTTAGGTGACAGACAACTATCCGGACCGGAGCTTGTCCAGGAAACCACAGACAAGATATCTCAGGTACTCAACCGATTGAAAACGGCGAGAGATAGACAAAAGAATTACGCCGATAACCGTCGTAAACCTCTTGAGTTTCAAGTAGGAGACAAAGTCCTACTCAAAGTATCGCCCTGGAAAGGGGTAGCACGATTTGGCAAACGAGGAAAACTTAACCCGCGATATGTTGGACCTTTTGAAATCCTTGCGAGGATTGGTCCTGTCGCTTACAAACTAAAGTTGCCACAAGAGCTTAGTATCATTCATGACACTTTTCATGTGTGTAACTTGAAGAAGTGTCTTTCCGATGAAACACTTATCATCCCTCCTGACGAAGTCTTTATTAACTCAAAACTTAACTTTGTGGAGGAACCTATCGAAGTAACCGATACAAAAACACAGAAACTCCGACACAAACGAATCAAACTTGTCAAGATTCGTTGGAACTCGAAACATGGCCCGGAGTTTACATGGGAACGCGAGGATGAGATACGAAAGAAATACCCTCACCTGTTTGAACAAACGCCAGTCACGAAAAACTCAACTTAAATCTCGGGACGAGATTTCGCTAACGGGGGGAGAATGTGACAATCCTCCATTTAGGGTATTAATCTTTACCTAATTTCATGCAATAACTAGAGTAATTCCCTTATTAGTGAATTCAAAACCTACTTTGTGTGATAAGTTAACAAAACTTATTATGTGATACGTGTCGTAGTAGTAAAATAGTAGTTATTATTATATAATTACTGTACTAAATGAACGTATCAAACTTGACAAACTAAATACAATAAAGTTGGTGATACAAAATAATAAATAATTCGAAAATTATTAATTACAAATATTATTAACTTATATTATTGAAATAATATATTATATTATACGTTTTATATTAAACGTACCACGCACATTATACACGAACAGAAACAATTATAAAACGTGCCTAAAGGTTAAATATGCTAAAAGTAATATTTTGTCCAATCCTGTTTTAGTATTTGAAACATTACCTCAAAATATAATTTCCAAATTCAACTGAAATCTGGCACGCAGTTTAACTGTACAGTCCCACTACTGTGAATAATTTTATTAAACATTTTAAATAAAATTATTTTATTTTTGTATTTATCAATTATAAAGTTTGAAACAAAACTTAAACAAACGAATAATTGAGTGGGACACGGGGTACAAATAATTGGACCCGTACACGGAATTAATGGGTTATAAACCCAAACAATTAACACAGATAAAAATCTGCTCGTCCATCCTCTGTATATCACCTTACCTCCCTTTGAAAATTTTAAACCAACACATTGCTATATACTCCCACTCCCTCACTTGATCACCTAACACCAATAATTCATCTGTGATCTGTGTGTGTGTGTGTCGAGCAAGCAGCAGGGAGAAGAAGAGAGCAGAGCTCAAACCTCCATCTTCACCACTATCAATTCTTCAAAATCATCCAACAATCAAACACCAAAATGATAACATAATCATCCCTCTATCATCATCATCGATCGTTCATCATCATCATCATCAGTTTATCATCTATATCATAATCTTTGTAAGGAGTTAAACTCTTGAATTTCATATATATATACTTTCATACTACTTTGATCATATAATTTTGATTGTATAATGTTATTGTTAGATGTAAACATGTTATAGTAGGAATTGTATGCTTTATATTAGTGATTAGTAGTGTACAAAAACGTAGAATCAAACACCCAAACTTATATATATATATATATATATATATATATATATATATATATATATATATATATATATATATATATATATATATATATATATATATATCACAGACCAAGAACAGGGACGAACAGAGGCTGAACCGGGCAAGGAACCAAACCGATCGGTTGGTTTTAACCAGCCGATCGGCTGGATTCAATGAGCCGATCGGCTCATCATCTTTAGCCGATCGGCTAAGGGGTGTTTGAGCCGAACGGTTTGTTAATCTTATACCCGATCTGCTAGACTGTCTGTGTACTGACTTGTTCGATGCGTTTAATTAATACACTATCGATATATGTTTCATAGTACAAATATATTAACGAGTACGAAATACAAATATTAAAAAGTTATAAAAGTTACAAACTTAATAATACAAAGTTTGGTACAAAATTGTACACGACCGCGGGACATTATTTTGACACGGACAATTCACAATATAACTTTTCAGGCCAAACAGGCCGAATCTAAATTGGGTCAAAAAAATTGTATTTTGTTAACGGGCCAAACTATTCGACTTTGATATTGGGCCAAACTAACTGGGCCAAGCCCAACGGGCTACGTGATTCCAAAACACAAACTTAAACCGGATTATATATAAGTGACGAGTTAAACGAGACAAATGAGATTAGTAACACGACAAATGGGTTATATATATAGTTGACGATATTAATTTATATATAGTTATATAAATGAACTACGACAATCGTATTAAACAAAGTTATTTTTATAACTACTATAATTATGTTTTTGTAAGCATAATCAACAACAATGACAACTATATATATATATATATATATATATATATATACGACTGTTTTAAAATACTTATATATATAAAATCAATGACGACAAATGACATATATATATATATATATATATATATATATTCAACTAATAAGTATATGTAAATATATACTTGTACGCAACGATTATTTCAACACAAATATCAAAAACAACTAAAATGTTATAAACATTTCAACTTAACGATTAGTCCATATACTTATGTAAAGTATGTTAAATTGTGTCTAGGTATTTGAGAGGCACGTTCGGACTACTGTATATTACTAACTGTATTCGCTGAAGCTTTGCTACACGTGAGTTCACAGCCCCTACCTTTTACTTGTTTTAAATGCTTTTAAAACTAGGGGTGGAAAACATAGAACTATGTGCTATTACATGCTACTTGTTTTATATAATTGCTTGACATGCTTTTATATCAAACTGAATTATATAAATGCTATATGCTTTATATTCAACTGTTAACTATATGAAATGTTTTCACAACTTTTTGGGAATAAGACAACGAATCTTGGTACGATCCTAGGTTTACGTGAGGTAGTTGTAGTGCATATAAGTCCCAGTGCTTGCAACCTATAACCATTAGCTAGGTGACTCTAGCCACTGAGTATACAGATAGTACTATCGATTTGACAAACCTCCCAGGATATAACTCGTTGGTCATTCCAACCAAATCGACGGTAGTCGTAACGAGGAGTGTATACTTACCATGTTACTGAGGCAATAACATCAACTAGTCGTGGATTGGTTATAGTACTAGGTATCATTACTTTATCTTTAAAGGTGTCGCTCACCTTAGAGGGATCATAGTCTATATTTTCCACATAAACTAAACAACTAAACTACAACCTGATTTGGGAAGGGCTTTCCCTGTGACAACTAATAGGATTGGTATTCCTACACACGCTTACTTTTAGGAAACGTTTACCTTGATTGGATAAACTTGGTTTCCTTACAAAACAACTTTTATGGGAAATGTTTACTTGATTGTTAAACCTGTGTTTCCTGCAACTATTTATTAGGAGATGTTTTTGATTAAACTTGTGTTTCCTAACACATCGATTGAACTGTAGTAAGAATGACATTCTTACAGTAAAATAGGAAATGTTTTCTTTAAATGAGAATACTTGTGTTTCCTGTTATACATATAAACATTATGTTTGTGTACATGAATGATTTATACAAAACTTGGTTTAACTACGCTTGTACTAAACCTATGAATTCACTCAACATTCAATGTTGACGGTTTACTATGTTTTTCAGGGAATTAGGACTCAGGTACTTCTGCATGCATAAAGGACGTAGGCAACCCAGACTACTTATGATGCCACTTTTGGGACACTTGGATTTCCATTGTATTATCAATTCCTTTGGTTATACTTATGAAATCCCTCTTTTATAAACCTGTATTTTGTAAACTTATGTCGTTCTACAACACCACTACTTGTACGACTTTATAAGTCGTACTCTTTTGTAATAACTTTTAAACTTATGGCATCTTAAATTAATATGTTCTGTATGATCATATGCTCTGATACAATGAATGCACTATTGTAACGCCAGTACTCCCGCTGTTAAACTGTAAACTTAAAATGCTTCCGCTAATTAACTAAAGCTTCAGCTAATTACTAAATAAACGCGATTACCGATTTGGGGGTGTGACATCCAGCATTTAGATAAAATTACCGGTCGTTCTCCGATTTACCAAACAAGTTTTATCACTTGATATCGCGTAAAAAGTCACATTTTTACTACCGATATCTCTCTCATTCTGGAACAATTTTTGGCACTTTAGCTCAAAAACATTAAAAATCAATAGTATTATGCCAAGATGGTCAAAACAAGGTCGCACGATAAAAATCAAGCGAAACGGATGAAAAACGAAGATTCCACGCACGTTTAAAGATTCCAGACATCAAAATGAGGTTTCAAGACCAAAGAGCCCATCACCAACATCTATCTAACCCAAGATGTTCGTTTTCAAATTACGAATCCAACAGAAGAAGAATCAACCAAAACGGACGAAGAACGAAGATTCTACGCACTCCGGAAGATCCAAACGATTCGTACAACACATCTAAAGTTCAGAGACATATTTCTGGGATTTCTTTTCATCAAAAGCTTCATTTTTTAATTACAAATCCAACGCAAAAAGAATCGACGCAAATGGACGCGTAACGAAGAAAACGCGCACGAATCGAGAAACGCAGCAACCGGCAGTAGACTGGTGCCACTGGCTGCCAGCCGCCGCCGCCAGCCAGCAAGCCGCCGGCTGCTGGCAGCCAGCCGCCGGCTGCTGCCTGCCACCCACACGGATTGCACTTTTTGGTACTTTTTCGTACCCGGTGCTAGACCTTTCCCTACTTTTTGTACCTGGTGCCACTACCTTTTTCGCCTTTTGTACCTGGTGCTACTACCTTTCCCACCTTTTGCTATCATGAGCTTGGGGATGCTAACTTGAGCCAAATTTCCTCTATAAAAGGCAGCCCCTAGCTCTCATTTTACACACACTCTAATACACACACCTTACACACCTTTTATATCTTTCTTATTTCTTTCTTTCTAGCTTTTATTTTCTTTTTCTCTCTACTTTCTCTCTAAACTAATTGATTTAGTGAGAGATAAGTAGGAGATTAATTATGTAGTAGTTAGTAGTAGCTAGCTTAGCAATGTAACGCTTTGGAATATTCGGAAGAAATATAAGCATCATTTTGCTCGCAATAATTATGGGTAATATCTATCCTTTCTTTTATTAATTATTTGTAATGTTCTTGTTTGATGTTTACAATTTATTAACATTAGAAATGTCTATTGCCATGATATGCGAGTAGTTGCTTATATGTTTGCCAGGATTTAGATAGTTATAATGGGATGATATTAAATATTGTAAAGTAATATGACGGCCCCTATTCGACTGTTCCCGGATATAGTGCTGGAAACGCTTTATGCGGAGTACAAACGTATGGAAGTCTGGGACGACCGAAGGTAGTTGTATTACGGATCAATATTATAAATGTGCTAATTAAATTTCTGTTTATAGTTTAATTATAATATTATGAACGAATGATGGCATGTTTGGCCAACCACTTATGACAAGACTGCCCCAACTTATTCCGGTAGGGTAAAACCTGTTTATGCGACTATTTATTCAATAGACCATGCCATGATGTGGACGTCTCTGACGACCGAGATTGGGGAATAGGATCCGAGGGTAGTCGTTGGCCGATGTGTTCAGTACATTTGGGAGAACTTCCGGTGTATTGTAATTATTTGTGTTTACTATCCATGTGACATATCTTCTATCTGATTGCGGACAACTTTACGTTAGTTAGTTGATAGGATCGTAAAAACAACTCATTCCAACATAGTTTAAATTTATAAAAAGAAACTTATATGAATGGGAATTATTATACTTTGTTATTGTTTAAATATAAGACACTAGAACTAATTTATGGAGCACCCTTTCTAGTTATCCACGTGACTACAACTTAGATATTAGGGAGTCATGAACCTTAATTATGGTAAGTAGTTATCTGTACCCATGACGTGCAATAAGTAAGACACAGTGAAACCATTCGTTGTACATATTAGATTTACATTTATGCGCTGCTTTTTATTTAATTAGTTCAGAATGCCACTTTCACTGTCAATTACTCCTGACCGCACGTTAGACGTAAGAGGCCGTGGAATTACTCTGTAAAGTACACTGTTTGTTACTGAAAGGTATGGTCTGCATATGAAACACGTTTTGACAAACTGCGAATAATCCAGGGATGTATAACTGTTTGAAAAGGAGAGGTCTAGGTCATAAATCAAAGTAATTAGAGCTTAAAGAAAAGTAGTAACAAGGTCTAGAAAGGAAAGTCTTAGTGACTTAGGTACATGAACCCCCTAGATCTTACATAGTTGGTTCTTTAAACATAGCAAGTTAATAATTAAATACACATTTAGAAGAACGCGAGATAAGCTTAGGTGTTAAGAACGATCGGACCTACGAGACAATACGTTGCTTTATTCATGTACCTTGGTTTTTCACCAAGATAGGTTGCTTATCTTTCAACTAGGTAAGTATTGGGAGTTTAGCGTATTGCTCCGATCAGAATCACGATAACCTAGTTCCTAGTGACATGCCAACGGGAATTTAATTGGTAGGGTTCTAGTGTTTACACCAAAGTCTGTTAATCTATTAATCTGAAAGTGTCCCCATCATAAACACCCTCACGACATTATATTATCTCAAGTCATGGTAAACTGCGTCTTCCTTATCCTTAGTTGTTCCTTATATGCTAGCTAGCTCATTTTAGGTTTATCGCCTTAGTAGTTTAAATTAGATTAAAACCCAAACTAAACCAACCATCTGAACCCTATCTTAAGGGCTTAATTATCCAAACAAGCTCCGCTTCAAATTCGACCGTCTGGAGATGACCCTGATCATCCTTACCACGTACTAGTATCGGGTAATTGTACCTATTACCAGTAGGTAGTTTGGAGGTTTAGGCCCTGAGCAAAATAAATTTTAAAACATCCTGATCGCCCCTCAGTCGTTACAACAACACCAACGACACTGACGGCTGGGGTCGCATCAAGTTTTTGGCGCCGCTGCCAGGGACGGTAGTACGATTTGGAGCCTGTTTAGATAAGTTAGTTTTTAAGAGATCCTTTTGACTGGGAATCACCATCCTTATCAGAAGTTACTTTTTCTTCACGTAGCTTAGTGTAGTTAGGATTACCTTAGTATTAGTTTAGATTAAGTTCCCTTCTCACCCCCGACTTTAATTCTAAAACCTTCTCCTTATGCCGTCTTTTCTGATCCCATGGGAAATGTTAACTCAAGGACAACAATTAGATCAAATGCAAAGTCTTATTAATTCAATTGAAAATAGATGTAGGATGTGCGGTAATACCCACTTAGATGGAGAATGCCAAAGCCGAAGTATGATGTTTTCGGATAACGTAGGGTACTTAGATCCTCAAACACAATATCAATGTGACCCCAATGTTGTCCAACAACATCCATACCAACCTTTTTATCCTCAACCATTCGAAATCTATCACCTTACCCTGTATGTGAACCACAACCTTACAAGCTTCCTAACTTGAGAGATACGCCCTTAGCCTGTCTCAGCAGTAATGCTGCTTTCTCACCTCCTTCCGACCCACTTGAAGAAATGATTAAAGAACAAGAAGACATATTTGGAGTTTTACTTATAATGTGTCTAAAATCTTTACTAAACTATCAACACATGCCCAAGAGAGTAGTGAGAATCAAGCTAGAACCAACTCTAAGATACAGAAAGTTGAGAGACACACACACTCCACATCTATTACACCCGACACAGACTTACATTCTCATAAGTTCGGTTACAATATCCCTTTAAATACCTCACCAACCCAATCTTCTTAACCTTCACATTCAACTATTCCCGACCTATCAACGTCAAAGATCAACGGGGGGTTCATTCTAGAAGAACTTTCCGAACCACTACAACTCAAAACTTCCGGCCGGGGTGATGAGGATGATGAAGTAGATGAAGAGATCGAGATGGAAAGCCCGAATGTGGAGATTTACATAGAAGACTCAACTTCACATGAACTGAAGTAATACATACCGACTCTGAGTAACAGACTCATTCAAACTGATATGGTTGAACATATCCCACAACCAGTTGTGGTTGAACGTATCCCAAAAATCTCTTTGACTGATTCACTTCCTGATCTAATAGACTTCACTAGTACCTTAGAGGAGACATTCACCCAGGTATTTGATGATAACGTTGCTACAAGATTGGAGACGCTAATGGAAATTGTCCCATCTCCATGCCCAGAGTACAACTTTCTCATCGAACCAAAGACTTTAGGAAGCAAGATGGGTTTTGCGTCAAGAGCACCTTACAAACCATCTCTCCATTACATAATGACGTATACGTCGTGGAGTGATAAGGACCTTTTTGACAAACCCAAACAACCCAAAACGCAAGAGGTAGAAAAAGTCGAGAGCTTTGTTTTGCCTCAAGTAAAACAAACCACTCACTTTTCCATGCCTTCTTACCTTATTGGACATACCTTGACCATAATCTGCTTTAATCCCTTAGGTATGTACCAATACTTCTGCTTATGTCTACTGATGGATGCAAAGGAGCCCCCTAGATTTCCCAAGAAATAGGTTTGGAGTCAAGCTAGTGACTCGAACAAAAACAAGCGCTTCTCGGGAGGCAACCCGTGTCTAACATAGGATTATCAGTAGTAGTTAAAGTAGTTTAAGTAGTGAACTAACCCAATAAGTAGAAATGAAACCCTAAAATGAATGTTCCAAGTTTTCTATCTTTATCATCAAAAATGGATGGTTTGCGAAATTACTTCGTTAAAAGTCAAATTTTTGTCAAACCTTAATACTTCCTACTCCCAATCATTTGGAATTTATTGCAACATCTATTTTCACCATTTTCCAAAGTTCTTGTTATCCCTTTCACTCACAAAAATGGAAACCTACTAGGTGTTGGGAGCCTTAGTCATTCTAAACACCCACTGACATGTTTCGAGCATTTGAGGTACTTACATATATTATTGTGAACATACATAAGATATTAATGCTTAATCTAATTTGTATGTCAATATGTCTATTATGCTCGAACTCGTTTAAAAATATGTGATTTGGATATCTTTATACTTGGCTACTTGATTCAACTGATAATACTGGTATTTCCATGTCTGCTATTTGTGCTGCGGTAAAATTATAGGCAACTAACTCTTTTTGTGTGAGATTAAACTCAAAGTCGTACACTTGTTTGTTCCATCTACAAAGCACTCATTTTGGTAGGTTCTTCGCAAACCAGTGAATCTATGATTCAGAGAATAATCACTTGTTTGTTAGATCATGTTTATTTGATCTACTTGTAACAGACAGGGACTGACGCCTATGGATGAAGAATCTTTAAGGATAATGGAAAGATGACAAGAGGAGCTTACAGTTCATTGAGAATGGGAATCTTTGGAGCATTGCTTTGCAGGGGACAAGAGATGACACTTCTGGATACGAAGACGATTTCTAGTTGTCTATGACTAGTTCATCAAGTTGACCAGTTCAATACTCATCATATGTGCCCACAAATTCCAAGTCCTATAGCTAAACCTTGCCACATAATAGAACCCTAATCCATCATCACCATATCCACCCATATTACCCATCCATCCACCCCTTTCACACATACAACCATCACCCTCAGGGACTATTCATACAAAGGAATAGATACGGGAACAATTTGGAAACTAGAGATATCAGTCGATAAAAGAACAACATCAGATTCATTACATCAGTTGTCAGCAAAAGATCTCGGGTAATAAAGATTCATGGTCGTTAGATTCAACACTTTCAGATCATTAGGAGCAGTTGAGTTACAGGAGCAGCTCTTGAAGATTAGGATCTTTGTCCATTAATCTCTATCCAACATTTGGTGTTTATTGGTTAATTATGCTTGTGTTCGAAGGGCGACATCACTTCATTTTCTGCAATCTATCATTTAGCTCTTAGTTATTTTCGTGAGGAAACTGGTTGAGTGATTGAAGAAAGGTTATACTGATGGAGCTCAAGTTCAATACATGAAGGCTAATGCCAACCAAGTTCAGAATCCAGTGGAGATGACACAGTCAACCACTCAGATCCTCAGCTCACAGTCGTATAGACGATAAGGGAGTTCTGCGTTCCTTTCTCTAGTTTATTTATCCATTTTTGCAAGATTATATCGACCTATATCCCATTCCAAACACTAAGTGTGGGATCCTTGGACTCCACAAAATACTAAGAGATATTTTCCATAATTAGTAGAAACTCTAAGTGTGGGATACTTCGACAAGAGGTACTCAATGCATAGATTCGAACATTAGGGACAATGTTCCTCTAAGTGTGGGATATACGGTCTGCAACCGCAAGTTTAACCTCTTATCCGAAAGTCAAACAATATTTTCATTAAAAGACTAAAAATGGATAAAATTTCAAAATTTTCAGATTCAAAAACATCGTTCTTTAGAAATTCTATCTTTCAAAATTATAAATTACAGCAAGGAACGAGTTTTGACAACGAAACAAAACTGTTTTAGAATAAGATACGGACGAAAAGGGCAACACATGGCTAGGCGCCGATGTATGCATTCGAATTGAAACTTGCTCTTGTAATACATTTCGAGATCACACCGATGAGTGTCATATGTACAACCCATCTCGATAACTTCTAAGGAATCCAAACACCCTTCCACCATCAAACATTCGTCCAGAACCTACAGAAGTTTCATTTTCCAACGAATTCTCAAAGATACTCTTGATTTTCCAAGACTTCTGCAGCCCAACACAAAGAAATCGGAGCGTTCCCCAAAGGACAAGCATCGTCCGTAAAAGGAGCTCTAAGAAAAGAAATCGGAGCGTTCCCCAAAGGACAAGCATCGTCCGTAAAAGGAGCTCCAAGAAAAAGAAATTCAGCAAAAGCTGCTCAAAAAAAAAAAAAAAAAAAAATAGGGCCAAGAAAAGGAAAATTCCGAAGAAGAAGGCTATGTAGTCCTTTCAAAATCTGAGAAATTCCAAAGAAACTCTCTCAAGAAAAGTTTCGAGAAAATACAAGGAAAACCCTCACACCTTCTTCACACTAAAAACACCCGATTCCTTCCAAGATATCTCGAATGGTTAGTACCGTCCTCATCAAAAGTGATGGAGATTTGATTCTCAATCAAGCCTACGACAAGAACACAGCATGATTTCCTAGTCATCATGTTACCCGAAGAAGGTATCGAATTCAATAAACCCATAGTTTCCGGTAAAAACTCTTTCATAACTGTAACTTTATACTCTTTGGAAAAAGGTATCTCTAAAAACTGATGTAATTAGAATCATTCCAGAAGCTTTTAAGAATGAGTTTGCTTGAGGACAAGCAAAGTTCTAAGTGTGGGATACTTGATATCGCGTAAAAAGTGACGTTTTTACTACCGATATCTCTCTCATTCTGGAACAATTCTTGGCACTTTAGCTCAAAAACATTACAAATCAATAGTATTATGCCAAGATGGTCAAAACAAGGTCGCACGATAAAAATCAAGCGAAACGGATGAAAAACGAAGATTCCACGTACGTTTGAAGATTCCAGACATCAAAACAAGGTTTCAAGACCAAAGAGCCCATCACCAACATCTATCTGACCGAAGATGTTCGTTTTCAAATTATGAATCCAACAGAAGAAGAATCAACCAAAACGAACGAAGAACGAAGATTCTACGCACTCCGGAAGATCCAAACGATTCGTACGACACATCTAAAGTTCAAAGACATATTTTTGGGATTTCTTTTCATCAAAGGCTTCATTTTTGAATTACAAATCCAACGCAAAAAGAATCGACGCAAACGGACGCGTAACGAAGAAAACGCGAACGAATCGAGAAACGCAGCAACCGGTAGTAGACTGGTGCCACTGGCAGCCAGCCGCCGCCGCCAGGCAGCCAGCCGCCGGCTGCTGCCCGCCACCCGCAGGGATTTCTTTTCATCTAAAGTTCAAAGACATATTTTTGGGATTTCTTTTCATCAAAGGCTTCATTTTTGAATTACAAATCCAACGCAAAAAGAATCGACGCAAACGGACGCGTAACGAAGAAAACGCGAACGAATCGAGAAACGCAGCAACCGGTAGTAGACTGGTGCCACTGGCAGCCAGCCGCCGCCACCAGCCAGCCAGCCGCCGGCTGCTAGCAGCCAGCCGCCGGCTGCTGCCCGCCACCCGCACGGATTGCACTTTTTGGTACTTTTTCGTACCCGGTGCTAGACCTTTCCCTACTTTTTGTACCTGGTGCCACTACCTTTTTCGCCTTTTGTACCTGGTGCTACTACCTTTCCCACCTTTTGCTATCATGAGCTTGGGGATGCTAACTTGAGCCAAATTTCCTCTATAAAAGGCAGCCCCTAGCTCTCATTTTACACACACTCTAATACACACACCTTACACACCTTTCATATCTTTCTTATTTCTTTCTTTCTAGCTTTTATTTTCTTTTTCTCTCTACTTTCTCTCTAAACTAATTGATTTAGTGAGAGATAAGTAGGAGATTAATTATGTAGTAGTTAGTAGTAGCTAGCTTAGCAATGTAACGCTTTGGAATATTCGGAAGTAATATAAGCATCGTTTTGCTCGCAATAATTATGGGTAATATCTATCCTTTCTTTTATTAATTATTTGTAATATTCTTGTTTGATGTTTACAATTTATTAACATTAGAAATGTCTATTGCCATGATATGCGAGTAGTTGCTTATATGTTTGCCAGGATTTAGATAGTTATAATGGGATGATATTAAATATTGTAAAGTAATATGACGGCCCCTATTCGACTGTTCCCGGATATAGTGCTGGAAACGCTTTATGCGGAGTACAAACGTATGGAAGTCTGGGACGACCGAAGGTAGTTGTATTACGGATCAATATTATAAATGTGCTAATTAAATTTCTGTTTATAGTTTAATTATAATATTATGAACGAATGATGGCATGTTTGGCCAACCACTTATGACAAGACTGCCCCAACTTATTCCGGTAGGGTAAAACCTGTTTATGCGACTATTTATTCAATAGACCATGCCATGATGCGGACGTCTCTGACGATCGAGATTGGGGAATAGGATCCGAGGGTAGTCGTTGGCCGATGTGTTCAGTACATTTGGGAGAACTTCCGGTGTATTGTAATTATTTGTGTTTACTATCCATGTGACATATCTTCTATCTGATTGCGGACAACTCTACGTTAGTTAGTTGATAGGATCGTAAAAACAACTCATTCCAACATAGTTTAAATTTATAAAAAGAAACTTATATGAATGGGAATTATTATACTTTGTTATTGTTTAAATATATGACACTAGAACTAATTTATGGAGCACCCTTTCTAGTTATCCACGTGATTACAACTTAGATATTAGGGAGTCATGAACCTTAATTATGGTAAGTAGTTATCTGTACCCATGACGTGCAATAAGTAAGACACAGTGAAACCATTCGTTGTACATATTAGATTTACATTTCTGTGCTGCTTTTTATTTAATTAGTTCAGAATGCCACTTTCACTGTCAATTACTCCTGACCGCATGTTAGACGTAAGAGGCCGTGGAATTACTCTGTAAAGTACACTGTTTGTTACTGAAAGGTATGGTCTGCATATGAAACACGTTTTGACAAACTGCGAATAATCCAGGGATGTATAACTGTTTGAAAAGGAGAGGACTAGGTCATAAATCAAAGTAATTAGAGCTTAAAGAAAAGTATTAACAAGGTCTAGAAAGGAAAGTCTTAGTGAATTAGATACATGAACCCCCTAGATCTTACATAGTTGGTTCTTTAAACATAGCAAGTTAATAATTAAATACACATTTAGAATAACGCGAGATAAGCTTAGGTGTTAAGAACGGTCGGACCTACGAGACAATACGTTGCTTTATTCATGTACCTCGGTTTTTCACCAAGATAGGTTGCTTATCTTTCAACTAGGTAAGTATTGGGAGTTTAGCGTATTGCTCCGATCAGAATCATGATAACCTAGTTCCTAGTGACATGCCAACGGGAATTTAATTGGTAGGGTTCTAGTGTTTACACCAAAGTCTGTTGATCTATTAATCTGAAAGTGTCCCCATCATAAACACCCTCCCGACATTATATTATCTCAAGTAATGGTAAACCGCGTCTTCCTTATCCTTAGTTGTTCCTTATATGCTAGCTAGCTCATTTTAGGTTTATCGCCTTAGTAGTTTAAATTAGATTAAAACCCAAACTAAACCAACCATCTGAACCCTATCTTAAGGGCTTAATTATCCAAACAAGCTCCGCTTCAAATTCGACCGTCTGGAGACGACCCTGATCATCCTTACCACGTACTAGTATCGGGTACTTGTACCTATTACCAGTAGGTAGTTTGGAGGTTTAGGCCCCGAGTAAAATAAATTTTAAAACATCCTGATCGCCCCTCAGTCGTTACAACAACACCAACGACACTGACGGTTGGGGTCGCATCATCACGTTTATAGTATGAAAATGTTTTTTCATAAATACCAGTTTTGTTGTAAGGGTTCAACAGTTCAAAGTACTCATATCGTGCGAAAAAACAAGTATGATAAACAATCATGTAAGCAAAAGCAGTTATGGCAATCAATAAAGCAGTTGACTATGTTTCTCACCCCAAGTTGAAAGCGGTAAAATAGTTAAAAGTGGGGTTGTGAACCCACCTGTTGAGTTAAGTAAAGTTGCGAGCGCTAGCAAAGCCAAAATCCAAGTAGGTCACTAACGTCCTAAATGTAGGAATAATCATTTAAGCGGTTGGCTAACAGTCTAACCATGTTACTCGTTTATTCATGAAAGATCCTTGTTTATTAGGTAAGTTCAACACTAGACGTTGGTGATATTTTGTGAAACATTTCGAGGTGTAATTTATTGTTTTATGGTATTTCATAAGGTATGACATAGTGTACGGGGGTCCGGGGGCAGCGCCCCTGGTAGCGGGGTCCAAGGGGTGGCAACCCCTGGCTGGGTCCAAGGGGCAGAGCCCCTGGCTGGGGTCGAGTTGTAGTGAAAATGCATCTGAATTCCAAATTCGGAGTAAACTCAAGTGGTAAAATATGGTTTCGACACTTAGTGAAAAACATGTGTTTTTAAGGTTCTGAGTTTTGCGACACAAGTACTGTGTCGCTAAAAGGTTATGCGACACAAGGGTTTGTGTCGCATCCCTGTGACATCCGCAAATAAATGCGACATAGGCATTTGTGTCGCAAATGCTGCGACATAAGTAATTGCGTTGCAAGTATGCGACATAGGGTGATTTATGCGATATAAGCCGTTGTGTCGCATAGTGCGACGTAAAAATGGTACTACGACACAAAAGCTTGTGTCGCACTACTGTTTTCGGTCCCGTGCGAACAACGCGCCGTTTGACAAAAATCTTAATTTTTCAACCCAAAAACGTTTAGCTCTTTCATATAATGACTTGTAACAGACCGTTCAAGTATTCAAAATTTCATGGGGAAATGAGTGCAAGAGAGACAGATGTATAGGGTATGTATCCACCTATATTGAATTGAGGATACAGAAATGATAAAATCATTTTTGATTGGAACGAGTATGAGCCTTCATTTCATATAGATTATAGCTATAGAAGATGAAAGAAGATATACAAGAAATCAAAGACAAAGAGGAGAAAACACTTTTTCGAGACAGGAATCGACATCTATCTAATGAAGTCAACGGTTCCGGTATACATGGAAGAAAAAAGAGACGGGATCACAATGAGATTTTCATCTCAAAAAGGGGGATATGACAAAATCGGTAACAAAGGAAAAGTGAAAGAAAAGTGATTTTTCATACCAAATCGAGTGAAATCTGAAAGTTAGGTGAGTGGATGAAGTGGGTGATGAAAATGGTGTTCTTGGGCTTGGATCTTGAAGATGAAGTTGATGATGAGTTTTGTTGTTGTTGTTATTCCGAAAATTCCAAGAAAATGGTGGTGATTTGGTGATTTTTGGTGAGTTTTTAGAGAGAGAATTGAGAGAGAATGGGGATGGAGTGAGAGAAACGGAAAATGAAAATGCGGTGAAAATGAGGGTGGGGTGGGGGTGGTGTTGGCAGATTTTTGGGGCTAAAAGTGAGGGGTTTTTGTTCCAAATTTGAGGTATTTAACCCATGTTCGTTTATCCGATCATTAAATGTTAAAATGTTTTTAAACGATATGTTTTTAAATATGTTTTCGATTATACTTTTAGTTGAAATATTTTATTTAAAATAATTTAGTTAAGTTATAAAATTATAACTTTGTTTTATTTTAGTTTCACTTATATGGTTCAAGTCGTTTCAGTTTACGAAAGAAACATTATTTGACACAAAATGCTTTGTAAATATTATCAACATAATAATTAATAAACGTTAATGTTAATTAATAATTTCATATTATTAATTAATTTTATTCACCAACAGTCATATATTTTTGTCGCGTTGTTTAAATCGTTCTGTACATAATTACAACTAATTATTAATAAGTAATACTACGCGTATTATCTAGTTGGGCTTTGCTAGACTTATCTCTAAAATGTGTTGTGAATTCACTCTAAGTTAGGGAATTAGCCTAAAAATGCGTGCAATTAACGTTTATAATTTTGTTGGAATTGTGGGGTGTTACATTCTCACCCTGTTAGAGAAATCTCGTCCCTAGATTTAAAATCAAGTCGGAACGCTCGTAGCGTATGTTTTCCATAAAGTCATGTCGCTAATAATAATAATAGTTTGCGTGTCGCTCTATGTTTCCACAAAGTTCTAACGGTTCATGTATACCTACGTTATGGTATGATAAGTTGTGTGTTCGTTAAGTGGTCAAAGTTTACAAAGTGTTAGGTTTGAATCGACATTCGAACAACGTATGTTAAAGCGTAGTAACAGTTTACTGAGACGTACCAATGTTAGCGTAGGGATCCTCTGGTGCATCCCGTGCAGAAAGGATGTATGCTCTTCCACGAGCTGGTGGAACAATGGTGTTGTTGTTGTTCAGATTGTTGTTGGCGTTGTTGAGCTATGGGCACTGTTTTTTTCGGTAGTGTCCTAGTTCACCACACTCAAAGTAGCCCGTATTTTGTCGTCCAGGGTTTGGTTGAGCGGGAGGGTTGTTTTTACATCAATCGGCTCGGTGTCCCCATTGACTGCACTTGCCACAAAGGGAACATTCACCCTCGTGGTGCCTTCCGCACTTATCGCATTTTGGTTTGTTGCCAAGATAGGGTTTGGATCCAGTTGCGGTGGTGGCAACGTACGCTCGGGTGTTCCCCGGGTTTCTGCTTTGCTAACCCTGTCGGTCATTACCCTCACTGTTCCATTTGCGTTTTTTTTAACTGAATCACCAGCATCAGTACGGTTGGGTTCACTTTTCCCCGTAGTAGATTTCAGGGTTCCAATCAGGACGACATCATTAGTCAAGCTTTGAGCCAGATCAACTGCGCTCCTAAAGGTAGTTGGTTTGGAGGACATCACCATGCCTCTGATTTGTGGGGCCAAACCCCTGATGTATCGTTTGATACGTTCCTTCTCAGGAGTCACCATGTGGGGTACAAGACGTGCAAGCTCTTGAAATCAAGTTGTATAACCGGTAATGTCAGCGCCGGCCATTTGGATGTTCCACAGTTCAGTCTCGAGTTTCTGAACCTCATTGGGAGAGCAAAACTCTTTTCTCATCATCTGTTTCAAAGTCTCCCACGAGATAGAGTAAGCAGTTGTGCGTCTGGGGATTTGGACCTGAGAGTTCCGCCAGGTTAACGCCTTGTCAGCGAGAGTACACGTGGCGTATTTCACCATGTTGTTGGTAGCGCAGTCTCTGATATCGAAGACCGCTTCCATTTTCTCGATCCAGTGAATTAGGCCAATGGCCCCTTCAGTCCCGGCAAAGGTGCTCAGTTTGCAGGCCTGGAAAGTTTTGTATGAACACCCCTGTTGAGTATTCGCCGGGGTTTCGCTGTTAACCGGGGTGGCTCCACTGTTGTTTGCCACATTGTCTCGATTTCGGCTGGCCTCATACTGGGCAATAGCTTCAGCCACGTGTCGTTCGATAATTTGCTCGGTTGTTTCAACAACAGGAGGCGTTGTTTCTCGACGGCTGTTTCGGGTATTTCTTCATTTAGGTGGCATGTTGATGTTTTGCGATGAAGGAATGCAGAAGTCAATGTCAATGAAAAAGATGTGAAGAATAAAGTTTCACATGTTTTTAGTTATAGAACATTAAAAAGGATTGACAAGATCCCCATCACGTATCTTGCGACTATGAAATGCCCATATGTACTTAGTATAATATAATCACGTTGGCCAGGCGTCATTATATGATGCTAAATACATACTTCTTTTCATCAACCACTTAATACGATCAGGTTCTCATGAGATCAGAGTGAGTTTGAAGGAATCGAATGTAGCATGGTTCAAATAATGGATTGCTCGTATCGATGAGTCGTAGCGATAGTTAAGCGTATGCAAATGCGTGTATGCATGTGCGTTCTAGACAAGGCTATAGTCTAGGTCTCTAAGGTCTCTAAGTTACCTAAGAAATCTAGTTCGCTATAACCAATGGCTCTGATAGCAATCTGTAACACCCCCAAAATTTGTTGATTGAGTTTAGCGGAAGCAATTAGTTAAGCATGGGGAGTACCACAATACATAGTTAATGCATACATATCAGGGATTATGATTATAACAGAACATAATATATTAAGATGCCAAAAGTAATAGTTACAAAGTTTACGATTCATCAAATCGTATAAGTTGAAAAGTAATTAAGTTACAAAAGTAGATTTCGTAAATATGACTAAACAACTTAGTTATATAAAATAAATCCAGTTGTCAAAAGTTGGCATCCTATTCCTTCGGGCGTCTCCTACATTCCATGTGTATAGGATGTCTTACATGCAGCTAATTCCCCGAAAAACATAGTAAAATTCAACAACGAGATTAAGTGAATTCACAAGTTTTATGTTTGTAATAGTTGAATCACGTTTGTAAGCACAGTTGTTGAAGCAAATACGTTCACAGATAGTAATTTCCTTAATAGTTAAGTAAACGTTTTGTGGAATGTTATCCCAATATAGTTCGGTTAGGATGTCGCCCAAAATTCAGTTTGCGTGGGATGTTACCCAAAAAACCATTTACGTGGGATGTTACCCAAAATTCCGTTTACGTAGGATGTTACCCAAAATACAGGTTCCAATACGTTGTTGGTCGTTCTCCAGGGTTTCCAAAACAGTACCGTTCATTCTCACGTCCAACTCGGCCAGTCGTTCTCTGGCAATAAATACTGCTGGTCGTTCTCCAGCGAAACACAGTATTGGTAGTTCTCCGGTCAAAAGACGCACGGGTCATTCTCCCGTCCACTTGGCCAGTCGTTCTCTGGCACTAAAATACGTTGCTGGTCGTTTTCCAGCATTTACATAAAAATACCGGTCGTTCTCCGGTTTACCAAACAAGTTTTATCACGTTTATAGTATGAAAATGTTGTTTCATAAATACCAGTTTTGTTGTAATGGTTCAACAGTTCAAAGTACACATATCGTGCGAGAAAACAAGTATGATAAACAATCATGTAAGCAAAAGCAGTTATAAGCAGTTGACTATGTTTCTCACCCCAAGTTGAAAGCGGTAAAATAGTTAAAAGTGGGGCTGTGAACTCACCTGTTTAGCTAAGTAAAGTTGTGAGCGCTAGCAAAGCCTAAATCCAAGTAGGTCACTAACGTCCTAAACGTAGGAATAATCATATAAGCGGTTGGCTAACAGTCTAACCATGTTACTCGTTTATTCATGAAAGATCCTTGTTTATTTATAAGTTCGACACTAGACGTTGGTGATATTTTTTGAAACATTTCAAGGTGTAATTTATTGTTTCATGGTGTTTCATAAGGTATGAAATTGTGTACGGGGGTCCGAGGGTAGCGCCCCTGGTAGCGGGGTCCAAGGGGTGGCAACCCCTTGCGGGGTCCAAGGGGCAGAGCCCCTGACTGTGGTCAAGCTGTAGTGAAAACGCATCCGAATTCCAAATTCGGAGTAAAATCAAGTGGTAAAATCTGGTTCCAATACTTTGTGAAAAACATGTGTTTTTAAGGTTCTGAGTTTTGCGACATAAGTACTGTGTCGCTAAAAGGTTATGCGACACAAGGGTTTGTGTCGCATTCCTGCGACATCCGCAAATAAATGCGACATAGGCATTTGTGTCACAAATGCTGCGACATAAGTAATTGTGTCGCAAGTATGCGACATAGGGTGATTTATGCGACATAAGTCATTGTGTCGCATAGTGCGACGTAAAAATGGTACTGCGACACAAAAGCTTGTGTCGCACTACTGTTTTTGGTCCCGTGCGATACAACACGCTGTATTAGGGAAATCTTAATTTTTCTACACAAAAACATTTAGATCTTTTATATAATGACTTGTAACATGTTTGTATACTATAAAAACAAAGGAAAAGTGAAAGAAAAGTGATTTTTCATACCAAATCGAGTGAAATCCGAAAGTTAGGTGAGTGGATGAAGTGGGTGATGAAAATGGTGTTCTTTGGCTTGGATCTTGAAGATGAAGTTGATGATGATTTTTGTTGTTGTTGTTATTCCGAAAATTCCAAGAAAATGGTGGTGATTTGGTGATTTTTGTTGAGTTTTTAGAGAGAGAATTGAGAGAGAATGGGGATGGAGTGAGAGAAAGGGAAAAAGAAAATGAGGTGAAAATGAGGGTGGGGTAGGGGTGGTGTTGGCAGATTTTTGGGGCCAAATGTGAGGGGTTTTTGTCCCAAATTTGCGGTATTTAACACGTGTTCATTTACCCGATCGTTAAATGTTAAAATGTTTTTAAACGATAGGTTTTTAAATATGTTTTCGATTATACTTTTAGTTGAAATATTTTATTTAAAATAATTTAGTTAAGTTATAAAATTATAACTTTATTTTATTTTAGTTTTACTTATATGGTTCAAGTCGTTTCAGTATACGAAAGAAACATTATTTGACACAAAATGCTTTGTAAATACTATGAACATAATAATTAATAAACCTTAATGTTAATTAATAATTTCATTTTATTAATTTTATTCACCAACAGTCGTATATTTTTGTCGCGTTGTTTAAATCGTTCTGTACATAATTACAACTAATTATGAATAAGTAATACTACGCGTATTATCTAGTTGGGCTTTGCTAGACATATCTCTAAAATGTGTTGTGAATTCACTCTAAGTGAGGAAATGCGTGCAATTAACGTTTATAATTTTGTTGGAATTGCGGGGTGTTACATTCTCCTCCTGTTAAAGAAATCTCGTCCCGAGATTTAAAATCAAGTCGGAACGCTCATCGCATATGTTTTCCGAAAATTCATGTCGTTAATAATAATAATAGTTTATGTGGCGCTCTGTGTTGCCACAAAGTTCTAACGGTTCAATTATACCCGCGGTATAGTTTGATAAGTTGTGTGTTCGTTAAGTGGTCAAAGTTTACCAAGTGTTAAGTTTGAATCAACATTCGAACAACGTATGTTAAAGCGTAGTAACAGTTTACTGAGACGTACCAATGTTAGCGTAGGGATCCTCTGGTGCATCCCGTGCACGAAGGATGTATGCGCGTCCACGAGCTGGTGGAACAACGGTGTTGTTGTTTTTCAGATTGTTGTTGGCGTTGTTGAGCTATGGGTACTGGTTTCGGTAGTGTCCTAGTTCACCACACTCAAAGCAGCCCGTATTTTGTCGTCCAGGGTTTGGTTGAGCAGGAGGGTTGGTTTTACATGAATGGGCTCGGTGTCCCTTTTGACTGCACTTGCCACAAAGGGAACATTCACCCTCGTGGTGCCTTCCGCACTTATCGCATTTTAGTTTGTTGCCAAGATAGGGTTTAGATCCAGTTGCGGTGGTGGCAACGTACGCTCGGGTGTTCCCCGGGTTTCTGCTTTGCTGACCCTGTTGGTCATTACCCTCACTGTTCCATATGCGTTTTTTTTACCTGAATCACCAGCATCAGTACGGTTGGGTTCACTTTTCCCCGTAGTAGATTTCAGGGTTCCAATCAGGACAGTATCATCAATCAAGCTTTGAGCCAGATCAACTGCGCTCTTAAAGGTAATTGGTTCGGAGGACATCACCATGCCTCTAATTTGTGGTGCCAAACCCCTGATGTATCATTTGATGCGTTCTTTCTCAGGAGTCACCATGTGGGGTACAAGACGTGCAAGCTCTTTAAATCTAGTTGTATAACCGGTAATGTCAGCGCTGGTCATTTGGATGTTCCACAGTTCAGTCTCAAGTTTCTGAACCTCATTGGGAGAGCAAAACACTTTTGTCATCATCTGTTTCAAAGTCTCCCATGAGATAGAGTAAGCAGTTGTGCGTCTGAGGATTTGGACATTAGAATTCAACCAAGTTAACGCCTTGTCGGCGAGAGTACACGTGGCGAATTTCACCATGTTGTTGGTAGTGCAGTCGCTGATATCGAAGACCGATTTCATTTTCTCGATCCAGTTAATTAGGCCAATGGCCCCTTCAGTCCCGGCGAAGGTGCTCAGTTTGCAGGCCTAGAAAGTTTTGTATGAACACCCCTGTTGAGTATTCGCCGGGGTTTCGCTGTTGACCGGGGTGGCTCCACTGTTGTTTGCCACATTGTCTCGATTTCGGCTGGCCTCATACTGGGCAATAGCTTCAGCCATGCGTCGTTCGATATTTTGCTCGGTTGTTTCAACAACAGGAGGTGTTGTTTCTCGGCGGCTGTTTAGGGTATTTCTTCGTTTAGGTGGCGTGATGACGTTCTGCGATGAAGGAATGCAGAAGTCAATGTCAATGAAAAGGATGTGAAAAATAAAGTTTCACATGTTTTTAGTTATAGAACATTAAAAAGGATTGACAAGATCCCCATCACGTATCTTGCGAATATGAAACGCCCATATGTACTTAGTATAATATAATCATGTTGGCCAGGCGTCATTATATGATGCTAAATACATACTTCTTTTCATCAACCACTTAATACGATCATGTTCTCATGAGATCAGAGTGAGTTTGAAGGAATTGAAGGTAGCACGGTTCAAATAATGGATTGCTCGTATCGATGAGTCGTAGCGATAGTTAAGCGTATGCAAATGCGTGTATGCATGTGCGTTCTAGGCAAGGCTATAGTCTAGGTTTTTAAGGTCTCTAAGTTACCTAAGAAATCTAGTTCGCTATAACCAATGGCTCTGATAGCAATCTGTAACACCCCCAAAATTTGTTGATTGATTTTAGCGGAAGCAATTAGTTAAGCATGGGGAGTGCCACAATACACAATACATGCATACATATCAGAGCTTATGATTACAACAGCACATAATATATTAAGATGCCAAAAGTAATAGTTACAAAGTTTACGATTCATCAAATCGTATACGTTGAAAAGTAATTAAGTTACAAAAGTAGATTTCGTAAATATGACTAAACAGCTTAGTTATATAAAAGAAATCCAGTTGTCAAAAGTTGGCATCCTATTCCTTCGGGCGTCTCCTACGTTCCATGTGTATAGGATGTCTTACATGCAGCTAATTCCCTGAAAAACATAGTAAAAGTCAACAACGAGATTGAATGAATTCACAGGTTTTATGTTTGCAATAGTTGAATCACGTTTGTAAGCACAGTTGTTGAAACAAATACGTTCACAAATAGTTATTGACATAATAGTTAAGTAGACATTTTGTGGATTGTTACCCCAATATAGTTCGGTTGGGATGTTGCCCAAAATACAGTTTGCGTGGGATGTTTCCCAAAATACCGTTTACGTCGGATGTTACACAAAATTCCGTTTATGTGGGATGTTACCCAAAATACAGGTTGTAATACGTTGCTGGTCGTTCTCCAGCGTTTCCAAAACAGTACCGATCGTTCTCCGGTCAAAAGACGCACGGGTTGTTCTCGCGTCCAACTCGGCCAGTCGTTCTCTGGCAATAAATACTGTTGGTCGTTCTCCAGCGAAACACAGTATTGGTAGTTCTCCGGTCAAAAGACGCACGGGTCATTCTCCTGTCCACTTGGCCAGTCGTTCTCTGGCACTAAATTACGTTGCTGGTCGTTCTCCAGCGTTTACATAAAAATACCGGTCGTTCTCCGGTTTACCAAACAAGTTTTATCACGTTTATAGTATGAAAATGTTGTTTCATAAATACCAATTTTGTTGTAATGGTTCAACAGTTCAAAGTACACATATCGTGCGAGAAAACAAGTATGATAAACAATCATGTAAGCAAAAGCAGTTATAAGCAGTTGACTATGTTTCTCACCCCAAGTTGAAAGCGGTAAAATAGTTAAAAGTGGGGCTGTGAACTCACCTGTTTAGCTAAGTAAAGTTGTGAGCGCTAGCAAAGCCTAAATCCAAGTAGGTCACTAACGTCCTAAACGTAGGAATAATCATATAAGCGGTTGGCTAACAGTCTAACCATGTTACTCGTTTATTCATGAAAGATCCTTGTTTATTTATAAGTTCGACACTAGACGTTGGTGATATTTTGTGAAACATTTCGAGGTGTAATTTATTGTTTCATGGTGTTTCATAAGGTATGAAATTGTGTACTGGGGTCCGGGGGTAGTGCCCCTTGTAGCGGGGTCTAAGGGGTGGCAACCCTTGGCAGGGTCCAAGGGGCAGAGCCCCTGGCTGGGGTCGAGTTGTTGTGAAAACGCATCCGAATTCCAAATTCTGAGTAAAATCAAGTGGTAAAATCTGGTTCCGACACTTAGTGAAAAACATGTGTTTTTAAGGTTCTGAGTTTTGCGACATAAGTACTGTGTCGCTAAAAGGTTATGCGACACAAGGGTTTGTGTCGCATTCCTGCGACATCGGCAAATAAATGCGACATAGGGATTTGTGTCGCAAATGGTGCGACATAAGTAATTGTGTCGCAAGTATGCGACATAGGGTGATTTATGCGACATAAGCCGTTGTGTCACATAGTGCGACGTAAAAATGGTACTGCGACACAAAAGCTTGTGTCGCACTACTGTTTTCGGTCCCGTGCGACACAACGCGCTGTTTGACGAAAATCTTAATTTTTTAACCTAAAAACGGTTAGATCTTTCATATAATGGCTTGTAACATGTTTGTATACTATAATAACAAAGGAAAAGTGAAAGAAAATTGATTTTTCATACCAAATCGAGTGAAATCCGAAAATTAGGTGAGTGGATGAAGTGGGTGATGAAAATGGTGTTCTTGGACTTGGATCTTGAAGATGAAGATGATGATGAGTTAGTTGTTGTTATTCCGAAAATTCCAAGAAAATGGTGGTGATTTGGTGATTTTTGGTGAGTTTTTAGAGAGAGAGAATTGAGAGAGAATGGGGATGGAGTAAGAGAAAGGGAAAATGAAAATGAGGTGAAAATGAGGGAGGGGTGGGGGTGGTGTTGGCAGTTTTTTGGGGCCTAAAGTGAGGGGTTTTTGTCCCAAATTTGCGGTATTTAACCCTTGTTCGTTTACCCGATCGTTAAATGTTAAAATGTTTTTAAACGATAGGTTTTTAAATATGTTTTCAATTATACTTTTAGTTGAAATATTTTATTTAAAATAATTTAGTGAAGTCATAAAATTATAACTTTGTTTTATTTTAGTTTTACTTATATGGTTCAAGTCGTTTCAGTTTACGAAAGAAACATTATTTGACACAAAATGCTTTGTAAATATTATCATCATAATAATTAATAAACGTTAATGTTAATTAATAATTTCATATTATTAATTTATTATATTCACCAACAGTCGTATAATTTTGTCGCGTTGTTTAAATCGTTCGGTACATAATTACAACTAATTATGAATAAGTAATACTACGCGTATTATCTAGTTGGGCTTTGCTAGACTTATCTCTAAAATGTGTTGTGAATTCACTCTTAATTAGGGAATTAGCCTAAAAATGCGTGCAATTAACGTTTATAATTTTGTTGGAATTGCAGGGTGTTACATATACCACCCCTAGAAGGCAGTATACAACCTTAAAGGGGGCGTATACGCCCTTTACGGGGTGGTATATGGCCCCTTGGGGGTGGTTGGCTTGGCTGATGGTCTTGTGCACTGGATCGTAAGTCTTGGTTGCTTGGTCGTAGTTCTTGTGATCTTCGTTTGGCTCTATCTTCTTCATTACTTTTCAGATTTGAACGATTCTCACGCCCATGGCTTTGTATTTTCTTGAAGATCAAAAAGACATAGATTAGGCCAGATTTGCTTAATTATACGACAGAACCACAAATGAATCATTTTAGCTCTGTTTTGTTCGTTAATTGAGCATTTTAATTGAGTTTTCGAAAGGAAGTCTAAGTTTTGGCTCATTATATATTTTTGGCATAAAACATCGATTATGCGATGTTTATTCAAAGATTTGAGCCGAAATGGGCTTGAAATGGTGCACAAAAATGTGACTTTTTTGGCTTTTTAGAAACGAGAAGGTTAAGGCTCAACAGGGTTTTCTAGGCGGATCATCGATACTAGAAAAAAGTATCGACAGGGTTAGGCTTGAAGAGATATGATAAAAATGGGTTTAATCCTAAGTAAATGTCCAGGTCATTTAAATACACCTATGCCACGTATGGCACCTGTCATTGTGGTCTCGAAATGCATACCAGGAGCAATTTCTAATTCTGAATGCATGCACCGGTTACACACATCAAATGAAAGTGAAGCATTAAAAATGAATGCTTAATATAGGCTCAAGTTACCTCACTGCAAATATAGGTTGTATGTAGCCAGTCACGCGATGCCTCTTTTAGACTTTCATTTTGAAATCATTTAGAGTCTGACATGTTTCGGTCTCTTTTTACCGACTTTTGAATACTTGCAAAAAAAAATCTGTACTTTTCCTTAATTTATCGACTCAAAAACTTTTAAAAAAGTCAGTCTGCTGAATGAGTAGTAAAACTACTATCGAAGCAAGACTGTTTTTGTAGTGGAAAAATTTTAAAATTTCCAGCAAAATAAGGATTTGTTTATTTAGTGAGGACAGTTTCGAAAAAATTTTGATCTTGACAAGTGAGCGAAGAGTATACTGCTATCCCACACTTAAAAATAAAAATTGTCCTCAATGTTTCTGCACTAAGTAGGGAGAATCCCACACTTAGGGTTTTTCATTTAGTCAAATATAGATTTCAATTTTTCAAGTTATGGGGTATTAATCTCACACTTAGAATTTTAAGTAGGCATGAGCATATATTATCATAAAATAGATCATAAGAACTAGAGTGGTACTTCCCTACACTTGGTGAGCACTGGATGGAGGACCAGATTCGTGAAGGAGTGGTACAAGTGATTTGCTGGAGTTTGACCACTCTTCTTTTAAGATCATCCATTCCTACGAATACTAAGTTCTGCAAATAGCCATAAATAGAGTCATATTAACCAGGTCTCACAAGATAGTAGTACGATAAGTCTAAAACATAAAGTAGATAAATATAAAACATAAAGATAATAAAGATAACTAAGGCTCATCTAGCAGATCATGCAAATCAGGGTCGAACTCAGCAACAACAGCATCATAGAGGGCAGATATGGAAGCATCATGGAGGACAGAAGAAGGTGATGGTGCAAGAAGTCTGCAAGCAGCTGCGAGCATCTCGGTAGGATCAAAGTGTGAGCTCTCAGGAGCCTATACCGGAGCATTAGTAGTGCCAGCTGCAGGAGGGAAGAATGACCATGGTGGTCGAGAAGCTCTCGGACCCGACCCTAGCCAGTAAGGGAGGTCCTGAAGTCTCGGTAAACCGACTGCCTTGCGGATATCGACATCGAATCATGATGAATGGACAATGTCTGAAAGAGCGCCCAAGCAACTGCTGGATCTGCAGTAGTGATCCCGTAATCAAAGGTCGGGGGAGTCTCAGATGCTGGGATAGACTGTGGTGCAGTAGGTCTCGAATACTCCCCTAGAGTAATCGGTACATCGATTAGACTCTCTTCCTGGATAGCAGCCATCTTCTTCTTTCCTCTGCGGGTTTTTCCATGTCTTGTGCCTTTCTTGACTTTCTGCTCACTTCTTTCAGCTGGGGTCTTCATTTTGAAAAACACAAATAACACATGTAACGTTTTAAAGTTTATGAAGATATACAAATGCGAAAAGAATTGATGATTGTTTGTAAAATATTTTGATTGTAAGTGTCATCAGGACTTCTGCATTTGTGTGTGTGTGTGTGTGTATATATATATATATATATAATAATAAAGACTTATCTCAGATTTTTAAATTTCAAAGGCTGTCAGATAAGTAGCTATCTTGCATCATTTAGGAATGATTTACTAGCTAAGATTTAAACTAAGAATTTAAAATACAAAAAGATGAATTGTTCTAGGATAGGCTTGGGGTGCCTCCATAGAGTGCTTGTTTAAGGGAGTCACTAGCTTGACTCTTGATACCTGGGAATAGTTCAAGGTGGCTCGAAAATGTAGACTTCCTCATTAATGGGGAAATCCTCAGTATAATATTTCAAGCGCTGACCATTAACTTTAAAGTTACCTTCCGGGGCTTCGAGTTCGACTGCTCCGAAGGAAAATACCTTTGAGACTATAAATGGCCCGCTCCACCTGACTTTGAATTTTCCGGAGAACTTTCTGAAGCGCGAGTTGAAGAGAAGTACTTTATCCCTTGGTTTAAACTTTGTTAGCTTGAGTCTTGCATCATGGAACATCTTGGTTTTTTCTTTGAATTTCAGGGAGCTATCGTACGCTTTATCTCTTAACTCAGCCAGTTCATTAAGTTGCATTCTCCTATGGTATCTTATGGTGGGAATGTCTAAA
The DNA here is from genome assembly GCA_963422505.1 of Pseudognaphalium luteoalbum. NCBI lineage: Eukaryota > Viridiplantae > Streptophyta > Magnoliopsida > Asterales > Asteraceae > Pseudognaphalium > Pseudognaphalium luteoalbum. The sequence continues at coordinate 51,290,754 of OY730198.1, read as the reverse complement.
TTATATTTCTTCAGCGCCTAGTATGCCTTATATTCAATCTCTATTGGTTGATGACATGCCTTACCATAGACCAAACGATATGGTGTGGTTCCTAACAGTGTTTTATATGATGTTCTGAATGCGCACAACGCATCCTCTAATTTATTGGACCATTTTTCCCCATGGTTGAACACCGTTCGTTCTAAGATTCATTTCAAGGCCCTATTTGTCACTCCAGCTTGACCATTTGTTTGTGGGTGATAAGCTGTTGAAGTTTTGTGAGTGACTTCGTACTGTTGCAATGTTCTCATTAGGTGAGTATTGCAGAAGTGTGTGCCGCGATCAATAATTATGGCTCTCGGAGCTCCAAATCGACAAAATAGTTGTTTGAGAAACTTAGTGACGACCTACGCGTCGTTTTTTGGGAGAGCTTGTGCTTCAGCCCACCTGGACACGTAATCAACTACAACCGGAATGTATTCTTTTCCGTTAGATTTAGGGAAGAGTCCCATAAAATCTGATCCCCAAATGTTGAAGACTTCACAAGCTTGGATGTTAGTTAGTGGCATTTCATTATGTGCGGATATGTTGCCGAATCGTTGGCAAGCATCGCAACATTTAATCAAGTCTTAGGAATCTTGAAAAATGGTTGGCCAATAAAAGTCGACATCGTATACTTTCCGTGCGGTCTTGTTAGCTCCATGGTTGTAACACCCGCCAAATTAGGGCTAGTCATTAGGTCCTAATCATATTGTAATACGTGTAATTAGTGCAGTATTAGGCTAATAGTATGTATCATTACGTGTATTAATATATATATACGAATCCACGCGATTGAGTTAAATCGTGCATTTTATTATATCGGCCGAATTCCGATACACTCATACGGACGTTGGTGAACATCGTTTTATTAAATAATATTAAATTATTGATAAGCCTAATTATTTTCAAATATCATAATAATATTCTATAAGTATCTTGTATCACATTAAAAGCCCTACACGACCGAAACGCGCGAAACGCACCCGACAACCGAATAAAGACCAGAATATATTTCATAAGTTTAAAATATATCATTTTATGTGAGGACATTATTTAAGTTTTAGTATTTTAAATTAATAACTAAAACGTTTTATAAAAATGTCACATCTTATTTATAAGCGAAACCCGAACCGGTAAACATGACCAACGCATTTTCAAATCATTTTAATAAATGTTTCGAGTATTAACAATTAAGATTTCAAATTAAAAATATTGAAGAGTTAGTTTTTATTTATTTAAAAATGTATGTAAAATAATTAATTAACATCACAAATAAACGTTTAAACGACCGGGGAAAAGAACACCGTACGGAACGAGGTTTGGGACACACCCACATAGGGGTGGCCCCCACAAAAATCTGCCCAAAAATGGAGGGAGATCCCCTCCCCATCCCTCATTTCCACTCTCTCTCTCTCTCTCTCTCTCTCTCTCTCTCTCTCTCTCTCTCTTCATCCTCTTTCTTTCTTTCTTTCTTTCCTCTCAAAACACCCACCACCACCACCACACTTCCACCACCAAAATCCACCATCAAAAGACCTCGAATCATCTTGCCTCTTTGAAGAAAAACGTTCACCTCGCGACGATCTACCTTCCTATCTTTTCGAAATCTTCACGCGTTAACTTGTAAGTTTCCGACAAAATCTCAAAACTCCTCGATTTCAAGTGTTTTTAACAATTAAGATTTCAAATTAAAAATATTTAAGAGTTAGTTTTTATTTATTTAAAAACATATGTAAAATAATTAATTAACATCACAAATAAACGTTTAAACGACCAGGGAAACGAACAACGTACGGAACGAGGTTTGGGACATACCCACATAGCGGTGGGCCCCACAAAAATCTGCCAAAAAGGGAGGGAGATCCCCTCCCAACCCTCATTTCCACTATCTCTCTCTCTCTCTCTCTCTCTCTTCATCCTCTTTCTTTCTTTTTTTCCTCTCAAAACACCCACCACCACCACCACACTTCCACCACCAAAATCCACCATCAAACGACCTCGGATCATCTTGCCTCTTTGAAGAAAAACGTTCACCTCGCGACGATCTACCTTCCTATCTTTTCGAAATCTTCACGCGTTAACTTGTAAGTTTCTGACAAAATCTCAAAACTCCTCGATTTCAAGTGTTTTTGACATGTTGTTTTTTTAAGCTTGAAATGTCCAAATATGGGTTGAGTAAAAGTTTCGGGCCAAACAGAAATCGGAAAACTCGTTTTCGACTCAAAATCTGGCCATCAGACGTAAGTGTCGCATAGGCCACAGCAGCGTAGCGTCACATAATGCGTCACTTATGTGTCACATAAAACCCTAATCTTGCGTCACTTACCTAAGTGCCTCATAAAACCCCCTTTTTCCGACACTTGCCTAAGTGTCGCAAATTCAATACCCGACACTCCTAACTGACACTTCTAGCGACACTTGTCTAAGTGTCGCGTATAATTGAATTCTGATTTCATCCGACACTAACCCTAGTGATGAATGACCCTGATACCGACACTTGTACCCGAAACTTGCTTAAGTGTCGCCCCTTTATTCGTCACTTCCTCAAGTGACGCTATAAGTGTCGCATGAAACAGAACTCAGATTTTTACTAAGTATCGAGACTTAAAATTTTATCACTCGATTTCACCCAAATTCAAATTTTAGATACGTCTTTCATTAAATCAATATATTAGAAATAAAAATTTTGTCAGCTCGACCCCAGCCAGGGGCTCTGCCCCTTGGACCCCGCCAGGGGTTGCCACCCCCGGAACCCCGCTAGCCAGGGGCGTTGCCCTCGGACCCCCGTCACCTAGAATTTGTAAATACTTTTAAGTATAACACTCCAAAGATCATAACAATATTAATGAGATTATTATTACAACAAGTCACCAACGGGCCGTATACGTTTTCAAAACTCAAACTTATCAATTAAATCAAATCATTGGACATTACTAGTTGGATGAACAACTAGCAAAGGTTATCTTTTAAGATACCTACTTATTTTATTTAAACTTGCGCATTATAAACGCCCGACAGGTTACAGTCTTCGGACACCCCATTTTACTTCACCACATTTGCTTCATTGCAACTCTTCAGGCTCAGGTGAGTCTCATAGCCCCGACTTTTTACTGTTTTTACTCCCGGGGTGGGAATATATGCTCTAACTGTTTTACACGTGAACACGAGTATAAAACTCACCATATTCAGCATGAGCTGTTTTCTAACACTTTTAAGTCCTCTACGATCATTGTTCTGGTAATACTTTACGTAGCGCGAATGTTAGTGTATGGTACCATATAGGACTGACCATCCTCGTCCTGGTCAGCAAGCACTGACTGGTTAAATGGACGCATTAACTTTTGTACATATGAGTGTGGATTAGACACTCTCCCGGAGGCACCCACAATCAAGCACTTTATTGTGATCCTGACACCCACGTTAAGCGTAGACTATGGCCTCATGGCAGACATATACATCATTTGATTCATTTCAAACGGTTATCATTAAATCTTGTGGTTCACACTTACATATTTATTATGCAAACCTGTGAGCTCACCAGCGTTAGCTGACCTTTTTAGCATGTGTTCTCAGGTACCCAACAGCAGTAGGACCTGTTCACTCAGGATGCCCATAGCTCGAGTCAGCATACACATCAGGAGATTATTTTGCATTACTACATTTTGTAACTAAGTTATGCCGATTAATCTCTAAACATTGTAATTATTGGGCTTTTGTAAACATTTATACATTGTAAAACTGTATATTATCAATGTATCTGTAAAACGATGCATATAGAGTCGTTCATTATATGCCTTGTGTGTTTTGATTATTGATTAGTAGCACCCCAAAGCTTGCTTCCGCTAAACAGTAAATTTGAGGGTGTTACAATGGTGGCCTCCAGTTGGTCCATGGTGGCTTTGGTAGAGGATATGTTCGGCTTCTTTTCCGTCGATGCATCTTCTGATGATATGATCGGAACAGACCTTAAAGAGGAATGAATCATCCCAAAAATAATTCTTTACGTCGCGGAAGAACTTTTGTCTTCGAGAAGTTGACATTCCTTTCTGAACTATTCCTCCTACCAAGTAGTTGGCAAAATCAGCATACCAAGGATCGTATGATGATTGATGTCCCTGATGGTGCTTTTCGATGTTCATGAGTAGTTCGTCTGGGAACTGGTCTTGAATATCTCTTTCTTCAAGCTTTTCCATTGCTGGATTTTCCAATCGGCTGTGGTGATCCGTTGCAACATTTTCTGTTCCCTTTTTATCTGTAATTTCTATGTCGAATTCTTGTAAGAGCAGAATCCAGCGCAACAGTCTTGGCTTAGCATCTTGCTTTTTGAAGAGATACTTAAGAGCTGAATGATCTGTATAGACAATAGTTTTGGACAAAATAAGATAGGAAAGGAATTTATCAAAAGCAAATACTACCGCTAGCAACTCCTTCTCAGTGGTTGTATAGTTCTCTTGAGTGTCCGTGAGAGTTTTTTTGGCATAGTAAATTGGTTGAAAGTGTTTCTCCTTCCGTTGTCCTAGTACAGCTCCAACTGCAAAATCACTGGCGTCGCACATGATTTCAAACGGTGAGCTCTAGTCAGGGGCCACCATGATCGGTGCATGCACGAGCTGTTCCTTTAAGTAGTTAAAAGCTTTAAGACAGTCATCTGTAAAGTCAAACGGAGTATCTTTTTCGAGAAGATGAGTCATAGGTTGAGAAATCTTCGAGAAATCCTTAATAAAGCGACGGTAGAATCCGACGTGACCTAGAAAACTTCGGATGGCTTTCAAAGAAGTAGGTGATGGAAGTTTTAAAATAGTATCAACTTTAGCTTTATCTACTTCAATTCCTGCTTTATATATCCGATGTCCTAATACTATTCCTTCCTTCACCATAAAGTGACATTTCTCCCAATTCATATCAAGGTTTGATTCTTTGCAATGAGCGAGCATCCTTTCTAGGTTGGAAAGACAAGATGTGAAGGAGTCTCCAAAGACAGAGAAATCATCCATGAAAACCTCCATACACTATTCAATCATGTCATGGAAAATTGCCACCATGCATCTCTAAAAAGTAGCAGGTGTATTGCATAGCCTGAAAGGCATACGTTTGTAGGCGAAGGTTTCGTATGGACATGTGAATGTTGTCTTCTTCTGGTCCTTCGGATCGAGAGAGATTTGAAAATAGCCAGAGAAACCATCGAGGAAACAATAGAATTCATTTCCTGACAATCTTTCGAGCATTTGATCAATAAACGGCAGAGGGAAGCACTAGTATAGATTTGGGCTTTGGTCACACCAGAAAAGCGTGACGATATGCTTACGGTCACGCTTGTTTTTCAACGTGTGTGTGACTAAAGGTCCCGCGACCATAGGGTGCATACGGCCACATTAAATCGTTAGTGGCGGTATCCATTTAAAAAGAGTGACCAAAACCATAAAAGGTGTGACCATATGCTCTTTTAAATCAAGTAAAGGTGTATTATATGTGACTATTGTTCATCCAATGGCCACTTGAATTCTATGTTTGTGTGACGTTATGTAACATGTTGTCACAGAACGAGTGTTTTAATTTGGAGATATGGTCACATAAAATGAAGCCAAAAGTGGCCATAGGTGTTAATAAGCGTGACCAAATGCTCCTTAAAGCCAAGTAAACGTGGATTTTGTGTCGCTATTGTGCCTCCAATGGCCACGTGAACTCTATCTTTGTGTGGCGTTATGTAACATTTAGTCACACAACGAGTGCTTTTCTTTGGGATTTGGTCATACAAAAGTAAGCCAAAAGTGGCCATAGGTGTTAATATGTGTGACCATATGATCTTTAAAGTCATGTAAACCTGTATTTTGTGTGACTATTTTTAATCCAATGGCCACTCGAATTTTATGTTTGCGTGACGTTTGGTATCATTTAGTCACACAACGAGTGTTTTATTTTTGGATTTGGTCACATATATAGAATTAAACCAAATGTGGCCATAGTTATTAATATGTGTAACCATATGATCTTTAAAGTCATGTATACCTGTATTTTGTGTGACTATTGTTAATCCAATGGCCACTCGAATTTTATGTTTGCGTGACATTTGGTATCATTTAGTCACACAACGAGTGTTTTATTTTTGGATTTGGTCACGTATATAGAATTAAACCAAATGTGGCCATAGGTGTTAATATGTGTGACCATACGATCTTTAAAGTCACGTAAACCTGTATTTTGTTTGACTATTGTTAATCTAATGGCCACTCGAATTTTATGTTTGCGTGACGTTTGGTATCATTTAGTCACACAAGGAGTGTTTTATTTTTGGATTTGGTCACATATATAGAATTAAACCAAATGTGGACATAGGTGTTAATATGTGTGACCATATGATCTTTAAAGTCACGTTAACCTGTATTTTGTGTGACTATTGTTAATCCAATGGCCACTCGAATTTTATCTTTGCGTGACGTTTGGTATCATTTAGTCACACACGAGTGTTTTATTTTTGGATTTGGTCACATATATAGAATTAAACCAAATGTGGCCATAGGTGTTAATATGTGTGACCATATGATCTTTAAAGTCACGTAAACCTGTATTTTGTGTGACTATTGTTAATCCAATGGCCACTCGAATTTTATGTTTGCGTGACGTTTGGTATCATTTAGTCACACAAGGAGTGTTTTATTTTTGGATTTGGTCACATATATAGAATTAAACGAAATGTGGCCATAGTTGTTAATATGTGTGACCATATGATGTTTAAAGTCACGTAAACCTGTATTTTGTGTAACTATTGTTAATCCAATGGCCACTCGAATTTTATGTTTGCGTGACGTTTGGTATCATTTAGTCACACAAGGAGTGTTTTATTTTTGGATTTGGTCACATATATAGAATTAAACCAAATGTGGCCATAGGTGTTAATATGTGTGACCATATGATCTTTAAAGTCACGTAAACCTGTATTTTGTGTGACTATTGTTAATCCAATGGCCACTCGAATTTTATGTTTGCGAGACGTTTGGTATCATTTAGTCACACACGAGTGTTTTATTTTTGGATTTGGTCACATATATAGAATTAAACCAAATGTGGCCATAGGTGTTAATATGTGTGACCATATGATCTTTAAAGTCACGTAAACCTGTATTTTGTGTGACTATTGTTAATCCAATGGCCACTCGAATTTTATGTTTGCGTGACGTTTGGTATCATTTAGTCACACAAGGAGTGTTTTATTTTTGGATTTGGTCACATATATAGAATTAAACGAAATGTGGCCATAGTTGTTAATATGTGTGACCATATGATGTTTAAAGTCACGTAAACCTGTATTTTGTGTAACTATTGTTAATCCAATGGCCACTCGAATTTTATGTTTGCGTGACGTTTGGTATCATTTAGTCACACAAGGAGTGTTTTATTTTTGGATTTGGTCACATATATAGAATTAAACCAAATGTGGCCATAGGTGTTAATATGTGTGACCATATGATCTTTAAAGTCACGTAAACCTGTATTTTGTGTGACTATTGTTAATCCAATGGCCACTCGAATTTTATGTTTGCGAGACGTTTGGTATCATTTAGTCACACAACGAGTGTTTTATTTTTGGATTTGGTCACATATATAGAATTAAACCAAATGTGGCCATAGGTGTTAATATGTGTGACCATATGATCTTTAAAGTCACGTAAAACCTGTATTTTGTGTGACTATTGTTAATCCAATGGCCACTCGAATTTTATGTTTACGTGACGTTTGGTATCATTTAGTCACACACAAGTGTTTTATTTTTGGATTTGGTCACATATATATAATTAAACCAAATGTGGCCGTAGGTGTTAATATGTGTGACCATATGATCTTTAAAGTCACGTGAACCTGTTTTTTATGTGACTATTGTTCATCCAATGGCCTCATGAATTTTTTTTGTGTGTGACGTTTGGTGTCATTTAGTCACACAACGAGTCAATCAAAGTGTGACCGTATTATGTGAGCTCATCATTTAGTCACATATAACAAATCAATATTTCGTGTGGCAATTGGAATTATATATATATATTATATAACACGACAAATTAAAATTGGAATAATATATATGTACATAATTAACTCCATACATGTACCCAAACTAATATTGGAATATTGTTTTACATGATAATAATAACCGAATAAATGTATCAAAATGATAAAGTAATTATACATGATCACAGTTGCAAGGCCTTTTGACTCTTGAGTTTCATCCTCGCTTGCTTTTGCACGGTATCACTAGTTACAAAAACCGATTTGTTGCGCCTTTTCTTTGATACTTCTGGTGCAGTTTTGTTTTCCACATACGCCAATTGACCTGAAGTAGGTGGTGTTACCTGTAAAAGACAAAAGCCGCATATATATGTATCAAACATCAATATTAATATATGAAGAATTATATATGTATACGTAGGTAGATATAGGTTGTTAAAAACGTATACGTATTGTATGTACCTCCTCCTCAAATACCACTTGCTCCTTGGGCCATGCATAAAAACCACCTACTGCCTGCAAAGCAGTTTTGACACCATTGTCTCCAACGTCCGGTAAAAAAGCTGCATCCACCAACGATGTACCAACAGACACTTTGTAGCAATCCTTTGGGATTACTTTGCTATGAAGCATCTGTTTTCCACTCGACACGTGTACGGTACCCAAAGCAATAGTGTTTGACTTCTTTAGGTTCCACAGTTTACACTTGAATACCTAAACAAAATGAAATGATGACGATTAATATAAATATATATACTAATTATAACTAAAGCATAAGCCTCTGTCTTAAACGGTGAAGATTTCACATATGCACAGAGTACAACTCACAATAAATACCCTGTAATTGCATTCTAATTAAATTCAGAATTGTATAAACCAATATTTCAACAAATAATTAATAGCACGTACTTCATATTTATCGATTTCAATATTTTCCAGCAGCATCATATCATGTATATATATATGTATATATATGTATGCAATATCAGAATTAGATGAAACTTCATTGAATAATGTTTCAACATGCTGAAATACATATATATACCTGCAACGTTGGTGGTGTTGGAGACCGTTTATTTTGTGATCGGGACGACCGGTTAGGTTCAACCGTGTTCTCTCGTGAATCAGGCGTCTTGTTTGCTGACTTGTTAACTGCTTTTTCAACAGTCTCCTATTTAAAACAAGGCAAACAAGTAATTATTGTAAATGGGAGTGACTCTTGAACTAGCACTGGGAGTACATGACTTGGCCCTTTTAAGTTCTTCAATGCCACTGCAAAATCAATGTAATTCTAATGTTTTATTACTTAATTACCATTTTGTCTTTTTGGTTGATCATGCTAGTTGCAAGTCCTTTAGGCCTGTCAAAACTAGCTTCCTGCCCACTTCCAACCACACTTGATGTCCTTATTTGGCACTCCTGATTTGCAGTTTCAATGGTTGCTTTAGGATTAACGTCCACTGATGGAGACACCTGCAATATATATAAAGAAATACATATATCCGTTAGCTGCAATATAAATTAATGAATAATATGTTAGCATAATTACTTAATTAATACAAGAATTAAATGTCTTTCCTCCGATGGCAGGTTTTGAGTTGACATTGAGTTAATTTTTACCTCTTGTGCAGTCAACTTGGCCATCACTTCTGACACCTGGTTGGACAACGTTTCTATAACTTTGTCTTTGTCTTCACGGGCACGTATCTCAGCTGCAAGTTCTGCTTGAAGTAATTTCATCTGTTCGGCATCTGCTGCTTTTCTGCTTCGAGCTGCTGGAAGATGAAATTACTTGTTGATTGTCACTCCACTTCCTACTCCTCTGGCATGCCCTCCCTTTTCCTTTCCAAATACCTCTGTCATTGCATCGTTGCCATGAGCAAGCTGTAAGGTTCCGGTTTTGATCTTCTCGTGAGTGTCTATCTGCATTATAGATTCCAACAGCCAGTAGTTAATTGATTTATCGAAAGTAAACTACATGAACTATTTAAACGAAAAATTTGCATGTCAAATTAATGCTTACTAGTTGTTGTCCCTTATCTTTAGTCATTTCGTCTAGAAATAACCCGGCTTTGTTTTGCCTTCCTCTCAACCACAATATACCACGTGGGGGTTCTTCGTGTGCTTCAATTACTTTTTCTTCGATCTTTTAATCATCAAATCAACACACATGTAAATTAGTCAAATTACCAATTAACATGTAAGCATATAAAATTGAAAACAGAATCAAAGTACACTAGCTTCTGTGTATTTTACTTTGATCTTATATATAATTGATACATAAAATGTACAAAATAGAAACATACATTATATATGTAAATGTAATTACCAATTTATTTTTCACATGTACGTAGCCACCTCGTCCCATGGTATGCGGATAAACTGACTTGGAGCGCGCCTCTTTTGATGCATCTGACTTTTTCTAATTAGAGAACAAAATCATTATTAGATGGCATTAATGTGCAAACACAATAATCTGAAATATTATATATATATATATATATATATATATATATATATATATATATATACACTCTAATATAAATGACTAAACCTGGTAATCCTCCGTGCTCGTATACTCTACAAAAGAGTTCCATTCTGGGGCATGGACAAATGCACTATATTTCATTGGGACTTCATTTACTGCTGGTGTGTTTAGGTTGGGCAGTATGTAGGATTCCCTCAATTTCCTTCTGAAATTCCTAAGATGGGCACCAAGACGATTCATTACTAGCTTTCTGTGTGTCTCATCAACATCAAAATATCACTGCAAGATCAATATTAACAAGTTAAATCTATCTATCTATATATATATATATATACATCCAGTTGCATATATAATGTATTGTAAACAATTTTAATTAATAAAGGAAATTAATCAAGGGAGCATGGAGTGGGTTACAAATACCATGATTTCATCCCACAGTTTATCTCTTTCTTCTTTATCGACCTTCTTCCAGGATAGAATCTTCAAACCAATATGCTCACGAACAATGTCTCCCAAAAAACTCAAAAACAAGGCTCTATTGTCCCCTATTAGCCGATCCATTTGATCGAAGGTTACCTTGAGCTTTTGTGAACCGGGTCTACCATACTTGTTGCGAAACGCAAATAATCTTGTTATGCCCCTCGGCGGAACTATTTTGGGATTTGCATTATTGTCGTTTTCATCGGCTTCATCATCTTGTACATGATCGTAACCCTCCGATTCATATCCTAAATCGTGGTCGTCATCATTATAATTATTTAGAGGATGATCGGCTTCGTTATCCATGATATATACTTTAATTGAGATTAATTGAGAGTTGTAAATTCTTTGATATTTTGGTTGGAGATTAATTGAGAGTTGTAAATTCTTTATTAAGATGTTTTGGAATGTAAATAGGTCACTTGAAATTCAAATTTTTCTGCTTGGCTCTAATTGGTCAGTTTAAATTTTTTGGTGAAAAATTTGGCTCCAAAATGAATGAAATAATATTTAGAGTTAAAATTATGAATAAGGTTAATTATCTATACCCCTTATTAAGCATTTCAGTATGTTGACCTTAAATCATATGGGAAATACCAATATTACCCCTGTATTTAATCTTAAATCAAAGAATAATCAATATTAAAGTGAAGGATATCATTACTTAAATGCCCATACTTTTAATTTGTCAATTATAACACTAATGTACATTAATACATACCATAATATATTTCAAATTACTTTCTATGTAATGTACTTTTACCAATTATATATTCATATCTTTCTAATACATTGACATATAATGACCTAGGATGCTAATAAAAAAATGCGTTCAAAACGATTTCACTATGTTTTTTCGGAAAAAAAACATTATCGAATCACATAACTTTATTATTGATTTCCGCTGCATTGCACGGGTTTTTATACTAGTGAATTCTGATTGTAGGGGGGAAAACAACAAATCAAACAATATTGAGCTAAAAAAAACAAAATGTAGGTTAGCGGACTCGAACCCGGGATTACTAGGTTAGCTCCTCAACGAAATGACCAATTCAGCTATGAATATAATTGATTTACTTTTCCCACGATAAATATATAATATTATGTTGTTAAACCCTAAACGCTAGCCCTAAACCCTAAAGTGAAATGACCCATAGGTTCCTAGCATCTTGTTTCCTTTCCTGACCTTCCATTAACAAAAGCATATAATGCACATATATATAACACATCATTAACTTAATTACGAAAAATAAGTACATATTTATAAGTATCCGACATACATCTGTCTATAACTAACTATATATACTTAATCAAAAGTAGATACAAAGTTAATGTAGCAAGCATCCCACAACCATACATTACAATCGAATAGCCAAGCCCGTCTGTGCTTAGGACAACAAATTAAGAATGCAGTTAGTGTATTCTCTTTTTGCTCGCCATAAGATACGGGATCAGCCAACAATCGACGTACCTTGTTAGCTGTCCGGGCCACATCCCACAGACCTGCTAACCTTGTTCTGGTAGAGGTCAACAGTTGCTTGGCCTCTGCCTGTCTCTCTTGACTTTCCCTCATCATCAGCATCACAAGCACAAACGTTGCATCACGTTGTCCCAAATTAGATGCCTGTTGCATCATCTCCTTTCCAGCAGCCTAATCACCTAATGAGAATAACTTGTTCTGATCAAGACATTTAAGAAAAGTAAATTAGTATGTGACAGCACAAAAGTAAAGCGGGAGATTCTAATCAAAAATCAAGCTTTGGGGTGCTACTAATCAAATATCACAGCACAAAAGTAAAGCAAACGACATCTATATGCAACGTTTGTAAAATAGTTACATTTCCATACATAAAATGTTTGAAACATAGCGTTTCTGGTTACAAAATGAAGTTCCCTAGAGTCCGCGTATAAAGCGGGAGATTCTATTACATAATCATAAAAAATACAAAAGATAATGCTTAGAATCTCCGTTAAATGCAATGTAGAAATCATGCGACTCTAGCTAGTATCCTGAGGGAATCCTACTCCGTCTGTGTACCTGAGATACAAAGCTAAAAAGTGTCAACCAAAAAGGTTGGTGAATCTTACAGGTTTAGTAGTAAAGTAATAGTTATGAACCACAAGTATGTACCGGCGTTGCTATCAAGCAAAGTAAGTAAATCAGTAAATCATCACAAGTGCCATGAGCTCACAAGTCGAAGCTTAACAGTTAATGTGAATGGTACAGTCAAGTACGGCATCACGTACCCCCGTGAGTGCTATCCGAACACTCATAAGTAACAAATACTAATATGCCTGTTTCTACGTGTAAATCAGTACGTGGTGGCGCTACTACCCCAGACAGGGATTGTCAGTCCCAAATGGATCCATTTACTAGTAATCGCGCTTAAGTCGATAACTAACAACTCATGATAGGAGGATTTCAGTGGATAAAAGTAACTCATGCAAAGTTCGTGTAAAAGCAGTAGTAAAATCAGTACAGTACATTGCGTTCACATGTAAAATGGTAGCTAAGTATCTCACCCCAAAGTATAAAAACAGTAAAAGTGGGGCTGTAAGACTCACCTGAGTCTGGTAAGTACGTATGTGAAGTCGAGTAAGTAAAGCGGATGTAATTCCGTATGTGATTCTCCGAACCTTACAACTTTCTGGCGTCCGGAACGCACAAGGTTGTAAGTAAATAAGTAAGTAAGTTGGTGTCGTGAAAGATCACCCATGCTAGTTGTCCACTCAACTAGGAAATGTCCAAGCGTTCGTTTAGTAATCCGTTTGTATTTTGAAAACAAGTTTGGCCCGTTGGTGACGGTTTGTAATTATAATCCAAAAGTGTTATTATTATATGTATTGTTGTATCAAGTTTCATTATTTGTAAGTGTTCGACACTTAGTTGCGAAAAGTATTTACAAGTTCCTGGATGACGGGGGTCCGGGGGCAGCGCCCCTGGTAGCGGGGTCCAAGGGGCGGCAGCCCCTGGCGGGGTCCAAGGGGCAGAGCCCCTGGCTGGGGTCGAGCTACATTGTTTTATTAAAAATCGCATCTAGGATTTAAATTCGGGAAAATTGACCTAGTCCGGCTGCGGACTGAAAATGTGTTGCGAATTGAGTTCGCGGTGCGAACTGAGTTTGGATTCGCAAGACAAAGTGGGTTCGCAAGTGGTAGGCTGCGAACTGAGTTCGGTTCGCAGCACAAGGTTCAGTTCGCAGGTCGACTCGCAGGTCGACTCGCAGGTCGACTCGCAAGTGGGTTCGGTTCGCAGTTTGGGTTCGCGAGTTCAGTTTTTGGTAGGTAAATCTCGGTTCGCAGCTCGATCTGCGAGCTGAGACGCATCTCAGTTTGCAGACGGGCTGTTTGTGCAAATCATGTTTTAAATCGCAATTTATCTTGGTTTTTGGACATAATCTTGTTGGGTAAATGTTCTAGCATGTAAATCTAAGCTTTATAAGTAATTTAAAAGGGGTTTCAAGTATTCTTACCAAGAAATCGAAAATGGAGGAGATGGGGGAGATGAAGATGAAGTTCTTGATACTCCTTGCTTCCTTGTGATGATGATGGCCGATTTAATGGTGGTGGTGTTGCTGCTTTCCTCAGTTTTTAGAGAGAGAGAGGTACGAAAATGAGTAGAGAGAGAGATGAGAGGATTTTTGGTGGGAGTTGTGTGTGTGAAAAATGAGGTGAGTGAAGGAGGGGAAAGGAAGAAAAGGTAAAGGGGTCTCGGGTCGGATCCGCGGGTTTGAGCCGACCCGCTTGCGGATTTAGGCTCGTGGATTCATTTCTTAGATTTGCGTTGCGTTTGTTAGTCGCCTAAAGGTCGTTTCACGTTATGGGTTAAAGTATATCCGAATATGTTTAACTGATGTATTTTGTCAAAATACTTAATAATGGGTTATAAAAATCTGATTTGATTTATTTTCTTTTGTAAGGCGGGTTTCGCGTGCTTCGTTGCGTTTGGAGTGTTTTAAACGATACTAGATACGTGTAATATATTTTCACAATATATTAAAGCAAATAATGTTTGTTTGGTTAATTCCACATTATTTAAAAGTTTTTGTCACCAACGTCCAATCTAATTTGTATCGGACCTCGTCCGTTTGGTAAGTGTACGATTTAAACGAATCGCGTACGCGTGTAAGTAATTTCACAAAAGTCTCATATATATTTAGATTGATACAAAACTAAATACATTAAATTACAAGTAGTTTAGGCACTAATCCAAAGTCCTAAATTGGCGGGTGTTACATTCTCCCTTTGTTAAGAGAATTTCATCCCGAAATTGAGCTCAAGTCGTATGAGTAGAGTCCGTGAACAAGTGTGGGTATTTCATTCGTATTTGGTTTTCCCGTTCCCAAGTGAATTCAGGACCGCGCCTCGAATTCCACCTGACCTTGACAATGGGAATACGACTCTGTTTGAAACGTTTGACCTCTCGGTCCATTATTTCCGCGGGTTCCTCGACAAAGTGGAGTTTATCATCGATTTGTATTTCGTCGAGTGGCACAATCAGTGTCTCATCAGACAGACATTTCTTCAAGTTAGAAATGTGAAAGGTAGGATGCACGCTACTAAGTTCGGTAGGTAGATGTCGATACGCCACCGGACCAATTCTCTCAAGAATTTCAAATGGTCCAATGTACCTAGGGTTTAGTTTTTCTCGTTTTCCGAATCGAATGACACCTTTCCATGGTGCCACCTTAAGAAGTACCTTGTCCCCAACCTGGAACTCAAGGTGTTTGCGTCTCACATCAGCGTAACTTTTTTGACGATCACGTGCGGCTTTCAGCCGGTTTTGGATACCAACGATATTCTCTATCGTTTCATGTATGATTTCTGGACCGGTGAGTTGTGTATCTCCCACCTCAGTGCAGCAGATAGGTGATCGGCACTTACGTCCGTAGAGTGCCTCGAAAGGTGCAGCCTTAATGCTGGTATGGTAGCTATTGTTGTATGAGAACTCACACAATGGTAAATGGTTTTCCCAAGAAATACCGAAGTCAACTACGCAGGCGCGTAGCATATCCTCCAGTGTTTGAATAGTTCGTTCACTTTGGCCATCAGTTTGCGGGTGATAAGCAGTGCTCATATCCAGACGGGTACCGAGGAATTTTTGTAATGATTGCCAAAAGTTGGAAGTAAAGCGACTGTCCCTATCCGAGATGATCGAGGTAGGTACACCGTGTCGTGAAACAATTTCTTTGATGTAGATGCGAGCTAAACGCTCCATCTTGTCAGTTTCCTTGATGGCTAGAAAATGGGCAGATTTCGTGAGACGGTCTACAATCACCCAAATGGTATCGTAACCGCCCGAAGTTCTCGGTAGTTTGGTAATAAAGTCCATGGAAATTTGCTCCCATTTCCATTGAGGGATTTCAGGTTGTTGGAGCAATCCTGAGGGTCTTTGGTGTTCGGCCTTGACCTTGGAACAAGTTAAGAATTTACTGACGTATACGGCGATGTCAGCTTTCATGTTAGGCCAACAATACAATCCTTTGATGTCGTGATACATCTTTTCAGAACCAGGATGTATAGAGTATCGAGATTTGTGAGCTTCAGCCATCACCAAATCTCGTAAGTTTCTGAGTTTGGGTAACCATACTCGGTTAGAGAAGTACCGAGTTCCATCAGGCTTGATTTCAAATTGTTTATCTATGCCCCGCAAGGCTTCATTGACGATGTTTTCGGGTTTGAGTGCTTCGAGTTGAGCGGCAAGAACTTGGGTGATGAGATCGTTGTGGATGGTAATACTGAGTGCTCGAACTCGGAGAGGTTTCACTCGTTCTTTACGACTTAAGGCATCGGCCACAACGTTGGCTTTGCCCGGATGGTAACAGATCTCACAGTCGTAATCGGTAAGTAATTCGACCCAACGGCGTTGTCTCATGTTTAGGTCTTTCTGGTCGAAGATGTGTTGGAGACTCTTGTGATCAGTAAAGATTGTACACTTGGTACCATACAAGTAGTGTCTCCAGATTTTAAGAGCGAATACAACTGCTCCCAACTCTAGGTCATGAGTGGTGTAATTCTTTTCGTGGACCTTGAGTTGCCGAGAGGCGTAGGCGATAACTTTTTCTCGTTGCATCAACACGCAACCGAGTCCTTGGTGTGAGGCATCACAGTACACCACGAAGTCATCGTTACCCTCGGGTAAGGATAGGACAGGTGCACTGCAGAGTTTCTGTTTGAGCAGTTGAAAAGCTGACTCTTGTACATCGGTCCAATCGAACTTCTGTTCTTTCTGAGTCAGGGCGGTGAGGGGTTTGGCTATTTTCGAAAAGTTCTCAATGAATCGCCTGTAGTATCCGGCGAGTCCTAAGAATTGGCGTACCTCAGTAGGTGTAGTAGGTGCTTGCCAGCATTTGATAGCCTCGATTTTTGAAGGATCGACATGGATTCCTTGACTGTCAACCACGTGTCCAAGGAATTGTACGGTTTGCATCCAGAACTCACACTTAGAGAATTTAGCGTACAACTCTTCGTGCTTGAGTAGTTCTAGGATGGCTTTCAGGTGTTGCGCGTGTTCTTGTTCATTGCGCGAATAAATTATAATGTTGTCTATGAAGACAATGACAAACTTGTCGAGGTAAGGCTTACACACCCGATTCATAAGGTCCATGAATACTGTCGGTGCGTTGGTTAGGCCGAATGGCATTACTTGGAATTCATAATGCCCATAACGAGTTCGGAAAGCAGTTTTTGGGATGTCTTCGTCGCGAACTCGGAGTTGGTGGTAACCTGACCGTAGATCGATCTTTGAATAGAAACTCGACCCCTGAAGTTGGTCAAACAGGTCATCAATGCGGGGAAGCGGGTAACGGTTCTTGACGGTTAATTTGTTGAGTTCACGGTAGTCGATGCACATACGGAAAGAACCGTCTTTCTTTTTCACAAACAAGACCGGAGCTCCCCAGGGTGAAGAACTCGGTCGAATGAATCCTTTGTCCAGGAGTTCCTGTAACTGAGTAGACAACTCCTGAAGTTCGGAAGGTGCTAAACGATATGGTGCTCGTGCCATGGGTGCCGAGCCGGGCACAAGGTCAATAGAGAATTCGACTTGTCTAGGTGGCGGAAGGCCCGGCAAGTCTTCAGGAAAGGCTTTTGGGAAGTCTCGAACGATAGGCACATCCTCAAGCCGCTTCTCCTCCAACTTGTTCCCCATAACATGTGCGAGGATGACCTGGTACCCATTTCTCAAATATTTTCGGGTTTTCATGCAAGATATGATGTTTATTCTCGTCCCACCGGTCTCCCCTTGTATGATCAAAGTTCCACCGGTGACGAGAGGAATGCGGACAATTTTGTCAATAAAGACGATCTCAGCACGATGCTTGGATAGCCAATCCATACCGACGATGATGTCAAAGCTGCCGATCTCGACAGGCATAAGGTCAATAGAGAATAGCTCATCAGCTAGGTTTAAGGTGCAATTAGGTATTACGCTGTTGGCCTCAATGAGTTTGCCGCCAGCCAATTCTACTATGTACTTAGAGTCTAAGGCAACAGGTGTAGTGTCAAGTAGTGGGCAAAACTCATCAGAAATGAAACTCCTATCAGCACCAATATCAAATAACACAGAAACAGTCAAGTTGTTGAGGAGGAACGTACCCGTGACCACATTCGGGTCTTGGCGGGCTTCCCCAGATTTCAGCACAAAAGCTCTCCCTCGAGCGTTGTTGTTGTTGTTGTTCTTGTTGTTGTTGTTTTTCAGCTTCGGGCAGTCTTTTCTGAAATGCCCGATACCGTTGCACTCAAAACAGGCCTTTGGTGCAGAAGTGTTGGTGTCAGTAGTGGTAGATCTGCAATCTCTAGCCAAGTGTCCAAATCTCTTACACTTGTTACATGGGCAGAAACCATGATTTTGTCGTTGGCACTTAGAGCCATAGGGCTTGGTTTCCTTGTACGCTCCCTTGTCCTCAGAACCGGAGGTGTAGGCTTTAATGGTTTTGGGTTTCTTGTTTTGGTGGTTGTTGTGGTTGTCAGACCATTTTCTTTTGTTGTTGTTGGAGGATGGAGTGGGTGGTTCAGGATCCTCGTTCATGGCCATGAGTTCATGAGCCAATCTGATAGCACCATCAATGATGGTTTAGTTTGAGGAGGCGACGTTCCCCCGGACAGGTTCCGGAAGACCACGAATGTATTTTCTGATCTTGTCAGACTCGGTGCTAACCATCGCTGGGCGGAGGATGGCAAGCTGGTTAAACCTCGAGGTGTATCTATCAATGTCGGTCCCCTGCACCTTTAAGTTCCAAAATTCTTCCTCCAGCTTCTGGAGTTGTTCAATAGGGCAGTACTTGGCAGTGAGCATCTTTTTCAGATCCTCCCAAGAGAGGAGGTAGGCGTTGTCGATACCCACTTATTGGGCATATGAGTTCCACCAGGAGAGGGCACCACCTTCGAGGGTGCAAGTAGAGAATTTGACCTTATCTTCCTCTGCGCATCTGCTGATGAGAAAGACAGATTCCATCTTCTCACACCACCTGATCAGCCCGATGGCACCTTTCGTGCCATTGAAGATTTGAGGTTTGCAGTTTTGAAAATCCTTGTGGGAACAAGGTTTGGGTTGAGATCGGTTGACGGTCGAGTCTTCGCTGCCTGATGTCGGTGCTCGTGTAGCCAAGGCTTGGGCCACACTGCGGGCAATCAGATCCGCTATTTCGGTTTCGCTGAGGGTGACCTGGCGTCGGGGAGGCATGATGCTGAACAAGAAGAACAAGAAAAGAGAAATAAGAGGTATGTACGAATTTATGATATATCTCATGTGTATATGATGGAATATACGATAACAGAGTGACGTGATAACCATATTTCATTAGATAACTAGATTAGATACAAGGCGTGAGTTCTAGAAGGTTACATAATATAAGAAGTACAAAAGATGCCGGGAATTGTTACATCCGGTCGAATTACAAAAGTTGCGCCTAGGTAATTACTAGATTTTTAGAGTAAAACTACACTAGTCTTAACGTAGATTAATTCGTTCCATCAGTGCAACAAGGCGATCCACTGTATTTGCAAGTCTGCTGGCCTGTCTGGCGTTGTCTTCAGCCAAAACCAGTCGCTGTACCAGTTCACGCGCGTACTCTTCATCTTCTCGTGAGCGTTGCTCACATTCTTCCAATCTGATTCGTAAAAGTACGGTATCCGCGCCTATTTCCACTACTTTATCTCGAAGGGTGTTCATGTTGTTGACTGTATTTTCATGGTCCTCAGCAACCTCATTAATACGTTCTAGTGCCGTGAGCCTCCATTGCTCGCGGGTTTCCTGAAGTTCCAGGTCCATGTCCTGCAATTGTCTCTCGTGACGATTCACTCTGGATGCTAACTCCGGAACAAAAAGGTGTGTTTGTTCCCGAGTGTCGGGATTGGGGTAAGGGCTAGCTCGAGGTGGCCTACTACTCCTCCTGACTACTCTGATTTCGCGATTCGGATTGAGAGCGTGACGAACTAGGCGGTGTGTTTGTCATTTCTGAGACAAAGCGTTTAGAAATAATGAGGCCTATATTCATATAATACGTACATAATATAGCCTAGAGTGTCTAGCACAAACATATTTGAGTCTCGGTTTCTCTCGAGGTCAGAGTCAACTATTGTACCCTGTTCAGTCATAACCCCTTTCAGATTTCACATCATATTCATTTAATTGTACATAGTTGATCAGGCTATGTTAAATTAAACTAGTATCATGTAATCACTGAACCAGTCATACCTAATAAGGAATACTGCCTAACGGTCATAGTCTAGGCCCACTAAATGCAACCTAGTTCGCTATAACCTTAGGCTCTGATACCAATCTGTAACACCCCCAAAATCACTGTTTAGCGGAAGCAAGCTTTGGGGTGCTACTAATCAAATATCACAACACAAAAGTAAAGCAAACGACATCTATATGCAACGTTTGTAAAATAGTTACATTTTCATACATAAAATGTTTGAAACATAGCGTTTCTGGTTACAAAATGAAGTTCCCTAGAGTCCGCGTATAAAGCGGGAGATTCTATTACATAATCATAAAAAATACAAAAGATAATGCTTAGAATCTCCGTTAAATGCAATGTAGAAATCATGGGACTCTAGCTAGTATCCTGAGGGAATCCTACTCCGTCTGTGTACCTGAGATACAAAGCTAAAAAGTGTCAACCAAAAAGGTTGGTGAATCTTACAGGTTTAGTAGTAAAGTAATAGTTATGAACCACAAGTATGTACCGGCGTTGCTATCAAGCAAAGTAAGTAAATCAGTAAATCATCATAAGTGCCATGAGCTCACAAGTCGAAGCTTAACAGTTAATGTGAATGGTACAGTCAAGTACGGCATCACGTACCCCCGTGAGTGCTATCCGAACACTCATAAGTAACAAATACTAATATGCCTGTTTCTACGTGTAAATCAGTACGTGGTGGCGCTACCACCCCAGGCAGGGATTGTCAGTCCCAAATGGATCCATTTACTAGTAATCGCGCTTAAGTCGATAACTAACAACTCATGATAGGAGGATTTCAGTGGATAAAAGTAACTCATGCAAAGTTCGTGTAAAAGCAGTAGTAAAATCAGTACAGTACATTGCGTTCACATGTAAAATGGTAGCTAAGTATCTCACCCCAGAGTATAAAAACAGTAAAAGTGGGGCTGTAAGACTCACTTGAGTCTGGTAAGTACGTATGTGAAGTCGAGTATGTAAAGCGGATGTAATTCCGTATGTGATTCTCCGAACCTTGCAACTTTCTGGCGTCCGGAACGCACAAGGTTGTAAGTAAATAAGTAAGTAAGTTGGTGTCGTGAAAGATCACCCATGCTAGTTGTCCACTCAACTAGGAAATGTCCAAGCGTTCGTTTAGTAATCCGTTTGTATTTTGAAAACAAGTTTGGCCCGTTGGTGACGGTTTGTAATTATAATCCAAAAGTGTTATTATTATATGTATTGTTGTATCAAGTTTCATTATTTGTAAGTGTTCGACACTTAGTTGCGAAAAGTATTTACAAGTTCCTGGATGACGGGGGTCCGGGGGCAGCGCCCCTGGTAGTGGGGTCCAAGGGGCAGAGCCCCTGGCTGGGGTCGAGCTACATTGTTTTATTAAAAATCGCATCTAGGATTTAAATTCGGGAAAATTGACCTAGTCCGGCTGCGGACTGAAAATGTGTTGCGAACTGAGTTCGCGGTGCGAACTGAGTTTGGATTCGCAAGACAAAGTGGGTTCGCAAGTGGTAGGCTGCGAACTGAGTTCGGTTCGCAGCACAAGGTTCAGTTCGCAGGTCGACTCGCAGGTCAACTCGCAGGTCGACTCGCAAGTGGGTTCGGTTCGCAGTTTGGGTTCGCGAGTTCAGTTTTTGGTAGGTAAATCTTGGTTCGCAGCTCGATCTGCGAGCTGAGACGCATCTCAGTTCGCAGACGGGGCTGTTTGTGCAAATCAAGTTTTAAATCGCAATTTATCTTGGTTTTTGGACATAATCTTGTTGGGTAAATGTTCTAGCATGTAAATCTAAGCTTTATAAGTAATTTAAAAGGGGTTTCAAGTATTCTTACCAAGAAATCGAAAATGGAGGAGATGGGGGAGATGAAGATGAAGTTCTTGATACTCCTTGCTTCCTTGTGATGATGATGGCCGATTTAATGGTGGTGGTGTTGCTGCTTTCCTCAGTTTTTAGAGAGAGAGAGGTACGAAAATGAGTAGAGAGAGAGATGAGAGGATTTTTGGTGGGAGTTGTGTGTGTGAAAAATGAGGTGAGTGAAGGAGGGGAAAGGAAGAAAAGGGAAAGGGGTCTCGGGTCGGGTCCGCGGGTTTGAGCCGACCCGCTTGCGGGTTTAGGCTTGTGGATTCGTTTCTTAGATTTACGTTGCGTTTGTTAGTCGCCTAAAGGTCGTTTCGCGTTATGGGTTAAAGTATATCCGAATATGTTTAACTGATTTATTTTATCAAAATACTTAATAATGGGTTATAAAAATCTGATTTGATTTATTTTCTTTTGTTGGGCGGGTTTCGTGTGCTTCGTTGCGTTCGGAGTGTTTTAAACGATACTAGATACGTGTAATATATTTTCACAATATATTAAAGAAAATAATGTTTGTTTGGTTACTTCCACATTATTTAAAAGTTTTTGTCACCAACGTCCAATCTAATTTGTATCGGACCTCGTCCGTTTGGTAAGTGTACGATTTAAACGAATCGCGTACGCGTGTAAGTAATTTCACAAAAGTCCCATATATATTTAGATTAATACAAAACTAAATACATGAAATTACAAGTAGTTTAGGCACTAATCCAAAGTCCTAAATTGGCGGGTGTGACAATAGAGGATAGAGGGAATCATCATCCAGCTGGCGATAAACCTCATCTGAATCAACTGCACGTCTGAAGGTCTTGCACCTGTAATGCATATAAACGACGTCATAAACACAATCTAAGTCCCTTGATCTTAAAAGGTGATTTCTTAAATACTGTACATGCACAATATAATTTAAATATTCCTAAATCAAGCCTAATTAATAATTGCGCTACATTTTTTAAAAATTACAGAATATACAAGGCTTATACTGACAAAACGTCAATATAACCTTAGGTTGAAACGAGAATCCAAACTAGAAACTAGGGTATGGAGACTTACAGAGTCCTCATTTTAAAAACTTGCTTGGCGTTGCAAGCCCCGACACGGGCTAGTACTTGACTAACGACGCCGTCCGGAAGGTCAGCAAGAGTTCGATCATCTTCCTTAGCAGGTTTCTTTCGTTTAGAGCTTTGGGAATCCATGGTTTATATGTTGTTTAGATGATTTGTTGATGCTCTGTTTTGAGTTTCTTTGGAAGTTGGTACGCCGGGAATTGGAAGGTGTTGATCTGATGTCTGAATTTTACTCGTAAAGTTTACGGCTCACGTGCCTACTTCCAAGTCTTTAAGTAAATTACCTAAATGCCCTTACTATTAAATTCCTTCTTATTGTATTGGTAATTGATTATTAAGGGTATTTATGTCATTCAACCTTTAAGGGTTAGTATTAGTAGACGTAATTACCAAATGTGGTAAAAAGATAAACTATTTTAACTCTTGATATACACAATTTCACAATAACATATTTATATACAATATTATAAAAATGTTATAAAAACGTATTTATATAAACAAATATGGTAAGAAGATAAATTATATTTTTAATCGGTACACAATTTAACAATAACCTATTTTTATTTATACACACACAAACAAAAGTATGAAAATCTTATACTTATAATAAGTAGAATTATGCCGTATATCGTACATTTGACTATTAACCTTAGGACAATGTCACATACATATATATGATGAAATGACGAATTACATAACACCCTAAGTTCAATAGTGGCGTGTGTGATACCGCAATTACTGCCGTATATAGTACATTTGACTATTAACCTTGGGGCAATGTCACATACATATGCCGAAATGATGAATTACATAACACCCGGCCGTAAGTTCAATAGTGGCGTGTGTGATACCGCAACTGCCGTATATCGTACATTTGACTATTAACCTTAGGACAATGTCACATACATATGCCAAAATGAAGAATTACATAACACCCTAAGTTCAATAGTGGCGTTTGTGATACCGCAACTGCCGTATATCGTACAGTTGACTATTAACCTTAGGGCAATGTCACATACATATGCCGAAATGACGAATTACATAACACCCTAAGTTCAATAGTGGCGTGTGTGATACCGCAACTGCCGTATATCGTACATTTGACTATTAACCTTAGGGCAATGTCACATACATATGCTGAAATGACGAATTACATAACACCCTAAGTTCAATAGTGGCGTGTGTGATACCGCAACTGCCGTATATCGTACATTTGACTATTAACCTTAGGGCAATGTCACATACGTATGCCGAAATGACGAATTACATAACACCCTAAGTTCAATAGTGGCGTGTGTGATACCACAATTGCCGTATATCGTACATTTGACTATTAACCTTAGGGCAATGTCACATACATATGCCGAAATGACGAATTACATATAATTTGCATATAATATTTCACAAATGGTTTTTTGTTCATTCTGCTTTGATTAATTTATTTATTATTAGTTGAGGTTACATTTATATAATAATTTATTTACCATACGCCCACCAAACATGATACATATAGCTACTTAAAAGAACCATTAAACATAGGGGTGTTCAAAAAATTCCAAAACTGAAAAACCGATCCAAAAACCGATAGAATCGAACCGAATTTCGGTTAACCGAACCGACTTTTTTTCGTTTTTCGGTTTCGGTTAACCGAACCGAGTTTTTTTCAGTTTTTCGATTTCGGTTTCGGTTCATGATTTTGAGATGGACGTTATAAACGGTTAACCGAAAAAACGGTTATCGTTTGATACTCATTTTGAGATGGACGTTATAAACGTTATAAACGTTTTTTCGGTTTTTCACTCATTTTAATGTAATTTACTAGTTAAATTTTGGCCTAATATGGTAATTACTTCTACTAAGTTTCTAATTATATTGAAATGATTTACGTACGTATAACATAAATACACAATTATAAAGAGTAAAATGGTTATCGTTTGATACTTCTATTATCAAAGTATTTTAAATATAGTGAACATTGAAAAATAAATATTTATATGTGTGTTATTAATTACCTTTTAAGTAAGTATTAATTAATTAACAGTTCATTTGGTTAACCGAAAAAACGGTTAACCGATTTTTTCGGTTTCGGTTTAGGTTCAAAAATATTACAAACCGAGACTCCGGTTAACCGGTCTCCGGTTAACCAAGTCTCCGGTTAACCGTCCACGAACACCCCTAAATTTAAACACACCATTAAATGAAACTCAGTTCATAACAAGAACAAGTATAACTACACACAACATCACTACAACACCAATTAAAAGTGCAAACACTTGGTCAAACATCTTCAATTTTGACTTCATGAGAGTCAACTCTTCAACCATCTTCATCAACACCATCTTTGAGTCTGAATCTTCTTCCGTTTCATTCCTGATGGACTTATTTTTGCATTCCATTCTTAATTGATACATAATCTTCCTGTAATACTCTGGAATCTCCGAATCAAGAAAGCGATATCTTGTGCAAAAACTGATTTTAACCTAAATCACAACAAAATAACAAAATTAAAGCATTTTTGAGTCAATATTTAACCTAATAGCATCATCAATTGCAGATACCAACAACAATTAAAAAATAAGGTTAAAACTAACATCTGGGCATTTTACGAATCTGCGTGCCGGGTTGATCTCAGTCCATGATGTGCGAACATACATCTTGGCTCCGCAATGACAGTAATAAAATTGTGGTTCCAAAACTTGATTTTGAGAAGATGATGATGACGCCATGTTACAGGGAGAAAAATGAGCGGGAATAAAATGGGGATGGTAATGGAGGGAAATATCAACTGTACGATGTAAAGGAATGGGGAAGAAAGGGGATTAAAAAAGTGGGTAGGAAAGGAAATTACCTAAATACCCTCATGTGTGATACCGGTAGTGCCATATATCATACATTTCACTATTAAACTTAGGCTAAAGTCACATAAAGACGTAAATCTGTTAAAGACGTAGAATCTGTTCAATCAAATTCATTTGGTTTAGTACGACGAATCTGTTAAAGACGTAAAAAATGAAACGATAAAACTTTTTTTCGAAAACAAGAGTAACAAAGTCTCATACCGAAAAAAAAAATCAAATTTACTATTTATATAGTGCGGCCCTTCTAGACATTCTTGGAAGCAAAATTGTCAACCAACTCTTTTTCTCTTCTTCTCCTTTTACGCTTTTCAGATCCGGATAGAGATTTCGGAGGCATAGTTTTCTGTTATTAGAACGATATAATTAAACAATATGTGACAAATGTCTAAAGATATATTCCTTTAAAGTTCATAATTATTTACTAAACAACTTACGAAAAAAATATATATATATATAACTCAAATCGCCTAAATCTTATTTTAGGTTGAATAATAAAATCAAATAAAATATTAATAATCAATTCAATGCTAACAATTTAAACTCGGATAAAAAATTTACGTAAATCAACCATAACTATACGCAATGTGTTCAAGAATTACCAAAGTTTATAAAATGTGTTTAATGATAACTAAAGTTTATAAAAGTGTTCAAAATGATGAATCCTTATGGTTAATCGAATTCGTTTTCCGTTTAGTGTCATATAATCATATATCATTAATTACATTAACAGTGGCTACGCCATGCTTTCCACTAACAGTGGCTACAATATACTTAGCACAATATACTAACAGTGGTAAGCACTTCCACACTTAGCCATATCAGCTCAGATCCCAACAATCTCCCCCTAAACTTAATCAATCTGGAATTGCATTAAGTTTCTTCATTCAGCCTCAGATTCTTTAGAAGATTTGGACCCTTTCTTGCTTGATTCTACCCTCTTGTTGTACTGATTCATGATTTTATAGATTATATCCTTTCCTTTATCAGTTTTGATAGCTACAAGTAACTTTCTTTCAATTAGTTGTTTCAACAGTGATAGGCTCAGAACATAATCTCTTTCTTCCAACATATAGATGTATTTACCATTCCTCAGTCGTATGCAATGAAGTCCTGCTCTAGCAAAATGTTTCCAATCAGTAACAGCTTCAATACCCAAAAATAGTTCACCATACTGTTCTGGTTCAAACATCATTCTTAACCATTCCCATACGTGTCTTTCAATATGAATATTCACAAGCTTCATATCCTTTTCCATTCCAACTCTATACATATCATCACATCCATTTTCTTTACTTTTCTCAAAATATCACCCATAGACTTATGAAAACTCACATCTCCATTTCTTCTTTTAATTCTGAGTTCATAAGACACAGTGTTTGACTCTATGAACATTCCTTGCCATTCAACAATATCTGAGACATCTTCATCATTAAGATTTGTATTTTCATTCCTATCTCTCTTTTCAACCATCATCTCTTCTGTATAACCCAGATCGATCTAATAAAGTTATTAGACTAACAAAGTTTTGAATGATTACTAAGAAGTTTGCGGAATAACACTTAGTAATATAATGAAGATCAATATGAATAACAAGAACAGAGATATAAAAAGCTTCAATCTTATTAATGATATAAGACGAATACACTGATTTGTATTAGGGTTACAAAACCTTGAAGCTGCGCTAAAACTCTTAACCTAAAACTAGGTTTAGGATCTCTATTTATAACACATAGAGTCCTGCTAAACAATCTCCTATATTTATGGAATTCAAATTTATTCCATAAATATCTCTAACAGATTTCTATATACTAACAGTGGGAATAACCTACTTTGTACCAACAGTGGTAGTAAGTTCCCTTTACAGACACATACTAACAGTGACACTGCTTAACTATACTAGCAGTGGCTAGACCTTTACTTCTTCTGACAGTGGTTAGCACTTTTACTTCTTCTGGCAGTGGCTAGCACTCTTTAAGCAGTGGTACTGCTTCATCAATAACAGCGGCTAGCAATAAAGCGAACAGTGGCTAGTCTTCAATACTTGTCCAGTTTTGCTCAGATCCCAACAATCTCCCCCTAAACTTTATCAATCTTGTATTGAAATAAGTTTCTTCATTCATCTTCAATCTTTCATAGGAGAAGTTTAACCTTTCTTGCTGGCTTGATCTCTTTTGTTAAACTGATTCATCATCCAGTAAATAATTTCTTTTCCTCTATCAGTTTTCACAGCCACTTGCAATTTCTTTTCAATAATCTGTCTTAACAAAACTATGCTCAGAATATATTCTCTTTCTTCCAACATATATACAAATTTACCATTCTTAAGAGCAATACAATGTACCCCTGCTCTTGCAAAATGTCTCCAATAAGCAACCACCTCAGCACCTAAAAACAGATCTCCATACTTTTCAGGCTCAAACATCATCTGTATCCATTCCCACACATACTTCTCAAGACTAGATTTAACAGTTTTCAAGTCCTTTTCTAACCCAATTCTGTACATATCATAAACATCAAATTTTTGAATTCTCTTCAAAATATCAATCATTGACCTGTGAAAGCTGACAACACCATTTTTTCTTTCAATCCTAATTTCATATGCCATATCTTTGGATGCTATCAACACTCCTTCCCACTTGATGATTTCTGAAAATTCTTCATCATTCAAGTTAATATTTTCTGATCTATCTGATTTTATCACAAACATTTTATCCAAAATCTCCTCATCTCTATCCAGATCACACACATCATCATCCAACTCCTGAAGTCTAACAAATGACCTTCTAGTACCCTCAATTTTTAATCTCAATTCTTTTTCTGCTTCCATCTCCTCATCAATCAAATCATATCTCTCTTGTAATCTCCTTTGAATCTCAGCCTCATCTTTTCTTTTCTTTTCTAATCTTTCCCTTGCTGCAAGATTGACATGAGGATTATTATCATATAAGTTCTGCAATTGTTCAAGTGACATACTCCTCAGTCTCATAGTAGGAATCCTTCCTCCTCTAAGCTTACACACCAAATCATTTTTCATTTCAGACTTAGTTGGCTTCTTTGCTTTCCTCTTAGCAGCCTCCTTCTCCTTCTTCTCCTTTTTCTCCTTTTCAATCTTTTTATTCAAAGCCATCTGCAGAGGATCACCTTGTTTCTTTGCTTCAAAAGCACGATAGACAGTATCATCATTTAAACCTTTTGATTTCATTTCTGCATAAATTCTGCTGGCTTCTCTTGTCATCTTTACAATTTGCCCATTCTCAAGCAATACATCTACCTCATCTACTTCAGGTTCATTAATTCTTTGTTCACTTTCAAGTCTATCCTGTTCATTCAATTCTGCCTGCAACCTCAATGCATACTCCATATCATGTTCAATATTCTGTTGCACCTTCTTCACCTTTGGCTTTTCTACCAATTTACCTTTACCTTTGTCTTTTGGATCAATCTTTGGAAGATTAGACTTAGACTTAGATGTAGCAGTTGTTTCTCTTATAGTGAAGGGAACTTCAATTTGTCTAACAGTAGGAGTAGTGGTTGTTCTAGCAGTAGGTGACTTCTTGGTAGCAGTTGTAGTTGTAGCAGTGGTAGCAGCAGTTGCAGTTGCAGTGGCAGTGGGAGTAGCAGTGGTAGCAGTAGTAGCAGTATTTTTAGCAGTGGTAACAACAGTGGGAGTTTTCACATTCTTAGCCTTAACCCTTGACACTGGTATTGATTTCTTTCTACCATATGTAATTTTGGGTTCTGATTTTTCTTTGAACTCCCCCTCAGCCTGAGCACCATCACCATCACCCTTATTCAAAGATTGAACTACTTCTTCTCCAAGTTCAACCTCATCTACCACCTCAGTTTTATTCACACTTTCAAAAACCTCAGTCTGTACATCCTCCAAGACCTCAGTATCTGCTTTATCTAATTCTGTAGTATCACACACAACCTCAGTCTGCTCTACATTTTCCTCATCATCCACACCAGCATTGAACATACTATCATTTTCCTCAGCATACTTCTCCCCCTTTTTGAAAGTGCCCTGAACCAACAAGGCTTCAATAACTGCAATCCTATCTTGGAGATCAGTAATAATTTTCTCCTGCTCACTAATCTTAGCAGTTTGTTCTGCAATGATAGCATCTTGAGCTTTATTTACCTTCTTCTCCTTCATTAATCTTTCCCAAATCTTATCCACCGCCATTGTCAGGTGTACATTCGTTAATTCTGTGTAAGTACTAGCCTCATCATCATTAGAGTGTGACCTCCTAGATGAATCATTGACAATAACATCTTCTGTCTCATGCCTAGCATGATCAACAGAAGTCCCCTTTTTATTGGTACTGGGACCTTCACCTGCTTCATCACCCATAGGTTCAGCATTAGAAGTTGCCTCTGGTTGGGTCTTATTTATGTTACCACTGCCCTCCTCTGTCAGTGGACTAGAAGGAGTAGTGGCAGCCCTTCCAGAATGACCACCCATCTCCTGTGGGGTCACTTGCTGTGGTACAATTGATGGCTGAGACAAGTGAGCAGCAGGAGCCTCACTTGCCTGTTTTCTTTGCCTTTTCTGTGGCTTTAGTTGGGTAGGTTGTTTGGTCCCTTG
The DNA here is from genome assembly GCA_963422505.1 of Pseudognaphalium luteoalbum. Classification (NCBI taxonomy): domain Eukaryota; kingdom Viridiplantae; phylum Streptophyta; class Magnoliopsida; order Asterales; family Asteraceae; genus Pseudognaphalium; species Pseudognaphalium luteoalbum. The sequence goes on along the minus strand of OY730198.1, from coordinate 51,259,721 downwards.
CTTTCTTTTATTACCCCCAATTGATGTGTGTTCAGACCTAGTTGGTACGACTGGCCTGTCATCAATTGGTTCAGATGTAGTTGGTGGTACTACATCTGTGGTGGAAGGAGCAGGAAGCATTGCCGAAAACAATGCTGTTTCCTTCCCAGAAAACTTCTTATTAGTATTCTTACTCATTTCTGTAAAAGTTCTAGCAGAAAGAGTACCAACACCAATAATAAGTTCTTGTGCAACCAAATCAGAAATTTGTTTATTTAAAACAAGTTGCACAAAACGAGGATACATAATGAACATATCCTTCTTTCCTTTAGTTATATTTCGAACCATGCCTTCAAAAATATATTTAGAAAAATTAAACTTTTGACCCGTAGCTAAACACACAAGGGCATAAGCTATTTGGGATCCAAATTCATTAAATGCAGTTCTTTTGGATGACAGACAATGAAGAAGGGTATGAATTAAAAATTTCCACTGAGGACTAAAGAGTGATTTAAAAAATGTAAAACGTGTGTAATCACCCTCATAACCCATTAGCCTAAGGTTATCATACAAATCTGTGTCATCAATCGAAGATATACCTGAAGCATCGTCAAGAAGTAAGACTTCTCGAATAGAGTCCTCAGATATCACCACTTGAGTTCCTTGAACCCTAGAAATCAGTTGACGTTTCCCCTCTATCACTTCTAATTTGGAATTTTTCCAGAATTCATTCAAATGGCCTCTAGAAACCCTTGGAGAAATAGTAAGTGCGTGAAAGATGTAGCTCGACCGCAGAAAATCCACAATTTGTGTGAAATTTTGCGCCGATGAGGGTTTCATCAAAAAGGCTATCATGTTGTGTTCTTCATATACACCCAGAGTAAGATCAGATGAAGTGGAATCCATGATGGTGAAATTAATCAAAAAGGAAGTAAATGTTCAGTTTGCAAGGAGGGTTTACAGAGAGTATTTGTGAGTTTGTGAAAATATGAAAGCGTAATGAAAAAGTGAAGTGTTCTAAGGTTATATACTGTTGGTCATAAGAACAGAGGCATGACCTAGAAAAATGAACTAGCAGTGGCAACGTTCTATATAACTAACAGTGGGAAGACATAACACAACCTTAACAGTGGCAAACAGAATTTAGTAGACACTCCAATTTACTTAGAAAACTAACATCATCTAGTAGTACTAGCAGTGGCAACCGACCAAGGTAACCAAAACTTAGTACTAGCAGTAGCAAGCATTTGACTTTCTAAGCATACTAATTAATTAATTTTTTTTTTTTTTTTTTTTTTTTTTTTTTTTTTTTTTTTTTTTTATCAAAAGAAAACAAAACAAATAAAATGTTAGCACCAATCAATAACATTGTCTTCTGACAGTAGCTAGGAACCTGCACAGTGGTTAGCTAGAGAACAGTGGCAAAACTATACACAGTTGCAAGCAGTGGCAAATGTAGAAGAAACAGTGGCTAGAATGTGCTACCAGTGGTACCATGTAAAACCTACTATGAGCTAGCAGTGGGAACCACTTAGAGCATAATGCACTGTTCTTTTTACAATAGCACTGTTAGTATCTATTCTACGACCAAACATACATTAGGTTAGATTGATCATTCCAATACTGGTAACCAAAAATGTAAATCTACCCACATCGAATGCCTTTGTGAACAGATCTGCATATTGATTATCAGTATGAATTTTAAAAATTTGTATCAATCTCTTTTCATTGCAATCTCGTATAAAATGATAACGAATTTCAATATGTTTGGTCTTAGAATGCTTAACAGGATTGTTAATAATACTAATTGCAGAATTATTATCAATATAGATAGGAGTATTCAGAAAAGACAGACCATAATCCAGCATTTGATTCTGTATCCAAAGCACCTGTGCACAGCAACTGGATGCAGCAACATATTCTGCCTCTGCAGTAGAAGTGGATACAGTGGTCTGTTTCTTGCATTGCCAGGATACCAATCTTTCTCCTAGAAATTGACAACCCCCTGATGTAGACTTCCTATCCATATTCTCACCACCATAATCACTATCTGTATATGCCTTAAGCTCAAAAGAAGAACTCTTAGGATACCAAAGTCCTAATTGTGGTTGACCCTTTAAATATCTAAAGATCCTCTTTACTGCATATAAATGTGATTGCTTGGGATTGGCTTGATATCTAGCACACACACACACAGCAAACATGATGTCTGGTCTAGAGGAGGTGAGATACATGAGGGATCCAATCATAGATCTATATAGATGTACATCTACATCCTCCCCCTCAAGATCTGCATGTAATGCCTTGTGTGTCTCCATTGGTGTGCTAGCTATCTTAGCATCTGAGTATCCAAATCTATCAAGAATGTCTTTCACATACTTGCTTTGATTGATGAAAATGCCATCTGAATTCTGCTTAACTTGAAGTCCTAAGAAGAAGGTGAGTTCCCCCATTGAACTCATCTGAAACTTTTGATGCATTAACCTCTCAAATTCTTTGCACAGACCATCATTTGTAGATCCAAAAATGATGTCATCAACATAAATTTGCACCAACAAAATGTCATTATTCTCCATTTTGATAAACAGTGTCTTATCAATGGTTCCCCTCTTAAATCCATTCTCTAACAGATACACTGATAGAGTCTCATACCAAGCTCTAGGTGCTTGATGCAAACCATACAACGCCTTATCTAATCTGCAAACTTTATCTGGATATTGAGGATCTTCAAATCCAGGAGGTTGACACACATACACCTCATCATCAATTGTGCCATACAGAAAAGCACTCTTGACATCCATCTGATACACTATGAATCCTTTATATGAAGCAAATGCTAAGAATAATCTGATGGCTTCTATCCTTGCAACAGGAGCAAAAACATCATCATAATCAATCCCTTCTTCCTGTGTATATCCCTGTGCCACCAATCTTGCTTTGTTCTTTATTACAATGCCTCTTTCATCCTTCTTGTTTTTGAATATCCATTTGGTACCAATAGCCCTTTTACCTTTTGGCAGATCAACAAGAGTCCACACATTCTGGATCTTGAATTGTAGCAACTCCTCTTGCATTGCCTCAATCCAGCTAGGGTGTTTAAGAGCTTCGACTGCCTTCTTAGGTTCTATTTGTGATAGAAAACATACATATAGAGATGTATGTATTTCTTCTTCATTGACAGTAGACTGCTGTCTAGTCTGTATACCAGCATTTATATCACCAATCACCTGTTCCAAAGGATGATCCTTGTGTACATGAAAGTTTGAATTTGATGTCTCAGGAATGGTAGTCTCCAAGTTGGTAAAGTTACCATCCTGCCCTGAACTTTCATTGACAGGTGTTTCAATTTGCTCTTCTATCTCAATGGACTGAGATGACTGTGGAAGATTAGAAGATAGCAACTCAGGTGGATCAGGAGTCCAGATTGGAAATATAATGTATTCCAAGTAGTCTTTATTACTATCTGTGAACACCCCTGTTTCTTTCTCACTGGCTACCTCTTCTGTTCCTGTTTTGGTACCTGTACTTGTACCTGTACTTAAATTGACAGTTGCATATCTAAAAGCATTGTTAAGAGCATCAATATCAAACAATGACTTAGGACCTTTTCCATCAGGATTAATGATATTCTCATTAAAAGTGACATTCATTGATTCTTCTATGACTCTGGTCCTTTGATTGAACACTCTATATGCTTTACTTTGAACAGAATATCCCACAAATACACCCTCATCTATTTTGCTTTCAAACTTTCCTAGATGATCTTTGGTATTCAAAATAGTACAAGGACATCCGAAGGATTTTAAGAAACTGACCAGTGGTTTGTTCTTAAACAGCAGCTCATAAGGGGTTTTGAAATAAGGTTTAACAACTGTTACCCTATTCTGAACATAGCAAGCTGTGCTAACTGCTTCTGCCCAAAAGGACATAGGAAGTTTTGCATCAGCTAGCATAGTTCTAGCAGCCTCTATTAGTGTTCTATTCCTTCTTTCAGCTACTCCATTTTGTTGAGGAGTCCTAGGAGCACTAAATTCTCTCTTAATGCCTTTCTCATCACAGAATTTATCCATCTCAGAATTTTTAAACTCTGTTCCATTATCACTCCTGATGATTTTAACCTTTGTATCTAATTGGTTCTCAATCTTAGTTATAAATGATCTAAGTATTTCACCTGTCTCATCTTTTGTTCTAAGAAAGAAAACCCATGTAAATCTGGTATAATCATCGATTACAACAAGACAATAAGATCTTTTTCCCATACTACTTATACTTGTTGGTCCAAATAAGTCCATATGCAATAAGGATAGAGGAGTACAGTTTGAATTCACAGCTTTGGACTTAAAAGAAGTTTTGTGTTGCTTTCCCTTTAGGCAAGAAACACAATGATCATCACATGAATAGACCTTCTCAGGTAAACCCCTAACAAGCTTGTTTTTGACAAGTTTATTAATGGTTTTGTAATTCATGTGACACATCCTTCTATGCCACAAAGTAGACTCATTTAAATTTGCTTTAGAAATCAAGCAGTTTAAATCAGATTGAGGTGCCATGTTTGCTAAGTCACACTTGTAGACATTATTTTGCCTAGGAATTCTCATTAAAATCATATTTTCTGGAATTTTGAACTCCTTAGACAGAATAAGACATTCAGTGTCAGTAAAATGAACAGGGTTCTTTTTATCTGTGATCTGACTCACACTTAGCAAATTGTACCTCAACTGTTCCACATAATAAACATTTTCAAAGCTTAACTTTGCACTTTGAACAACTCCTTTTCCTGTGATCCTTCCACCTTTTGGATTGCTTCCAAATGCTACATATCCACCATCAAATGATTTGAAGTTCTGTAGCTTTTCCTTATCTCCAGTCATGTGCCTTGAGCAGCCACTGTCGATATGCCATAAACTTCTTGGCTTGCCCTGCACATACACAAACACAGAGAAAATTAATTTCTCTTGGGAACCCAAACCAATTTGGCTTTGGGTTTCCCAGATGCATCAAGGTAATCAACTTTCTTGAAGATTATTGATTTGGATGCATTGTTAGATTTTGAACAGCTTGCCATATTTGATTGAAAAGGTGTCCAAATCCAACTAATTTTAGACTCAACAGTGGATTTTGGTCTAACAGTATTAGCTGGAGGACCATAGTTATAATGCCTAACAGTGTCACGATTATACTTATTATGTCTAACAGTGGCAAAGTGATTAACACTATTATAGTACCTAACAGTATTATTTGTTCTACCAGTGGTAAATGAATTAACACTGTTGGTATTCCTGACAGTGTTATTTACTCTACCAGTGTTAACATAACTAGTTGTAAAATTCTTTCCACTGTTTGCTTTAAAAACATTTTCCACTGTTCTAGTCGTACCACTGTTGGCTAAATCTTTAGCTTTTGTTCCTGCAGTAGAAACTTTTGCAGCAACCATAGCTTGATTTGCCCTATAGTTCATCTTCCTAGCAGCAGTTGTATGATTAACTTTAGATTTAAAATTTTGTTTGTTAACCATATTAACTGCTGTCCATGGCTTTTTCACATTTGCTTGATAGGTTTTTGGATGATGAAAGCACTCATGTTGAAGATGATTATTTCTGCCACATATAAGGCATAACTTTTCTTTAATTACAGTAACATTATTCCCCAGTTTTTGAGTCACCATTTGATTCCAATTCCGTTGGTTACCTCTGGGAATATGTTTTTGAAAATTTTGTGACGAAGAAAAGTTATCCTTACATTTGCAATGATCACATTTATTCAATGCAGATGCAGGATTCACAGAAAGAGATGATTTCACTTCATTTCTAATCTTCCTTTGAACTTTTCTAGGAATATTAGATGTGAGTCTTACATTTTCTATCCTAGATTTCTCCTTTTCACTGAACATTCTTTTACCCTCTTCTAGCTTTTTATCCTTAAGATCTAAAGTTAGACCAGTAACTTGATTGCTATACTCACTAGGTTGTGTAACAGATTTATTCAGTACATTACCCTCACCTTCAGATGTAACACACTCTTCATCATCTTCCTCACTCCACTCATGAATTTCAACTCCATCAATGTTCACATCGTCTTTTAAACTGTTAACTGGGTCAACCTTTTTAACATCATCATTCAATCCTTCTTTTAGTAAATTTAAATCAATTTCAGTTTTTGAAGGAAAGTAGTTGTTGTTATAAGGAGGAGGTACACTACTGTATCCTAACCCAGTTTTAAGTTTATCATGAATCTGTGAATTGATAAGTTTATGTACACTCTTAGATGCATTTTCTAAGTTACTTACATTAAGTCTTATGCTATCTCTTTCACATGTGACCTCAGTAAGTTTCTTAGTTAGTACTTCTACTTGATCTTTAAGTGTATCTCTCTCCCACCTAGCATACTCGATATCATACTTAAACTGTGTTGCATTCTCTTCAAATGCTTGAATCTGTTTTTCAAAATTTTCTATTACAGAGATTGTGTGTTTACTTTTGATTTCACATAATTTTAACTCATCACACACTTTCTGGTTATGATCTCTATAATGTTTTACAGTTTGTTTACACACAGTTGAACATAATTTAATTTGTACCTCATATGGAACTTCTGATTGTTTGTCAGATTCTGCAGTTGCCATGAAGCATTGATTCTTCACTTCATGCTCTTCCTGATCACTCCAATCCCATCCACATCCATCAACAGATACCAGTGCATTTGATGAAGTATCTTGGATTGGCACATTCTTAGTTTGTCCCACATTACCTGCACTTCTTTGAACATTTCCTCTTTCATTCTGATCAACCCTTGGGCTTCTGCACTCCCTAGCAAAATGTCCCATCTTGTGACAATTGAAACATTCAACCTTGCTTTTGTCAAACCAGCTAGCATCACTCCTCTTCTGTGCAAAGTTATTTCTACCAGTTCTTTGCATAAACCTTTTTGCTCTTTGTGTGATTAGAGCAATCTGCAGTTTAATATCCATTTCTTCTAGATCATCTCCTTCAAATTGATCTAGATCTTCATTAGTAAGTGAAGAGTTCACATTACTAGCAAAGAAAGATTCTAAGATTTGATCATTAGAATTCTTAGATAATGATGCACTTCCTCCAGACCCATAGGATGACTCTTTAAGACATGACTCAGCTTTAGATCCAAATGCTCCCATAGACATAAATGCAGAATTTTGGTTGTTGTTCCCTGATCCTCCCTTCTTGCCCTCTACTTCAGATTCAAAGTTTCTCAGATCATTATATATATCTTCTAATTCCTTGGCTTCCAGATCTGCACTCTGTCTTAGCCCAACAGTATACATAGTCCATTCATCACCCAAGGACCTCAAAAACTTCCTGTTTAAATCATCTCTATCTATCTTCACTTGATGATTTTCCAGATCTCCAACCAGTTTAGAAAACCTATCAAAGGTTTGTGTTAAAGTTTCTGATCTTGTAGAATTAAAATTCTCATACTGTTGTTTAAGTAGAGATCTTTTGTTCTTTCTGGTGTTATCATTACCACCAAACCTCTTTTCAATTGCTTCCATCAATACTTTAGCATCTTGACATGCTTCAAACCGTCTCTGATATTCATTGGGAATGGATAACAATAGAGTACTTAAAGCTTTGTACTCAATGGATCTGACCTTTCTTTCTGCCTCAGTTGTTGGTGGTGATCTTGGCATTGGAACACCATCACTGTTTAGAGTCACTGGAGGACCATTAACAACCACTTCCCACATCTGGTAGTCTGTGAGAAGCATATATTGTCTGATTCTGTTTTTCCATAGATCAAACTCATCAGGTCTAAGCAATGGAATCTTAGTGACCTGTATTCCTTCATTGCCTTCTGCCATTGATTTAATAACAAATCTTGAAAATAATCAATCAAACAGTAATTCTAGATCTTCCTGTATTCAAAACTTAACCAACTGCTCTGATACCACTTGTATAACCCAGATCGATCTAATAAAGTTATTAGACTAACAAAGTTTTGAATGATTACTAAGAAGTTTGCGGAATAACACTTAGTAATATAATGAAGATCAATATGAATAACAAGAACAGAGATATAAAAAGCTTCAATCTTATTAATGATATAAGACGAATACACTGATTTGTATTAGGGTTACAAAACCTTGAAGCTGCGCTAAAACTCTTAACCTAAAACTAGGTTTAGGATCTCTATTTATAACACATAGAGTCCTGCTAAACAATCTCCTATATTTATGGAATTCAAATTTATTCCATAAATATCTCTAACAGATTTCTATATACTAACAGTGGGAATAACCTACTTTGTACCAACAGTGGTAGTAAGTTCCCTTTACAGACACATACTAACAGTGACACTGCTTAACTATACTAGCAGTGGCTAGACCTTTACTTCTTTTGACAGTGGTTAGCACTTTTACTTCTTCTGGCAGTGGCTAGCACTCTTTAAGCAGTGGTACTGCTTCATCAATAACAGCGGCTAGCAATAAAGCGAACAGTGGCTAGTCTTCAATACTTGTCCAGTTTTGCTCAGATCCCAACATCTTCTAAGATTTCTTCATCTATATCCAAATCATATATCTGATCATCAGAGTCTTGAATCATTTGAAATGACCTTCTATGACTTGCAACTTTTAATCTCAACTCTTCAGCCTTTTGGGCTTCGATTTTCTTTTGTTCAAGCTCCTCCTCAATCTGTTGATACCTTAATTTCAGCCTTCTCTGTATCTCTTCATCCTCTCTCCTTTTCTTTTCAATTCTTTCTCTTGCCTCAGGATTAACAATTAGATTGTTATCCTACAATTCCTGCAATTGCTCTAATGTCATTCTCCTCAACTCCATTGTAGAATATCTATCTCCTCTTAACTTGCAAACCAACTGATTTTTCAATTCACCTCTTGTTGGTTTCTTAGCTTTCCTCTTAGCTTCTTTCTCTTCAGCATCCTTCTTTCTGATCCTATCAATTGCAACTTGCAGAGGGTTACCCTTGGTCTTTTCAATATAAGCATCATATAAAATGTCATCCTCTACTTTCAAACCCTTTGACTTCATTTCTGCATACACTCTGCTAGCTTCTCTGCTCATCTTCACAATTCTTCCAGATGGTAGCAAAACATCTACTGCATCAGATTCAGATGCAGATTTCTGTATAGGTACGGACCTCTGAATAGGTGGCTTGGAATCAGGTTTAGGTACACTACTAGGTTCATTGATTTTAAATGGTACTTCAGGTTTCCTGGCAGTGGTTGATTTTGTAGCAGTGGGTGGTTGTGGTATATCAACAGTGGGTTGATTTATAACAGTAGGTTGAAGTTCTGGTTCTTTGGTAGCAGGGGCTTGAGGTTCTGTTGGAACAGTGGTAGTGGGTGTTGTAACAGTGGTAGGTTCAGTTGGTATAACAGTGGTAGGTTTACTCCTAGCCCTTTTAAGTTCTTCAATTCTACTAGCTTTAGCACTTGCATATGGTATTGATTTCTTTCTTCCCATTGTCATCTTAGGCTCTGTTCTAACCTTTGACTCCCCCTCAGCCTCTGCATCATCTCCATCACCTTCCACCTTCTCAGTTTCAACACTACCTTCATCTACATTCTTTGGTTGATCAACATTTTCAACACTTTCAACATCCTTAGGCTGCACATCATCCATATTGACCTCAGGTGCCTTTGCAGTCTCCTCAGCCATATCATCATTCTGCACCACTTTTTCATCATTGCTTGCATCATTTCTGCCTTCATCATCATCATTATTCTCCCCCTTGTTGAAAGTGGTCTTAACCAGCAAAGCTTCAAGTGCAGCAAGCCTGTCTTTGAGATCCTCAATCACTTTTTGTTGCTCATCAATCTTAGCAGCCTGCTCTGCTATTTTCTCATCTTGAGCCCGATTGATCTGTTTCTCCTTCTTTAATTTCTCCCAAATTTTATCCACAGCTTCTGTCAGTTGTACATTCGTCAATTCAATGGTAGGTACATTTGACTGAGACACCTGCTGTGGTGGTACATTTGACTGAGACAAATGAGCAGTATGAGCCTCACTTGCCTGTTTAACTTTCTTTTTCTTAGGCTTAGATGTGGTAGGCTATTTGGTCCCTTGTTTTCTCTTTTTACCCTTACTTGGTGTGTGTTCAGGCACAATTGGTTCTGCTGGCCTGTCACCAAGTGGTTCAGATGTAGTTGGTGGTACTACATCTGTGGTGGAAGGAGCAGGAAGCATTGTTGGAAACAATGCTGTTTCCTTCCCTGAGAACTTCTTATTGGTATTTTTACTCATCTCTGTGAATGTTCTAGCAGAGAGAGTACCAACACCAATGACAACTTTTTGTGCAACCAAATCAGTAATTTGTTTGTTTAAAACAAGTTGCACAAATCTTGGATACATTATAAAAAGATCCTTTTTACCCTTTGTGATGTTTCTGATCATGCCATCAAGTATGTATTTGGAAAAATTATATTTCTGACCCTTAGCCAAACACAAAAGAAAATAGGCTAATTGTGTTCCAAATTCATTGTAAGAAGTTCTCTTAGATGACAAGCAATGAAGAATTGTATGAATTAAAAATTTCCATTGTGGGCTAAAGAGTGATTTAAAAAATGTAAAACGTGTATAATCACCCTCATACCCCATTAATCTTAAATTATCAAACAATTTTGTGTCATCTAAGGAAGTTATACCTGTGGCATCATCAAGTAAAAGAACATCTCGTAAAATTTCCTCAGTAACCACCACTTTGGTTTCTTGAACCTTTGAAACCACTTGATTTACACCAGCAACCACTTCTAACCGTGCATTCTTCCAGAATTCATTCAGATGACCCCTTGACACCCTCGGAGATACTGTAAGCGCGTGATAAACATAACTAGCATGAAGAAAATCAACTATTTGAGTGAAATTCTGTGCAGATGGGGGTTTCATTAGAAAAGCGATCATATTGTGTTCTTCATGAACACTAAGGGTCAAATCAGATGAAGAAGAAGAAGCCATGATCGTCAAATTAATTGTAGAAGAAGAGGCGGTTGTATTTTGAATTGTAGTTGCAGTGGTTAGATGAGAGCGTAATGAAAAATTGAAGTGTTTTAAGGTTATATACTGTTAGCAGTGCCAATCCCTAGAAAATAGAACTAACAGTGGCACTGTCAAGAATAACTGACAGTGGGAAGGTATGTAAACTACCTAACAGTGGCACTCCTCAACTCAGATTTCCTAATTGCATTTATGAGATCCGAATTAATTCCCCTAATTGAATTAATCAAGTAACTTCCTAAAATATTTCATACCCTAATCAATTACAGTACATAACACGCCGACACACCTAGTTGGATTTTTCAAACCCTAAGTAATGGACAAGTCTTGGATGGGAACAAACAGGCTGGGCAGAATTTATAGAGACGGAGTAGAAGCATTTATTGATTATGCGGTAAACAACTTGAAGAAGATGAGTAACATCGACCCACAGGGTAATAATCCACATCTTCTAATCCCATGTCCATGTACCAAATGTTTAAACCACGTAGTTCGTAAAACGGAGGAAGTGCATTTCCATTTATTCAGCAATGGCATTGATCAAAACTACACACAATGGACTTATCATGGAGAGAAGGATGAGCCAATTGTTACAACAGAATATGGTGACAACCATATGGATTTTGATGCAGAACTCCCAACACATGCGAGTGAAACAGTGGAAATGGTTAATGCTACAAAAGATAATTTTTATGATGAGGATCCGGATGACCATGCCAAGCTTCTAGAACTGCTATCAGATGCAGAGAAGCCACTTTACAGTGGGTGTCCTGACTTCACAAAGTTGTCAGTCATAGTTCACCTACTCAACTTAAAGAGTAAGTATGGCTGTTCTGATCAATTCTTTACTGAACTGCTAGGATTGTTAAAAAAGATGCTACCTGATGGTAACGAATTGCCGGAAAACACTTATCATGCAAAGAAAATTTTGAAATTGCTGGGATCAGGATACAAAAAGATAGATATATGTATCAACAATTGCCTTCTTTACTGAAAAGAGGACAAGGAATTGACCGTGTATCGTACCTGTGGGACATCAAGATGGAAGGTGGATAAGAAGACAAAAAAAGTGTATGAGAAGACTCCAGCAAACCTAATGTGGTACTTTCCAATAATACCAAGGCTGCAACGTCTCTTTAAGATAACAAGTATTTCAGAAGAATTAAGATAGCACGCGACAAGGAGGAAAATAGATGGTGTGTTACGTCACCCGGCAGATTCACAGGCATGGCGAACCATAGATAACGAATTCCCCGAAATTGCAAATGATCCAAGGAATCTAAGGCTAGGAATATCTGCTGATGGTGTTGATGTCAACAGAGGAAATAGGCATCACAGTGTGTGGCCAGTTTTATCTGTCATCTACAACCTTCCTCCATGGTTGTGTATGAAAAGAAAGTTTATCATGCTATCTGTATTGATATCGGGATACCCGGGAAATGATATCGATGTTTTTTTAGAACCGTTGGTTGATGATCTGCAACTCTTATTCGAGACAGGGGTCGATACATATGATGCTTCCACAAAGCAAATATTTAATCTACGTGCGGTGGTGTTATGGACAATAAATGATTACCCTGCAATTGGTACTTTATGTGGCTGCCCAACCTGTGGATACAAAGGTTGTGTGGTATGTGGCAAAGATACATATTGTATTAGACTTCCTTCGTTATCCAAAAGGATCAGGAAAGATCAGGAAAAGAGGTGGGAAGATCCAAAAGGAGAAGAGGAAAAGATCAGGAAAAGAAGATGGTACTTCAAGCAAATCAAATGAACAGAATGGTGCGTATTGGAAGAAATTCAACATTTGGTATCGAAAGCTAAAGTATTGGAGGCACAATAAAGTTCAACATTGTATCGATTTCATGCATATAGAAAAGAATGTTGGTGAGAGTCTAGTCGGGACTTTGCTAAATGTGCCGGGAAAGACGAAAGATGGAGAGAATGCTCGATTGGATCTTAAAGAGTTGGGAATAGACAAACCAGAGTTGTTTGTTAGGAAAGATGACCGAGAAATAACAGTAATACCACCAGCAGGTTACACGCTAACGAATGCCGAAAAGGACATCTTTTGTCAGACGTTATACAACATGAGGGTACCGCAAGGATATTGTTCTAATTTCTCTAGTTTAGTCAGCCTCACAGATAGGAAGCTCATCGGCCTTAAATCACATGACTATCACATGCTAATGCAGGAGTTTTTGCCCATTGCAATACGTTCGATAATGGACGAACCCACACGCAAGGCTATTATCAGGTTTTGCTTTTTCTTTAAATCTATATGTAGCAAAGAGATCATATTAGAGGAACTAGATAAGATGCACGAAGAACTTTGTGTCACACTGTGCCTACTCGAAAAGTTCTTTCCCCCCTCTTTTTTTTGATATTATGGTCCATTTGACTGTGCACCTAATTAGGGAGGTAAAATTATGTGGTCCTGTATGCTTTCGGTGGATGTATCCCTTCGAACGATGTATGGAGGTTATTAAGGGACATGTGCGAAACAAAAATAGACCAGAGGGATGGATTGCTGAGGAGACTATTGCAGAAGAAACAATAGAGTTTTTCGGAGAATATCAAAAATCCATGAAAACTATTGGTATCCCAAATGATACACATGAAACTGATGAAAACGAGGACGGAAAGCCACTGTCGGCTGGCAAATCAAGTGAAGTTTCTGCAGAACTCTTTCAGAAAGCACATTTGTATGTAATACTGAATACAGATGAGATTGTACCGTATATCGAGTAAGTATTAATTACTAACACATGTCTAGCTATTTCGTTACTTTAGTTAATGTTCTATCAAATATAATAACAAAATACCTTGTTTCAGGCGACACAAGGAGGTTTTGGTAACACAAAACCCGGGTAAACGAAAAGCATGGCTGCAGAATGAGCACGTTAAATCTTTTGATAAGTGGTTACGCGAAGAGGTAATTGTTATTTAATCGTATATTATTTACTCCTTACAATTGTCCAGTTTTTACCAATTGGAGATCGACTTAATTAACTGTAGTTTCATTAACCAAAGTTACTACTATTAAGCCTGTTAGTATGTACTGTCAGAGTTAAAGAATAAAGTCAAACTAAAAGCTGGACAATTGTTTTTTTCTATCACTATTTGTGTTCTGTTAATTCGTTCAATTTCAAGCTCATATATATATACTGGCAGGTTGACCAAAGTTACTCATATATTTCAAGCTCACTATTTGTGTTTTCTATCACTATTTGTGTTTTATTAACCAAAGTTACTACTATTAAGCCTGTTAGTATGTACTGGCAGGTTGAGAGAGAGTTAGCGATCTCCAAAGACAGTGTATCCGAAACCGTAAGGTGAATCTCATATGGACCACGAGCCAGCGTAGTGAAATACACTGCATATAACATCAATGGTTATACATTTCGTACTAAATATAGTGATGGCAGAGTTTACCAAAACAGTGGGGTTAGTGTTGAGACAGAAGATATTCACATATCCAAAGAAGTTGCAACCACTAGACGCACATTTTATTATGGGGTTTTGCAAGAGATATGGGTACTGGATTACCGCTTCAGGTAACTTCCTCTTTTCAAATGTGATTGGGTTAACCGTAAAGATGGCGCGGTCCAATGTGATACTAATCTTGGTTATACATTGGTTGACCTGAATAATGTAGGCCACAAGGTTGATCCATTCGTGTTAGCCTCACAAGCACGACAAGTGTTTTATGTGAAAGACCAGCTAACTAGGAATTTATCTATTGTCCTGAAAGCACCTCCCAAGAATTACAGAGATACATATGATGAAATCGATGAGGAATTTAGCACGGTCATTCACCCGCACAATGATAACATATTGCCACGTGTGGATAAAGGTGACTTGGGTAATGAATCACGAGATGATTACTTTCGAACCAACTAGAATTTGGGTATTGTAATACCAAAGTCCAAGTGATCAACATATATGTAATGCTGGAACACTAGCTATATTAATTTTATTACAGTAACCTTGTAAATTACCTTTTGAATATTTTATGGAATGATTACTTGTATCTTAATTTCTATGACTTCCATTTTTTTTAGTACATGCATTAACTTTGTAAATTACAACATAAATACTTACGGATAAATGTCATATATAACATCGTAACCAATAACTAATCACGGGCATAATACAATAACCATTTAATTTGACCATACCACTAAGTCTGCTTGCATATATTAAACCTTTTGGTCAAAATGACATTTATATTAAAAAACATTCTGAGAGTGGGGTTTGAACTTGGGTACCAGCCAATACACCTACAAAGAAACATGTTAACCAATGCAGCTAAATGTTATATGTGTTAGAATTCCAATGCTTTTTAATATAACAATATAAGTTAGATTTAGCCACACAAACAGCATTGAATGTGACTAATTAAATTTAATGATAATCGGTTTTGCCCATTTTAGCTTTAAAAAATAGTCACAAGAATATTTAACAACGTGACTGTTGTGAATACATTGGTCACATATAATCACCCAAAATGTGGCCATAAACATCCTATTGGATACACATTTGTGATATGGTGTGGCTATTACCATGCCATATAGTCACATGATCGGGCAAGAAATTAGGGTGACTATACACATTACGTTTTGCCATTATGAGTTTCTAACACACACTAAACTTTAGACACACATAATAACTAGTGTGACCATATGTACCTGACTTTGGCTACACTTAAATCATGTGTGACAAAATCGACTCTATACTTTAGTCACATAAACAATTCCTCCATGTGACCAATAGGGTCTCATGATTTACCCACACAAAACAACACTGAATGTGACTAATATAATATTTAATGATAATCTTTTTTGCCCATTTTCGCTTTAAAAAATTGTCACAAGAATATTTAACAACGTGACTGTTGTGAATACATTGGTCACATATAATCACCCAAAATGTGGCCATAAACATCCTTTTGGATACACATTTGTAATATGGTGTGGCTACTACCATGCCATATAGTCACATGATCGGGCTAGAAATTAGGGTGACTATACACATTACGTTTTGCCATTCTAAGTTTCTAACACACACTAAACTTTAGACACACATAATAACTTATGTGACCATATGTACCTAGCTTCGGCTACACTTAAATCATGTGTGACAAAATCGACTCTATGCTATAGTCACACAAACCATTACTCCGTGTGACTAATAAGGTCTCATGATATAGCCACACAAACAGCACTCAATGTGACTAATATCAAATTTAATGATAATCGTCTTTGCCCATTTTCGCTTTGAAAAATAGTCACATGAATATCTAAAAACGTGACTTTTGTGAATATATTGGTCACATATAATCACCTAACATGTGGCCATAAACATCCTTTCGATACACATTTGTGATATGGTGTGGCTATTCTAATGCGATATAGTCACATGATCGGGCTAGAAATTAGTGTGACTAAACACATTACCTTTTGCCATTCTAACAGACACTAAACATATGGTCACATAATAACTTATGTGACCATATGTACCTGGCTTTGGCTACACTTTAATCATGTGTGACAAAATCGACTCTATGCTTTAGTCACATAAACAATTACTCCATGTGACCATATAGTGGCGTTTGGTCACAGTGTTCAAGTGTGTGACAAGATTTGTCACGCGTTCCAACTTCATGTGTGACTAAATGAAATGCAAAAAAATTGCAGTTCCCTTTAGCCACATAAATGTTCAAAGGTGTGGCAAATTGGTTTCAGAATGGTCACACGATTGGAGTTCATGTGTGGCTAAAGAATAACGTCCAATTTTTTTTTGGCCCTTTGGTCACATAAATATTGGAATGTGTGACCGTTTCAAATAGACCATGTGTGACGAAAGCCCAAATTTGTACTAGTGAAGTGATCTTTGTGAGTGGCTTCGTTTAGCTTGCGATAGTCAATCCAAACCCTCCAACCAGTGATGGTTCTTGTTGGGATGAGTTCATTATGTTCATTTGTAATCACCATCATTCCTCCTTTCTTCGGAACAACCTAAACGGGACTGACCCATGGAGAATTTGAAATAGGGTAAATCAGGCCAGCATCAAGAAGTTTGATAACCTCCTTTTTTACCACGTCTTGAATCTTCGGTTTGACTCTCCTCTGTCTCTGAACTGATGGTTTGAAGTCGTTTTCCATTAGGATCTTGTGTGTGCAGTAGCTTGGACTGATCCCTTGTATGTCAGAGTTTTTCCAAGCGATTACCTTTTTTGGTGACTTCAGAACCTGTATGAGCCTGGATTTTTCCTCAGGCTTCAGATCTTTGGATATGATAACTGGTAAGTGCGAAGTTCCTTCGAGAAAAGCGTACTCCAGATGAGAGGTCAGTTCCTTTAGTTCCAATTCTGGTGGTTCTTCAGTAGAAGGCTTCATTTTGCAATTTCATCTCTCTTGAGTTCATCAAACTCTGTTTGGAAATCTGATTCTTCAAGAGGTGATTATGATGTATTGGCTGAAGCTATTTCAACCCATTCTGTGAGAATGCATCCTTCCTCAGCTCATATTTGACAGTGAATGATGCGGAAGTTGCATTTTCTTCAGTAACGATGATATCGTTGTTTTAAGTAAGTGCAAACTTCTGAGCTTGAGCTGATGAAGAATTGCTTATGGTGATTTTTGGATTTGAACTTTGTGGTTCACAACTTTCAGATAGCTGTGAATCAGGGGGTGAAAACATTGATTCCATTTCCTTGAGCGTCCTTTGAATTTCTTCCCTTGAGAGAGATGAATCATATACTTCCAGAGTCGGGTTCCTTCTTGGAAGAGTGACTGGCGTGCCTTGTCCAAGCGGAGCAGTCATAATAGTTTTGAACTGCGAGCTAGGATTCTTTAACGGAAATAGAACTTCTCTTGACGTGGCGGAAGAATTTGAGAGAGCAGAGCATAATCCCGTGTTTTCTTCACATAGTTTCCTTGTTGTGATGATAGTGTTGGGGTTAATGCTGCTTACTGTGAGAATTTCTACCAAATGTTCTTCAATTATTTCCTGCATAGAATCTACAAGACCAAGATCTTCTCCCATAGAATGTTTCATTAGTTTATCAACATTAAAGGTGACTTCCCCAATTTTAACTCGAAGTTTGAAAGATTTTTTATTAACGTCGATGACGGCCTTGGCAGTGTTTAGGAAAGGTCTGCCAAGGATGAGTGGAACCTGGGTGTCTTCTTCAATATCTATAACAACAAAATCAACAGGAAATACGAATTTATCAACACGGACCATAATATCTTCAGCAATTCCATGAGGGAGTTTAACTGATCTATCGGCTAACTGGATGGTCATTCTGGTTGGCAAAAGTTTGTTTAATCCTAATTTCCTAAAAAGCGAGTATGGCATAAGGTTTACACTAGCTGCTAAGTCAGCTAAGGCGTTACTTATCTGAACATCCTGAAGATAACAAGGAATAGTGAAATGGCCATTGTCTCCTAGCTTTGGGGGTAGTCTTTGTTGCATAATCAAAGAGCACTCTGCATCTAAGGGTAAGTTAACTATATGTCTAAGTTTTTCTTTGTTGGATAAGAGTTCCTTATAGAATTTGGCACAACTAGGCATTTCAAGTAAAGCATCTAAAAGTTTAACATTTAAGTGTAAGCTTTTGAACATTTCTAGATATTATCCAAATTGAGCTTCTTGTTTCTCTTTCTTAAGCCTACCAGGGAAAGGTATACGTGTTAGTTTAATGTTTTATGGGGCTTTAGAGGGTCTGGTTCAGGAGAAGTGACGGGGGTGTCAACTTGTACTGAATCAGTAGGTAGAGAAGTAGAAGGTTCAGTTGTGGGAATATATAGGGTTTTCTCATTTTTAGTTTCTTTTCCTCCTCTAGTGACCACAAGGATGTCATCGTACTCATAGGGTGAGTGATAGACAGAGTTGTAGATTGCTTCTTCATTTTGCTTTTCCTCAACTTTTAAAAGCAACTTTTTAACATTATCCTCTATGTTTTTAATTAAATCATTTGAAATTCTGATCAAATAATCAATTTGGTTTTAAAATTCAACATTTTTTTTATTGACATTATTTTGCTCAACAATGAAGTTTGTGAAAGTTTCGTTGTTTAGACGAGAAGTCAATGGGGAAGGAGTAGAGAGAACTAAAGATGGGGAAGTGGGTTGTGTGGTAAACCGTTGAATGAAAGGTTTAGAATGAAGAGTGTGATTAGGTTTTCCACTAGTTGTAAGAATTTCTTCGTTGGCCCTTTGGTTTGCGAGGAACTTTTGAGGTTTCTTCTCTAGCTTAGGGTTTGAAGATTCCTTCAAATCCTTGACAATTTGAGTGATAGATTCGAGTTGAGTTTTTAGATTGTCTAAGGTTTGATTTGAAGTATTCCTTTCTTATGAAGTAGATTCATCTAACTCCAAGTCATGCTGATGCATCGTTATCGTCTCAATCAATTTCCAAGCTTCGTCTGAAGTATGTAGCATGAAATTTCCGGATGAAGCAGCATCGAGGGTTTGTTTGTGTTGAGGATTCAAACTATTGTAGAATGTGCAGACCAGATCCATTTCAGTCAACTGACGATTCTGACATCTCTCGATCAGATTCTTAAATCGTTCCCAAGTCGTGCTTAATGATTCATTAGTTCCTTGATGGAAGTTAGTGATGTCGTTTTTAAGCTTGGTTTGGAGGGAAGGAGGGAAGTACTTAGCTAGAAATTTAGTAGCCATCTCCTCCCATGTATGAATCGAATTGGGTTCGAAATCATAAAACCATGTTAAGGCTCAAGAAGATAAAGAATAATGAAATAGATGTAGGCGAAGAAGGTTTCTATCAGTTCCTATTTGTTCGAAAGAGTCGGAAAGGTTGATGAATTTGTTAAGATGGGCGTTTGGATTTTCAACTGAAAGACCATGAAACTGACATTCAGATTTAATCATTTTAATATAGCGAGGCTTAATTTCATGGGTTTCATCTGTTGGTGTTACGATCGGTCCTCCTCGTCCCTCTAGCAGTGGCTTGATTGATGAGGCGAGAGTGATACGGTTCGACATAACTTGTTGGTAGAAAGTAGGGTTTTGGAAAGGAAGGGTTAAACTATTCTAATCTACAGACGGAAAAAGTAAAATTAGGCTAAGGAAAGGAAAGGAACTTTCGGGTGATATTGATCTTCCGAAAGGATCGCTAAATAAATATGATAAATAATTTCCTAAAATCGGTCATTGTAGTCTCCGGCAGCGGCACCAAAAACCTGATCGCGCTCCAATGGTCGGTTAAGGAATTGCTTCCTGGTCGTTGTGGAACTTCTCGTCGGGGCAGACGATTGGATGGATGGTTTTATATTTATAGTGCAGGGAAGCCTAAGTTATACTACTACTTGTATAGTAAGCGGCAGGTATGACTCAGGTGTCGTTCTTCAAACCACAACGGGCATGGGATCTTAGGAGGATTAATTATCTTTGGTAATTTTGCTAAGGTTTTAAAGCTTTTTGTGGGGTTTTATTTTCTATTTTATGTAAACTAAAGACAGTAAAATAAATGAGGAGTGTAGTCGCTGAGAGAACTATGGATTACGCGAGTGTTTGTTATGACATTGGTGTATGCTATTTAGGGGTAGTTATGAGGATTAGGGCTCTAATTAAAATGAAAATCCTAACAGTGCTGACTTGGGAGTTCTGAACGATGCTCAACATAGTATTGTACATACGGCCTTTTCGTGGCTTCCACGCATTTGTACTTCACCAGAGGTGGTTCCAGCGCTATACCAAGTACTAAACCATTTTACGGTATATCCGATGCCTCGCCCAGAGATCCCGTATCATTACTGTATATGTCCTAATGAGCCATAACTCCTGTAGTATTACTTATCTAACATAGAATTTTCCACAATCAAATAAATAACATGTCATGTGGATAACAGATATGGAGTGTAAACTACATCGGAAGTTCTCCCAAATGCAGTACCAATTTAACCGACAACTAACCTCGAATCCTATTTCCCAGTCTCAGTCGTCTGAGACGTCCGTATCGTGGCACAAATTGTTGAATAAACAATAAAGTGAACAGGAGTTACCCCGCAAAATAAGTTGGGAAAGTCTGTCTAGGTTAAATTGTTCAACATTATTTCATACATATCATTGTAATTATTCTAGCATGTCAAACTGTTGCATGTAATTATTCTATATTTGAAAACCTAATCTTGAATCCAACAACCGCAATAGACAAATAGATACTAGCATGCAAACCCTAAAGCAACAATCAAATAAGAA
Organism: Pseudognaphalium luteoalbum; assembly: GCA_963422505.1. Lineage (NCBI taxonomy): Eukaryota > Viridiplantae > Streptophyta > Magnoliopsida > Asterales > Asteraceae > Pseudognaphalium > Pseudognaphalium luteoalbum. Next base: position 51,238,522 of record OY730198.1, on the reverse strand, counting down.
CATGCAGTAGTGTAACATGGATAGTTATCAGTTTATTTCAGACAGAGTTTCTGGATTAATGGTTAAGTCACGAATGCTCCGAAAGTTCTCTCAAAATCATTCGATATATGAAATTTATTCTAATCTATCTCTAATCCTACGCTCTGTGCTCATCCAATGTATTTCAATCAGGAGAATAGCGGGCATGCCTAGTTCATCGAATCATTCAGACATAGAGTAGTTGAGGGACCTATTTCTAGTAATTGGCCGGATTCTATTAATAGGTTTCAAACCACAACATACGTTGGATAAATAAAACATTTTGAGAACTAATTCATAAATTCAAACATATCCTAGTTACAGGCGAGCAGAGTAACAACATGGTTTAAAGCATAACTACCCTAGCATAACGTCTATCATAGGAAATACAGATTTATCTAGCCTAACATAGCAATTATCATAGAATGCATTCTTAAATAATTATGATAAAGGCATAACATATTTAAAAATAACAAGAAAGGATAATATAATAAAACCTGATAGGCGTTACAACAAATCTACGCAACCGCAGTCTCAGAGCGACTCCGTATAAAGCTCCTAAGCTTGCTACTCTACTCCTACTAGCTAACTACTACTACTACTATTCTAGAGAGAGAAAGTGTATGAGAGAGAAAGAATGGAATGAGAAATGAGGATTGAGTATGTTGAAATGAGAAGGTTAAGCCTCTATTTATAGGCCAAGGATTCCAAGCAAGTTCCTACAATTCGACACCCAATTCTTCCAATTTGCACTGAAATACCACCCCTAGCTCAGAAATTCGGCACCATAAGGGTAGTATCGGACACCAAAAGGGGGGTATCGGACACCAAAAAGGGGGGATATCGGACACCAAAAAGGGTGAATACAGCACCAAAAAAGGGGTATACCACTTCAAAGGGGTATTATACCACCCCTAGAAGGCAGTATACGGCCCTAAAGGGGGTGTGTACGCCCTCTAGGGGGTGGTATGGCTTGGCTCGTGGTCTTGTCCACTGGATCGTAAGTCTTGGTTGCTTGGTCGTAGTTCTTGTGATCTTCGTTTGGCTCTATCTTTTTTGTTACTTTTCAGATTTGAACGATTTTTATGCCCATGGCTTTGTATTTTCCTGAAGATCAAAATAGCACAGATTAGGCTAGATTTGCTTAATTATACGATAGAACCACAAGTGAATTGTTTTAGCTCTGTCTTGTTCGTTAATTAAGCATTTTAATTGATTTTTCGAAAGGAAGTCTAAGTTTTGGCTCATTTTATATTTTTAGCATAAAACATTGATTCGACAATGTTTATTCAAAGATTTGGGCCAAAATGGGCTTGAAATGGTGCACAAAAACGTGACTTTTTGCGTCAAATCATCTATACTGCATAACAGTCAAATAAAGGGTCATTGTATTACTTCGTAATATTATACCGTTTCGTAAAATGACTACCTTCAGTTGTTCTTCGGCTTCCATACATTTGTACTCCACCTTGAAGTGTTTCCAGTACTATACCGAAGAACAGTCGAATAGGGGCCGTCATATTACTTTTAAAATTAATTATCAATCATCCCATAATTAACTAACTACATCGCAAGCAAACATAAAAAGTATACTACTCACTAATCATGAAAATAACTAAATCTAGCATAATTAATATAAACGTAATTAATTAAGATAGATAAGGATAGAAAGAACCAGGATTAAATAAGAGAGAGAATAGACTTGAATTAATTGACACAATTCCGAGCGTACACCGAAGATTACAATGCGTTCCGCACTTTCCTTCTATTCCTAATTAAACTTCTAAACTAGTTTAGTTACTAGTTAAAACTAATCTAGAGAAAGAATGTAGAGTGAGAAAGTTGGAGCTTATTTGTAGAGTGAGACAATAAGCTAGGAAGGTGTTTTTCCTAAGAAATGTGTGATAGGAATGGTGTGTCTTGAAATGAACCATGATGCCTCTATTTATAGCTGAAATCCTATGCATGTTAGCCATCCAAGGTGCAAGTTAGCAGGTTTTCAGGGGGGGGGGGGGTGGTACTTGCCCGGAAAGTGGTGGCACATGTACCCTAAAGGCATGGAAAGTGGTAGCACGTGTACCCTAAAGTTGCGGAAAGTGCTAGCACATGTAACAGACGAGTATGAGAAAGGACGGAAAAAGGAGGTACAGATGGGCGGTGACCGGCTGGCGATGGCTGGAGTGAGGCCGACGGCTGCTGGAGGGTGGCTGGTGGCGGCTGGCTTCCGGCCGTCCTGGGTCGTTGCTCATTCGCTCGTTTCTCATTTCATGCGTATCTTCTTTGTTATGCATGTGTTTTTGTCAATTCTTTTTGCGTTGGATTCGTTTTTCAAAAACGAAGACTTTGATGAAAAGAAATCCCTAAGATGTCTCTCTGATCTTTAGATGTCTTGTACGAATCCTTTGAATCTTTCGGCGTACACAAAATCTTTATTTTTCATCCGTTTTTGTTGATTCTTCTTCTGTCAGATTTGTATTTTGAAAACGAAGACCTTGGATAAGATGAATCATAGTGGTGGGCAATTTATCTCAAATTCTTGTTTCGGATGCCTTGTTCTTCAAATGTGCGTAGAATCTTTGTTTTTTGTTCGTTTTTCTTGATTTTTCTCGTGCGACTCTATTTTGACCTTCTTGGCAAATTTTCATTGATTTGTGTATTATTTGAGTCTAAATGCCAAGTATTGTTCCAGAATGGGAGAGATATCGGTAGTAAAAACGTGACTTTTTACGCGATATCAAGTATCCCACACTTAGAACTTTGTTTGTCCTCAAGCAAACTCGAATTTCAAACATGGTTAAAGATAAGTAGATAATGAAATATTTCAGGGCGGAACTTTTACTGAGGGGAATTTGCAAAAATAAAATATTCATGCTTTTAAAAAGGTTGGGTTGTAATCTTTGGGAGCATGCTTTTGATCTTTGATCTTGGATACATGACTAGGCGATCCTCTCAAGGTGGTCACTCCAATCACTCAAAGTGTTTAGGGTTTCCTATTCTAGTATTATCAATTACTCAGAACGCCAGTCATGTATCATTTATCATCATAGGCTTGATCGAGAATCAAATCATTACCTTTTAGGTAAGAGAGAAGTCAATCTAGCCACAATCATTCTAGGAGGAGTGATGTAAGTTTTTTGGAGTGGAGTGTTGTTGATATGAGAGGGGGTTGTGTTGGTTTTTCATGGGTTTCTTCTTTTTTTTTTTTTATAAAGAGGAAAGCTAGAATTTTTGGGAGGATTGACGCCCTTTTTATCGATTTTTGGAAAGAGTCTTTTTCTCCAATTAACTTTCTTTTGTTTGAATTTTTTTTTCTTTGATTTTTTTTCGACGTCATATCCTTATAGCTTCTCTTCTTTCATCTTTCGAACTTTCTATGAAGTTTGAGGGATGCTTTTGAGAGGGTAAGGATAACGTATTTCTTTTTGGTTGTACGGATGGATTTAAGAATGGTGTGATTCGGTCTCCTTTTTACTCACCAGTTCGGATTCGAAATCCAGGAGCAAGTTCCGATTCTAAATGCATACATCGGCACACTCAAGAATCGAAAAAGTGAAGCATTAAAAGTGAATGCTTTATATGGCTCAAGATACCTCATGAATCAAAAATTGGTTAATCAACAAGGTTTTGTATCGATTAATTAATGTTAATCTATCAATACCTAACCTTATGAATGCTTAGAATCGTTTTAAAGTTCTCTGGAAATCGAATGGCAAAAGTCTTTAACCGATTTGACCTAGCTAAGTATTTATATGTTTATGTCAATCTCGGCTCGCAGGCCGATGGCCTCTGCGAGTTGACTCAGCTCGCAGCCCACAACCAAGCCCAGTTCGACTCGGTTCGCAGTCACTCTTGCGACTTGAGATCTCATCTCGCAGAATCAAGTTCTACGACTTGAGATCTCATCTCGCAGGATTAATTTGTAATTCCGTAATCGATATTCGTCTAATACTTTAACATACTAATATATTTAACGAATATTAATACCAAACTAATATCCTTTGCAAATCCAAATCAATTGTATCAACTTGATTACAATAATCACTAGTACTATTACAAGCTAGATTTGTTGTCATACATACATGTCCCAACAGACTCCCCCTTAACAATAGCTCTAGCGTCTATGTTACTATGTCTTCAAGTTGTCTTATGATCTTCACTTGTAAATCTTACTTCCATCATAAATCTTCAATTTGATACAAGTCTAACCATCATTTGATAATCACGTGCTAAATCACCCCATGCTACTGTCGTCAAGATTCTATTTTCATTCAACTTTATCAAATCTTTCTTCGACATGTTCATTAGGTGTCGATGGTCATAAACTCTGAAGATTTCTCTTTCACCACCTTCAACCTCATCATCAGATTCAACCATGACAGCTTCTCCAGTCTCTGAATCCATATGCCAACTCTTCATATTTTCCAAAATATCTTGTGGCATTGTCTTCAATGGAATCTGCTGTACACACTTAACAGACGGATAAATCTTCTTTCTTCTTCTTCTTCCTGTTCTTTGACTTCTCTCTGCTAGTTTAATAGTCTTTCCTTTTCTTGGCTTAATCTTTTCAAATTTATTAGCTCTAACCTCAGTCTTGATTATGTGTTCAACATATCTTCCAACAAAATCATCACTTGGATTATTCAAAGGTAATCGAGCCAAATCTCTAATCTGAAATCTAGGCAAAGAACTAAACACTGCAAGCTTTCGCTCAAAATATTGAACTCCATCAAACCTTTTAATAGCAAACAGCTTCAGCTCAGAGTCAAAGTACCATCCAACAATCCCTCTTTTAGGTTCCCGTTTCCCAGTTATATCAACTTCAGAAACTTCAACCTTCTTTTTCTGTTTTGGAAGTTTTCTAAGAAAAACTGCTAGATTCTTAGTAGGAATCAAGATTTCATCATTTTCATAATCGGTTGAGTCATCGATTTCTTCATCTACATCGACAACTGTTGGACCTTGATCATTTTCAATAATAACTTCTGTCCTAGATGGACTCACATAGTGTTCATCAATATTTGCATCTGGATCTACACCAATGTCTTGTACATTCTTAGGTACAGCAGTCCAATCTTCAGGTAGTAAAAATTCTCCTTCTTCAAGATCAAAATCAATTTCTTCATCGATTTCATCAAGTATATCACTTCCAGAGTCACTTAATTCTAGCATTTCCATACCTACATAAATCAAATTAATAATATAAATTCTTTTATTGATTTCTCTGAATCAATCTAAAAATTTCATTATTTATTTCAATTGTGTTAGTATAATCAATCTATATAACTTATAATTCTTTTATTAATTACCTTGAATCAATCAAAGAATTCTTAAGTCTTATAAACACTTAACAAATATTAATTAACTTTAAATTCTAATTCATTGTGAATAATCACCAAGCATTTAAATTCACTATTAATTACCTTACATAATTTCCAAGACTTAATTGAACTGTTATATCGCAACAACTTAACTTTCAATTATTTCTTTAACTTATATATCATTTGTCTAGTTAAAAACTATCACATTTATAACTTGTTAGTTTACATAAACTCTCAAGTCTAAAATGTCTAAGTTAAAATAAACTTTGACCGCTGAAATATATCAGAACACGCCGCTCGACTTCTCAATGAGTCGGAAGACTTTCGATCACTAATTTATTTAACTTTTTAGAATCAAATAACTTAAACAATTTCTAATATATTTAACTTGTAATAATAATCTCAAGCCGAATATATTATCAAAACTATTAAGTTACAATTATTCAGTTACAATTATAAATTACAATTATAATTCAACTAAATTCTAAGTACACATATCTACACAAGTCTAAGCTGTCTTACCAGCTTCAGTTGTACCCGCATCACTTGTACCAGCACCATCACCACTAACACCAACACATGCAGACTCCCCCTGAATAATAGCTTGCTCACCAGTCTTTGAAGGACCAGTCGGCTCACCATCTTTCTTAGCATTGGGATCATCATCTTTATCATCTCTTCTCTTCTTAGCTAACTCATCCTCTTTGCAAGCTTCTTGATATATCATTATCTCCCCCTGAGCAGACTGTCCTGAATGCACTCTCAAGACCAAACGTTCTAAGCGTTCAAGCTTCAGTCGCTGGGCAGTAAAATCAGCAAGCAAAGTATCATGAGTCTTCAGCAGAGTCAAATGTGATTCACTGAGATGAACCATCTGCTGAGCAAGAGAAACATTTTCAGCCAACAACCCTGGAATCCTGGATTTACTATGTTCCAATTCCTTAACTCTTGACTATAAGGATGTAATCCTTTCAGCATCAGTCGTTGGAATAACAGAAATTGTTGATGGTCCAGGCGGTGTCACTGAAGCAAGATAAGATTCACGTGTAAGTGGTGGAATAGCTTGAGATAACGCTTCCTTGAGAAGACTAGCTGCAAATCTACTAGCTTTATTGGTCGGAAGCTGAGCACCATGCACCAGTTCTGCAACTCCCTCCTCAATAGTCTTGGAGACCATTTCTGGTTCCACGACTCAAGCAGTTTCTCAGCCTGTAACATTAGATATAATTAAAGAAGTAATTGTTACAGATAACTCTGTCTCAATCTCTAATTAAATATTTATAATACTCACAGTACTAAACATTTATCTCATACCTCAGATGGTACAGATACTGGTTCAGTAACCACCGGTATCATCATCTCCACATGCGATGTATCTCGAGAAACTGTCACAGAATTAACTGTCTTAGTTGAACTCCTGATAAACAACAAGTTAAGATAATATAACTCTAAGTAAAACATACCATCCTGAATGGTCAATGTCCTGGAATGCTTATGGCGTAGAGTAATAAAAGGTATATCCTCTTCCTCAGGACCTTCGTCAATAATACTGAAGTCTGGGTCAACTTCCTTAGCCTTCCTCTTCTCCTTCAGTGCTGGATCTGGAATCATCCGAGATCGGTATCCAATATAACCAGCATCTGGAGGTGGAGAAGGAGTACTATCATCATCATCTGAAGCCGATTCACCATCACGGCCTCCAGATGGACCAACATCAGAATCCTTAAAAGGTTAACCCTCAGATCTATCAAGCTGTCCCTGCTCACCCTCAGGTCGAGTGACCGTTGGGTCTGCAGTCTCAGCTCCCTGATCATAATGATATTTATATTTTATAATCAGAAATTTTATCTAATTAACTAAATATCTATAACATTTGCATTATATAATAATAATATGATAATAATGTAACAGCTAAGTACCTATATTACTATATAATTATAAAATTACCTCAGGTTGTGCAACATAACTATCAATATCCTGTAACAAGGGATCAGTAGCATCATCAATCTATATTAAAACCTCATGTAGAACCTCAGCAGCTAGCTCAAGCACAACTTGCTGTCCTGGGTGTTCAGCCTGATGTAAAACATCCTCAATGAGCTCCTGTGACTCTGCTGCTGGTTGAGGTTGAGGTTGAGCTTGTTGTTGTTGAGCTTGAGCTTGAACGTGAGCTCCGACATCCATCCAACCATTGTTTGGTGGAGCAACATAATCAGCATCAAGAAGATGCCCAAAGAGATTAGCTGCCTCAGGTTTGATCTCATCTTTACGCTTGGATAACAGAAAACAAGCGTTGTAACCTCTTAATCCTATGGTCTCAACTTGAAAATCAGCTACATAAGCAGGTAAATTCGGAACTTGATTGCGAATCAGAAGCATGCAAAATCTGGGATAAAGAATAAACTGCGTCCGTACAGCTCCTGTAATCTGTCCGATAAAAGAATTGAAAATATAAGAAGAAAAACTGTATGGTTTATTATAAACCAGTGACAGTACCGCATACATAAGCTCTGGACTGAGCTCATCTAAACCTGACTTCTTGTTTCCAAAAATAGAAACAATCACTGTAAATAAAAATCTCCACTGGCCAAGAACAAAGGCCTTGACAAACTGGCGTCCTCTTCATGGTCCAGAATATCCAGTACGACCTAGAGCTCCTTTTATAAAATCAGCAGAATAAACAGAAGGACTGGTCTCTTGCTCTACAGTTCCCAACTGCAAGATCTGTCGAATATCAGCAGCTGTAAACGAAATCGCATGCTGATTGATCGTCATATGGATAGTAGGCGGATTAACAGCACCATCATATACAATGTTCGTCCAAAACTGTGTAAGAATATCTCTGTTCAGTGGAGGTGACTCGGTAATAGAAAATCGAATTCTCGAACGTGCTAAGTATGTCAAAATCTGCTCAAAGCGCTCAGCACCGCGCTCGTTGACATCTAAGTTCACCAATATGTTGTGACCCTTCTCAAAAGATCTGTTAGCCATATCTGTAATTCAAAATTACACAAATAGCAAAAAGATTAAGTTAACGAACATTAGATAATTTACACTTTAACGTATTATGATCAAAAAGATCATCAAACGTCTAAGTATACTATCAACTTAACGTAATTCACTGAAACTTAATTGAATTAACTTTTCAATTATATTCTGTAAATTATATATAAAGTCCGTTAGGTAAGAATAACAATTTGAGTTATCATACCGCCGATAAATATCAGGACACGCTGCTCGACTACGCTATGAGTCGGAAGACTTTCGATATGAAATAACTTAAATTCTTAAGATATTACACATATTTTAACTTATAAACAAAAGTTCTTAAGTCTAAATGTATATAAATGAGTAACTTGTTAATTATTTGTAACCAAGAGATTCTCAAATCGAAAACAAGTTATATTTCTTAAATTGTAAATTTAACTTTATTTCACAAAGTCAACTGAAGTCAACAAGTTAAATTCAGTTCTCAAAGTCAAATAAAATTAATCATAAATTTTAATTTGCAAAAATTAAATAAGTAACTCAACTCGCTTCGCATAAAATCTGCGAGTTGAACTCGACTCGCTTCAGTCAATTGAAGTCAAACGAGGTGAATTCGTTTTGCTTCGGTCAACTGAAGTCAAACAAGGTGAGATTGTTTTGATTCGGTCAATTGAAGTCAAATGTTTAATCTCGTCTCGCATCGGTCATGGTCTCGGCTCGCAGGAGCGGGATGCGAGGCGAGATAGATCTCACTTCGCATGACCAACGGTTTAACGAAATCAAATCACAAATCACCGATCAAATGTGTTTCGAAGCAATTAATCTATTAAGATATGTTCAATAAACATCTATTAATCATTAGAAACAAGTTTTAGGTTTTCTAAATCACTAATTTGTACAAAATTCGTGATAAACTAAACCGACACATTCAAAAACATAAATCGATCAATTTCTCACAAATTACACGGTGAAAATCTCATGAAACTTACTTCAAAAGATGAGTAATCAAAAGTTGTAAAAGTTCCACGAATCGAAAAACCCTTCCTCTTAGTATATAATCAGAAATCAACCAAAAGTGAATTTCGGTTCGTTTCGCCAAAAGATCAATTCGCAGAGGTGTTTGGGTTCGGTTCGCAGAGTAAATGTCAAGTGTGGGTTGGACTCGTTGGACTTGCCCCGTTTATACTATTTACTCGCTTCGCAGCACTAGTCTCGCTTCGCAGCATTGACTAGTCAAATTCGCAAGTTTTTACCAAAAACGCGAATTTAGCAATTAGTAGAAATTAAAACCCATATATATCGTACAAGTCTAAAATAAATATTATTTTTCACTTGTATTTGTTACATTTATTCAACACGGATATAAGATAACTAGTTTAATTTAATTCCAAAGGGTAAACACTAAATAAGACAAGAATAATAATTAAAACTTTTATTTATTAATTCTAAGAAATAATTACAAAACTTAAAATAATAAAACTACTAACATTCTAAGAAAATAAACTAACTTAATAGAAAACACTTAAAATTTTAACTGCTTAGGGATCATATTAGAAAGAATAAGATAACATTATTACAAGTTAACAAGTTTAAGACAATTGTTAGTATACATACCTCATGAAATTCATATAAGCACAATAAAATCACAACTTTAATCAGTAATAAACTTATATTAATAAAATTATATCTTATGTACCTTTATCCCCATGAGATAACACTTCTTTGAAAAATAACTTATTATTTCTTATTATTCACAAAGGTGAATGTTCGAATATCATAGACAGTTCAAGATGATTACCGATATTATGTTCCACATAAACAAATTACACACAAATTTCTGAGAAAAACTTTTATTGTTAATGTGCACAATATCTAGTGTTTTCTACTATACAACATACTGAAGAATTCAAGTACAACACATAACATTGTATCTTGTATTAGCAGGGTAGAGGTTACTAAATGATGTTCTTTAGAAGCATATAACATACACTTGACACTAGATACTTTGTATCTTTCATATGTAAGCTAGAGGTTACTAAATGATGCTCTTTAGAAACATATAACTCACCTTTTGACATTATGATACTTTGTATCATTTTTTTTTAGATCACGGTGCATGGCAGTACTTAAGACATATGTCATACGTTATATAGCAGATCACATAAGATAAAACACATGAAAGTTATACTTTTTAACTGCTCGGAAATCTTAGCATAACCTGCCTACCAATAAATCGTATGATGAACCTGACTAGACTTAAGTTATTCTTATCACTTTTTAAGTAAAAGGACAAGTTATAATCAGTGGATATAGTTGTATAATAAGATAAATATAAGTGTAATCCTAGTTAAAAATCGTTATTCTAGTGCAACTTATAGGAATCTACTAACACATCGTACTTAATACTTAAGGTTATTATTCTTAGGCTTATTCTCCAAATGTACTATCATCTCCCAAGTTTTTACAGCTAAAAACTTAAAGCTTTTTCTAAAAGAACTTCTTTTGTTCTTTTATTGGAGGCGATTCCCCGCAGGTAACAAGCAGTTGAATGCTATACGCCCACCTTTTTTTTTTTTTTTTAAGTACACAAAAATAACTATTAACTATTACAAAAATACCCTTGGAAGATAATCACTCTGGATTTCTCATTCCATTCAGTTGAACCAATGTCTCAAATCTTGCTCTGTCAAACGCCTTCGTGTAGAGGTCTGCTAAGTTATCCTCAGTCGGAACCTTAACTAACCTTATCATTTTCTTCTCAGCACAGTCTCTAATGAAATGATGTCGAATATCAATATGCTTAGTTTTACTGTGCTTCACAGGATTGTTGGTTATCGACATAGTAGATTCGTTATCAATCATCATAGGAGTATTGGTTATGATTAACCCATAATCCCGCAGTTCCTGTTGTATCCAAAGAACTTGAGAACAACAGCTGCCAGCTGCAACATACTCAGCTTCACATGTAGAGATGGCTACTGAGCTTTGCTTCTTGCACTGCCAAGATACTAATCTACCTCCTAAGAATTGACATCCTCCAGTCGTAGATTTCCTATTGTGATTGCATCCTCCATAATCCGAATTAGTATATGCTACTAGATCTAAGTCTCCATCATTTGGATACCAAAGTCCCAGCTTCGGTTGCCCTTTGAGATAACGAAAGATCCGTTTAACAGCCTGCATATATGACTCTTTCGGATTGGCCTGATATCTTGCGCACAGAAAAACAGCAAACATAATATCAGGTCTAGAGGCGGTCAAATACATTAGTGATCCAATCATGGCCATATATAGAGTAGGATCCACATCCTGATCACTTGATGTATCCGGACCTAGTTTGTGATTAACTGGAATCAGAGTATTGTAGACTTTACTTTCATCCATCTTGAAGCGTTCTTATAGCTCATAAACATATTTAGATTGATGAATAAAGAATACATCCTTCTTCTGGTCAACTTGTAACCCTAAGAAGAATTTCAACTCTCCCATTGCAGACATCTTAAACCTTTTTCTCATGACTTTCTCAAATTCTTGACACATCTTTTCATCAGAAGATCCAAAGATAATGTCATCAACATAAACTTGTACTAATAGAAAGTCTTTCTTGTTCCATTTTACAAACAATGTACTATCAATTGCTCCTCTTGTAAATCCATTATCAAGTAGATACGTTGATAGTGTTGCATACCACATCCTCGGTGCTTGATGTAATCCATATAGAGCCTTATTCATACGATATACTCTATCTGGATACTCATGATCAGCAAACCCTGGAGGTTGAGCAACATACACCAATTCTTCCACTTTGCCATACAAAAAGGCACTCTTAACATCCAACTGATAAACCTTGATATCATAAAATGATGCAAATGCTAAGAATACTCTGATTGCTTCTAGCCTAGCAACTGGTGCAAACACTTCGTTGTAATCTATGCCTTCTTGTTGATTAAAACCTTGAACCACTAGACGTGCTTTATTGCGAGTAATGACTCCCTGGTCATCTCTCTTACACTTAAATACCCATCTAGTTCCAATTGGATATTCTCCCTTTGGTAGGTCAACCAACTCCCAAACTTGTAATTTTGAGAACTGTTGCAGTTCTTCTTGCATAGCTTCAACCCACGAGCTTTCTTTTGAGAGCCATTTGCACATTTTTAGGCTCAACTTGTGAGATAAAGCATGAATATAGACATTGATTAGGAATCCCTGTCTCTTTCATAGCAGTATACAAGCTTTCTAAATCTTCAGAAGTACTAGCTTTAGATTGAGTCCTAGTCTGAACAGGAGTATTAATATCACCGATGATATTTTTAACGGGATGATTCTTACTCATTCTTGTAACCGGTATAGGGTCAACTATTAACTCATCTCCTAAGTTAGTACCAATCTCTTCTAATGAAGGCATTTCTTCTGAACTTGCTGAAGAGATCTTTAAATGGTTCAAAGAAGTAAGCACATCATCAAACGTCGTTTGAAGATCCTTTTCAGAATCATCTGTTTCTTGATACTTATCCTTTGAAAACTGTTGAGACCCACTTGAAGAAGCTTCATTTGAGTCATCTGTTGTCCTGATTCCAGAAATCGGCACACTCGATGTTGAAGACGAACCATTATCCAAGTCTCCAGTCAATAAATGTTGTGAAATCTCTGAATCACTGACAAAGTCACTTATGGGAACTTTAAATGACTGAAAGAGATCGGAATAGTCAAATTGCCAATCTAATCCCTTATGCACATCCGGTGTATAGCTTGTTACTTCAATGTTATAAACTATCTCCAGACGACTAGTGACCTTATTGAAAACCCTTTTATTTGGAGAATTAGGCATATAACCCAAGAAAAAACCTTCGTCAGCCTTCTCACCAAATTTAGCTTGATTCCCGGTTTTCAATATTGTACAAGCAACTCCAAAGGGTTCAAATCCTTTTAAGTTTGGTTTCTTATTGAGAAAAGGCTGAGTTCTTCTGGAATTAGAGAGAGAGAATAGAGAGAGTGTAGAGTGAAAATGGAGAGAAAAGAGAGAAGTTGGTGGAGTGTAGAATGAGGAGTGAGGTGGAGTGTGGGGAGAAAACCCTTGCATGAAATGTGAATGGGGAAGGGAATTGGAATGGGCAGCCATGTGGGGAAGAGGGGGCCGGCCAAGGGGGGCCCCACTCAGGGGTATTTTGGTCATTTTCCATTCCTAGCTATATTTGTTACGTTTTACGTTCGTTTACTCGTTCGGTTTGGTGTTAAATGTTTAATACGCGTTTTTAAGTAACGATTTAGGTTTCAATATTTTCATTTGAAGTATTCATTATAAATACTTGAAAAACATTTACAAAAACGATTCGTTAATTTAATGATCTCGATTTGCGCGTTCGTCGTACGGATTTTAAATCGCGTGACGTTTTATTTGGACGTTTTTAGTTATCGTTTATAGACACGATATATTAATTGATTGGTTCACTCTAAATAATATATTTTAGAGTCAAAAATGTATTTTGACTTTCGATCGATTGTCGGGCGCGTTCTGTGCGTTTTCGTTGCGTTTGAGACATTTTAATCGAAACGTCTAGGTTTTTCGGGTATTATTATATTAAATAATAATATATGATAAATAACTTCTAAAAATAGATTTAAGTTATTTATAAAAATGTTTTCACCAACGTCGTATTTTCTGTCGGACTCCGTCCGATTGTTTTGCACAATTTTACCAAATTGCGTGAGCGTAATTACAACGAATTATGTAGCGTAATATAATTCAATTACGGAAGTGTATATTCACATAAATATACAAATAGATACAAGTAATTACAAGTATTTAGCCTAATACTAAACTAAACACACGTAATTAGGGTTTCTAGAGGGTTAATCAGTAACCCTAAATCGTCGGGTGTCACATTCTCCCCCTGTTAGGAGAATTTCATCCCGAAATTAGCTTGCTGTTGTGGTCTGTGAGGTATCTAAGAATAGATGTGGATGTTTCAGTCGCATTTGGTCTTCCCGTTCCCAAGTGAATTCAGGACCGCGCCTAGGGACTTTAACGATGGGAATACGACTCTGTTTCAAACGTTTGACCTCACGGTCCATGATCTCAATAGGTTCCTCGACGAAATGGAGTTTGTCATCAATGTGGATTTCATCGAGCGGGATTACAAATGTCTCATCAGACAGACATTTCTTTAGGTTAGAAATGTAGAATGTGTTGTGCACGCTACTTAGTTGCGGTGGTAGCTGCAGTCGATATGCCACCGGACCAATTCTTTCAAGAATCTCAAAAGGTCCGATGTACCTGGGGTTTAGTTTGCCGCGTTTGCCAAAACGAATAACACCTTTCCAAGGTGATACTTTTAAGAGTACTCGATCCCCAACCTGGAACTCGAGTGGTTTGCGTCTCACGTCAGCATAGCTTTTCTGACGATCACGTGCGGCTTTCAGCCGGTTTTGAATAGTCACGATTTTCTCGGTTGTTTCATGGATGATTTCAGGACCAGTGAGTTGGCTTTCGCCGATTTTGGTCCAACAAATGGGTGATTGGCACTTTCTCCCATAGAGTGCCTCGAATGGTGCAGCATTAATGCTGGTGTGGTAACTGTTGTTGTAGGAAAATTCACACAAAGGTAGGTGGTTTTCCCATGTGTTTCCGAAGTCAACTACGCAAGCTCGTAGCATGTCTTCTAAGGTTTGAATGGTCCGTTCACTCTGACCATCGGTTTGCGAATGATAAGCAGTACTGAAATCGAGGCGAGTACCAAGGGCTCGTTGAAGTGTTTGCCAGAATCGAGAGGTGAAGCGGCTATCTCTATCTGAGATGATTGAAATGGGAATACCATGTCGTGCCACAACCTCTTTAATGTAGATGCGAGCCAGACGCTCCATCTTGTCGGTTTCTTTGATGGCTAAGAAATGGGCAGATTTCGTGCGACGATCGACGATCACCCAAATGGTATCGCAACCGCTCGGTGTTTTCGGTAGTTTCGTGATGAAGTCCATGGTTATGTTTTCCCATTTCCATTGAGGTATCTCAGGTTGTTGTAGCAATCCGGAAGGTTTCTGGTATTCGGCCTTAACCTTGGAACATGTTAAACATTTGCTAACATAAGTGGCTATGTCAGCCTTCATGTTGGGCCACCAATACTGTTGTTTGATGTCATGATACATCTTGTCGGAACCAGGGTGTATAGAGTATCGAGATTTGTGAGCTTCATCCATCACCAAATTTCGTAGGTTTCCAAGGTTTGGTAACCAGATTCGGTTGGAGAAGTATCGGGTTCCGTTGGATTTGATTTCTAATTGTTTTTCCATGCCTCGCAAGGCTTCGTTTCTGATGTTGTCGTTTTTGAGTGCTTCGAGTTGAGCGGTGTGGATTTGAATGATGAGATCATTGTGAATGGTTAAACTAAGGGCTCGAACACGAAGGGGTTTTGAACGTTCTTTTCGGCTGAGGGCATCAGCAACAACGTTTGTTTTGCCAGGATGGTATTTAATTTCGCAGTCATAATCGGTAAGCAACTCGACCCAGCGACGTTGCCTCATGTTGAGATCTTTTTGATCAAATATGTGTTGGAGACTTTTGTGATCTGTAAAGATGGTGCACTTAGTGCCATAAAGGTAATGTCTCCAGATTTTGAGGGCAAATACGACAGCTCCGAGTTCAAGGTCATGAGTGGTATAATTCTTTTCGTGGATTTTGAGCTGTCGAGAGGCATAAGCAATGACTTTTTCGCGTTGCATTAATACACAACCTAGTCCTTGGCGTGAGGCGTCGCAGTAAACTATGAAGTCATCGGTACCTTCGGGTAAGGACAGGATTGGTGCACTGCAGAGTTTCTGTTTCAGAAGTTGGAAGGCGGACTCCTGTTTATCGGTCCAGTCGAATTTCTTGTCTTTCTGAGTCAGTGAGGTTAAAGGCAAGGCTATCTTGGAGAAATTCTCAATGAATCGTCGATAATATCCGGCGAGACCTAAGAATTGTCGTACCTCAGTTAGTGTGGTTGGTGCTTCCCAGCACTTAATGGCATCGATCTTAGCTGGATCAACACGTATCCCTTGACTGTCAACGACATGCCCTAGGAATTGTACGGTTCGCATCCAGAACTCACACTTGGAGAACTTGGCGTATAACTCCTCGTGTCTGAGTAATTCCAAGATGGTTTTCAGGTGTTGGCCATGTTCGGTTTCGTTGCGAGAGTAGATCAAGATGTCATCAATGAACACGATGACAAAGTTATCTAGGT
This sequence comes from Pseudognaphalium luteoalbum, assembly GCA_963422505.1. Taxonomy (NCBI): domain Eukaryota; kingdom Viridiplantae; phylum Streptophyta; class Magnoliopsida; order Asterales; family Asteraceae; genus Pseudognaphalium; species Pseudognaphalium luteoalbum. Next base: position 51,221,979 of record OY730198.1, on the reverse strand, counting down.
AGGGTTTGCACACCCAATTCATAAGGTCCATGAATACAGCCGGTGCATTGGTTAAGCCAAAAGGCATCACTTGAAATTCGTAATGCCCATAGCGGGTTCTGAAAGCTGTTTTTGGGATGTCGGAGTCTCGAACTCGAAGTTGATGATAACCCGACCGTAGGTCGATTTTCGAGTAGAAGCTCGAACCTTGAAGTTGGTCAAACAGGTCATCAATTGTTGGAAGTGGGTATCGATTCTTGATGGTAAGTTTGTTCAGTTCGCGGTAGTCAATACACATTCTGAAGGATCCGTCCTTCTTTTTAATGAATAGGACCGGAGCTCCCCAAGGTGAGGAACTTGGTCGGATGAATCCCTTGTCCAGGAGTTCCTGTAATTGAGTGGATAACTCCTGCAACTCGGATGGGGCTAATCTGTACGGGGCTCGTGCCACGGGTGCAGCTCCGGGCACAAGATCAATTTGGAATTCGACTTGTCTAGGCGGGGGTAGGCCTGGCAAGTCTTCGGGAAAGACTTCTGGATAGTCTCGGACGATGGGCACATCCTCAAGTTGCTCTTCAGCCGACCTCTTTTCGGTTACATGTGCGAGAATTGCCGAGTACCCTTTCCTTAGGTACTTTTGAGTTTTCATACAGGATATAATGTTCAGGTTTCGCCTACCAGTCTCACCCTGTATGATCAAGGTTTCACCGGTAGTGAGTGGTATGCGCACGATCTTCTCGAAACAAATGATTTCGGCACGGTGTTTGGATAACCAGTCCATGCCCACGATGATATCGAAGCTTCCGATTTCCACGGGGATGAGGTCTATAGGGAACAGTTCGTTGGCGAGGTTTAAAGTGCAATTTGGTATTACACTATTGGCCTCGATAAGTTTGCCATTCGCTAATTCTACAGTGTACTTAGCATCTAAGGCAAGGGGTGTGATGTTTAGTAATGGACAGAATTTATCGGATATGAAACTTTTATCAGCTCCAGTATCGAATAAAACAGAAGTGGTTAAATCGTTGAGGAGGAACATACCAGTGACAACGTTGGGGTCTTGACGAGCTTCTCCAGCATTGAGTACAAAAGCTCGACCGTGAGGGTTGTTGTTGTTATTGTTGTTCCTGTTGTTGTTGTTGTTGCGTTTCGGGCAGTTGTTTCTGAAGTGGCTAGTGTCGCCGCACTCGAAACAAGCCTTTGGTGTGTTAGGGTTGGTGTTTGGGTTGGGGGTTCTGCAATCTTTGGCTAGGTGTCCCTGTCATTTGCACTTAGTACAGGTACAAGGGCCATCGTGGTGTCGTGTACATTTGGAACAGTAAGGTTTGTTCCCAACGTACCCTTTTTTGTCCCCCGACCCTGAACCAGAGGTGTAGGCCTTAACAGTCTCGGCCTTTTTGTTTGACTGCTGTTGATGTTGGTTGTGGTTGTTGTCGGACCATTTCCTTTTGTTGTCCCCGATGGCTTTCTCAGTGGTTGTTCCTCGGCGGACAATCTGGGCCATGAGTTCATGTGCCATGCGGACAGCACTTTGGATGGTCCCGGGTCTTGATGAGATGACGTTACCTTGGATTGATTCTGGTAGCCCCCAAATGTATCTCTCGATACGTTTGTATTCGGGGTCCACCATAGATGGGCATAAGACAGATAGCTGGTGGAATCGAGTGGTGTAGGTGGTGATGTCGTTTCCCTGAACAGAGAGTTTCCAAAATTCTTCCTCAAGTTGTTGCAGTTGCTCACGGGGACAGTACTCTTCCCTGAGCATTGTTTTGAAGTCTTCCCATGGAAGTTGGTATGCGACATCAATTCCCTGGGTCTGGGAGTAAGAGTTCCACCAGGTGAGTGCACCTTCAGATAAGGTGCAGGTGGAGAATTTGACTTTGTCCTCCTCAGCACAGTTGCAGATTCGAAAAACAGATTCGGTCTTTTCGATCCAAAGTATCAGACCGATAGCTCCTTCAGATCCCTTGAAGTATAAGGGTTTATAGTTCAAGAAGTCCTTATAGGTGCAGGGTTTTGGAGTAGATGTGTTAGCAGGTGCGCCTCCGCCGCCCGGATTTTGTTGGGCAACAAGGACTTGAGCTACGCTCTGTGCAATGACTTGAGCGATTTCGGTGTCGGTGTAAGTATGTCGTCTTGGAGGCATGATGCTGAACAACAATGAAATGAGACATATAAGAGGTTTGCGCGAGGTTATGATATATCAGATGTGTATATATATATAATGAGATAATATATAACAACTCAGAATGATAACCAGATTTCATTAAACAGAAAAGTTGAATACAGAGTACGAGTTTCAAGAGACAACAATCACAAGCATTACAAAAGATACCGGGAATGTTACATCCGGTCTGAATTTAAAAGTTTACAGAACAAAATAAAGGGTAATAAGTTTGAGTACATCCCGCCTCAATAGGTTACAATAGGAGGAAAAGATCTATTCCTGACGCAGGTTTACTCGTGACATTAGAGTGACGAGGCGATTCATAGTATCCGCAAGTCTACTTGTTTGCCTGGCACCTTCTTCAGCTAACGTTAGTCGCTGCTCAAGTGCACGAGCATACTCCTCGGCTTCCCATGAACGTTGTTCACTTTCTTCCAACCTTGCTTGTAGGATGTCGGTAGCGCTCCTGTCATCTATAACTTGTTGATGAATCATTTCTAGAGTACGGTTCGTGCTTTCATGTTCTCGAAGAAGTTGTGTTATGCGATCATCGGTTCGGTATAACAGGTAGTTTTCTACTATATAATGATCTCGTTCTAGGATTTCGAGCCTTTCTTTGTGACGATGAAGTCGGGCTGCTAACACCGGTACAGTATGGTGTATTGGTTCTTGTGTGTACGGGGAGATGTCCATAGGGTCAGCAGGAATCTGTATTGCTTCCTCAGACCTCCAAGTGTTTAAGGTTGTAGGGAGCCAGTCCCACCTACGGGCGTATGCCAAATGGCGGTTATCAGTTGAGGCGTTGGCATTAGAGTTTGAGTAAGGGTTTGCTCGGGATGATCCGGCATTCCCTCGACGTCTTTGTACTACCCGGGCTTCGCCGGTCATGTAGTACAGAGGTTCGGGAGAGTTTGGAGTTGTAGGAATAGGTAAGGGTGTGGTACCCCTAGTAGTGGACCGCGTTTGAGTTTCGTTGTTCAAGCCGGTTGACGATACGTTAGAAGAGTCTGCCATTTCTGTGGCAAGGAGTTTAGTATACGAGAGGTTAAGGTTATATAAAGAAATATAATAACCTAGCACATAAGCACGTATAGGGTTGGTCCCGTTTCTATCCTCGGTCAAAGTCTTCTAATGCATTCCCATTCACTATAACCATTTCAGGTCTTGCATCAATTCTCCTTTAATTGTACATAGTTGATCAGGCTATGTTAAATTAAATTCAAATGATGCAATCGCTGAACCAGTCATAATAAACAAGAATACTAACCCTATGGTTATAGTCTAGGTCACTAATGCAATCCTAGTTCGCTATAACCTTTGGCTCTGATACCAATCTGTCGCACCCCCAAAACACGTGGCAGCGGAAACGGGAGGTGTCACGGGGGCGCCGACCAAATCCAATATCATTAACACAAAGATCAAGCAAACGACCTCTATATGAGACGTTTGAAAATATTACATTACCATAATTCAAATGTTTACAAAACAATTCTGGAGTTCGCATAAACCGTTTAGAGATTTCTAATACATTACTGAATTTACAAAATACAGCTACATGCAATCTAATCTCTTGATGTTTTGAAAACAATGCGCTCGAGCTAAGCTTTCCAAAAGCTTCCTACTGCGGCGGGTTACCTGAGAAATACATACTAAAAGGTCAACATAAAGTTGGTGAGTTCATAGGTTTGTTAAGTAATCAGTTGCTAAAATGATCCACAAGATTTCCAAGTTTTGCATCATTCGTCAATGATAAATAAAAGTATCGTTATCCAACGACAAGTAAAAGTATTGCATACAGCAATATAAGTATACCATTTGCATGAGTCTCATAGTCAAGCTTAACGTTGTTTGCCTCCGGTAAGTGTACTAATCCGATACACTTCTAAATCACAAGTAATACTGCGCCCGTGGGTTGGCTAGCGCGACTAGCCCGGACGAGGTTTGTCAAACCCTGATGGTACCACCCAATAATACTCACGCACAAATTTTAATGACTATGATAAGTAGAGGACTTTAGTGGATTATTCAGGTCTCATGCAATCCGTACAGAAAAGTTGTTTCCAGTACTTGTGATCATAAAGCAGTTTATAAAACAGTTGTATGTATTCTCACCCAGTGAAAAACAGTAAAAAGGGGCTATGAAACTCACCAGAGTTGAGCAGGTAGCAAGCAATATCAAATATTAGCAAATAGCGGGTGTTCTCGTTCCCGTGTGCAACCTCCTAACGCCCTAGACGTATGAGGTTGTATAAGTAGATGTCTCAAAAGACCATCTATAGCGATTGTATAAGTGGGGGTTAATGTCCACTTAAGCCAATCGGGTAGGTGGGGGTTTTATGTCCACCTAAAGCTAGTTCATCAACTAGTATGTCCAAATAGTAGTTCAAGTTCGTTTATCGAAAACGCGTACGACCCGTTGGTGAAAGATTGTAATAATAATTCGTTAAGACATTATCATTATGATGTTGTATCGTGTGCTTACAAAACATATTTTATGTGTTACTGAGTTATATCGTATAAGTTTAGATGTCACAAAAAGTTCAACACTTAGTGTGAAATCTAGTTTTAAAGTTTCTGTTTAGGCGTCACTTAGGGCGTCACTCAGGGGCGTCAATCAAGGCGTCATTCAGGGGCGTCACTTAGTTGGTTAGCGGCACTAGGTCAAGTGACGTTAAATGTGATTTTTAAGTTGGCAGCGTCACTTGGGGTAGTGACGCTATATGCGGCACTTGGTTCAGGCGTCACTAATGGTAAGTGACGCTATAGGCACCACTTGGGTAAGTGTCGCTGGTAGGGCGGCACTTACAGCTGATCTAATTTCAATTTTAAATCCAAGTGCTCTAAGTGTCGGTTTCTTTCGGGAAACTTTCTAAAATTAGTTTTTGGTCCAAGTTACTAATTAAGTCACCCAAACCCTTTTTTGTTACCACTTTCCAAATATAGTAAGTTTTTCGAAAACGAGCCACTTTTGTTGACTTGGTCAAACTTACTCGGTTTGACCCGAAACTTTCACCCAACCCAAATATCAGTTTATAGGGTCTAAATATGTTGTCGGTTCATGTCGGAGTTCACCAATAATCTTGGTTTTTATACAAGTCCAAAAACAGTCCATATTTATGTTTTTCGGTTTTGTCGGTTCACTTCCTTTATTTTTCTTCACTAGTTATATTCCGAGTTAGAGTCCACAATTTTTACCAATTGTTCTACCATGTGTCTAGAGGTTAACTTAATTTTTCCAGTAATTATAGTGTCCATCTTGATAGGTATAAAATTTATGGGTAGAACCATACTCAGTTTTCAAGCACATGCAGACCAGTCGCATAGATTCGTATTTATGTGAAAATCCGTAGATTTCTGGAAAGAGCCACAGAAGAACTTTTTGTAGATCTTTTCAATACGCAACTTTTAAAACAAAATGCATCTTCTAATTCTTTGTAGAACTCAAGTTATGGTCGATTTACTAAACTGACTTTTCTGGACAGATTGTATACCTTTGTGTATAAATTCATAAAAACGTATTTTAACATATATTTTGGACATAAACTTGTTGGATGAGCTTAATAACATGTATTTCAGTAATATTAAAGTAAAATAAGTGAGAGAGTTAGTGTTTCTTACAAATAAATTGGTGAGGAAGAATAAGAGATGATGATGAACTTGTGCTTGGTTCCTTTCCTTACTTAATCAATGGTGGTGTTTGAGGGTGGTTTGATGAAGATTTTTGGGTGGAGAAAAGGTTGAGTTCTTCTGGAATTAGAGAGAGAGAATAGAGAGAGTGTAGAGTGAAAATGGAGAGAAAAGAGAGAAGTTGGTGGAGTGTAGAATGAGGAGTGAGGTGGAGTGTGGGGAGAAAACCCTTGCATGAAATGTGAATGGGGAAGGGAATTGGAATGGGCAGCCATGTGGGGAAGAGGGGGCCGGCCAAGGGGGGGCCCACTCAGGGGTATTTTGGTCATTTTCCATTCCTAGCTTTATTTGTTGCGTTTTACGTTCGTTTACTCGTTCGGTTTGGTGTTAAATGTTTAATACGCGTTTTTAAGTAACGATTTAGGTTTCAATATTTTCATTTGAAGTATTCATTATAAATACTTGAAAAACATTTACAAAAACGATTCGTTAATTTAATGATCTCGATTTGCGCGTTCGTCGTACGGATTTTAAATCGCGTGACGTTTTATTTGGACGTTTTTAGTTATCGTTTATAGACACGATATATTAATTGATTGGTTCACTCTAAATAATATACTTTAGAGTCAAAAATGTATTTTGACTTTCGATCGATTGTCGGGCGCGTTCTGCGCGTTTTCGTTGCGTTTGAGACGTTTTAATCGAAACGTCTAGGTTTTTCGGGTATTATTATATCAAATAATAATATATGATAAATAACTTCTAAAAATAGATTTAAGTTATTTATAAAAATATTTTCACCAATGTCGTATTTTCTGTCGGACTCCGTCCGGTTGTTTTGCATAATTTTACCAAATTGCGTGAGCGTAATTACAACGAATTACGTAGCGTAATATAATTCAATTACGGAAGTGTATATTCACATAAATATACAAATAGATACAAGTAATTACAAGTATTTAGCCTAATACTAAACTAAACACACGTAATTAGGGTTTCTAGAGGGTTAATCAGTAACCCTAAATCGTCGGGTGTCACAGTTGAGCAACATACACCAATTCTTCCACTTTGCCATACAAAAAGGCACTCTTAATATCCAACTGATAAACTTTTATATCATAGAATGATGCGAATGCTAAGAATACTCTAATTGCTTCTAGCCTAGCAACTGGTGCAAACACTTCGTTGTAATCTATACCCTCTTGTTGATTAAAACCTTGAACCACTAGACGAGCTTTATTGCGAGTAATGACTCCCCGGTCATCTCTCTTACACTTAAATACCCATCTAGTTCCAATTGGATATTCTCCCTTTGGAAGGTTAACCAACTCCCAAACTCGTAATTTGAAAACTGTTGCAGTTCTTCTTGCATAGCTTCAACCCACGAGCTTTCTTTGAGAGCCATTTGCACATTTTTAGGCTCAACTTGTGAGATAAAGCATGAATATAGACATTGATTAGGAATCCCTGTCTCTTTCATAGCAGTATACAAGCTTTCTAAATTTTCAGATGTACTAGCTTTAGATTGAGTCCTAGTTTGAACAGGAGTATTAATATCACCGATGATGTTTTCAACGGGATGATTCTTACTCATTCTTGTAACCGGTATAGGGTCAACTATTAACTCATCTCCTAAGTTAGTACCAATCTCTTCTAATGAAGGCATCTCTTCTGAACTTGATGAGGAGATCTTTAAATGGTTCAAAGAAGTAAGTACATCATCAAACGTCGTTTGAAGATCCACTTCAGAATCTTCTGTTTCTTGATACTTATCCTTTGAAAATTGTTGAGACCCACTTGAAGAAGCTTCATTTGAGAAGGACCATTGTCCAAGTCTCCATTCAATAAGTGCCGTGAAATCTCTGAATCACTGACAAAGTCACTTATGGGAACTTTAAATCACTGAAAGAGATCGGAATAGTCAAATTGCCAATCTAATCCCTTATGCACATCTGGTGTATAACTTTTAACTTCAATGTTATAAACTATCTCCAGACGACTAGTGACTTTATTGAAAACCCTTTTATTTGGAGAATTAGGCATATAACCCAAGAAAAATCCTTCGTCAGCCTTCTCACCAAATTTAGCTTGATTCCTAGTTTTCAATATTGTACAAGCAACTCCAAAGGGTTCAAATCCTTTTAAGTTTGGTTTCTTATTGTTCAAAAGCTCATAACAAGTCTTGTTATGATTTTTCACCGTAAGAACTCTATTCAGAACATGACATGCTATATTCACTGCTTCTGCCCAAAAGATGACCGGAAGCTTTGAATCTGCAAGCACTGTTCTAGCATCTTCAATCAACGTTCTGTTCTTCCTTTCAGCCACACCATTCTGTTGAGGTTCATATGGTGCACTGAATTGATGAATTATCCCTTTGCTTAAGCAATAGATATCTAACGTCGAATTCTTGAATTTTGTTCCGTTATCACTACGAATACGCTTAACTCTCATTTTGTATACATTTTCAGATTGATCTAGAAACTCAATTAGAATACCTGGAGTTTCATCCTTAGATCCTAAGAAAAATACCCACGAGAATCTAGAATAGTCATCTATGACAACTAAACAATACCATTTGCCACCTATGGTTCTTTTGCTTATTGGGCCGAAGAGATCCATATGTAGCAACTCAAATGGTGAGGAGATTGAAACTCAGTCTTAGATCAGTGCGGTTTCTTATGCTGCTTTCCTTTCAAACAAGGAACACACTTATCCTCAGACTCGAAACGTTTTTGCGGTACACCCAAAACTAAACCATTTTTGGTTATGTAGTTCATCTTTCTCCAGTTTAGGTGTGCCATTCTCATATGCCATAGTAGCGCGTCTGCTTCTGAAGCCTTGGATAGTAAACATGTAGATACCATTGAAGAATTAGGAACACCCATGTTTATCGCATAGATATCCTTTTTCCTTAGTGCCCTCATCAATATCTATTCTTCAGGGATTGTGAAGCCTGGCTTCAGGACTAAAGCCTCCTTTTCATTAAAATGAATTGGATGACCTTTATCGCAGACTTGGGAAACACTCACTAGGTTATGAGTTAGTTCTTCAACATAATTCACATCCTCTAGAGTCAAAGTTCCATTTGAAACTTTTCCTTTCCCAGTAATTACTCCTCCTTTGTCTCCTGCAAAATTGAATTTTTTCTTGAAACCTTCTCTGAAGTCCTTCAGTAGACTTCGTTCACCTGTCATGTGTCTTGAGCATCCACTGTCTACATACCACCAGCTGTCCTTGTGCACAGTCTGCTCCTACACATAACAAGTTGTACACAGTTAGTTATCAAGAGGGACCCAAGCCATTACGGTCTTGGTTTGTCCCTGATCATCTACAATCTGAACCTCCTTAAAGTAACCATAACTATTCCCATCGGGAGTCTTGGTAACCTTCACGGAAGCTTGAGATTGTTGATGACCTGTAGTCTTAGGCCTATGAGGAGAGTGAGTAGAAAACCTCCTACGCACAAACTTAGTTCCCTGTGCACTCGAAGTAGAGACATTCTCAAATTGACTATGGTTTCTACTTGGGGTCCTAAACCTCGAAGGTGTCTTATCTCTTGACTTATTGAAAGTATTTTCGTTTAGAGTATAAGCCCTTTTAGGTTTAGGTGGAGAGACACTATGATTACTATCTCTTTTCAGAATGTTTACAGGTTTGCTTCCTAATCCCGGTTTGGAGCCTAACCTATCTACAATCGAACTAGAAATAGTCGGTGTCTTTTCAGTATTCACTAACTTATGTGATGCTTCTAACTTCTTATTTGGGCAACAAGAAGCTACGTGTCCTTTTTGGTGACACTTGAAGCAAGACATCTGTTCCCGTGACTTACTAACTTTTGCATCCGCTATCTGAGTCTTAGGCACTAAAGGTTCAATTACATGTTCTTTATTAACCACTTCATCAGTCTTAGTATCATTAATTACTCAACCCGATACAAATGTACTTTGGTGTGAGGAATTTTCTTACTATCATCAGATGAAGGATTCTTAATAACATTCTTCTGTGCCTCTAACTTTTCTGGTTTATTAGATACTTTCGTCTCAGGGTTAACATCCGCCATCTCAATGTCTACAGGAGTTTTAGTGTAATTTGAATTGAATGGATGAGGCATATCATTATAACCTAACCAGACATATCCTTCACACTACGCTGAGCACCTAACATTTTATCCATTTCAGATGATCTATAACTCTCAAGCTTACAATTCTGAGCTACAAGTTTTGTTTTGTAATCAGCTAACTCCTTATCCATATTAGCAATGGACATATTCAAGTCATTTATGTTCATATAGAGACCATCTATGATAATTAATTTCTCATTCACGGTATCTCTAAAAGCTGTCTTGTCAGCCGCATCTGCCTTAATCTTATCCTTTAAGGCTTGTTTATCATCACTTAACCTACATATATCTAACTTAGCTAAGTCAAGTTCAGATCTTACAGCCTCACTAGATTTACTAAGTGTGCTAAGTTGAGATGACAGGGTATTATTAGTTTCAGTTAAAGTCTTATAGGAATCAGCATAAGCACTAACTTGGGACTGTAAACTAGAAACTAACTGGCCAAGATCAACAAGAGAGATAAGATCTAGACATACCCGTTTTTTATCAGTTTGCAATTCAACCATCTTAGCCACAAAATCAACAGGATCCAAATCTTCAATTGAACCCAAATCTAACACATCATCGATATTAGCTTTAACAGGAGTCTCAGGCACCTTTATTTCAAAAGCTGGATCAGTGGGCATATAGGATATAGACTCAGCCACAATCTCTTGATCTTCAATCTCAGCCATCAAAGCTTCCTCGAACTGAGTTTTCCAATCATAAGAACCATCTAGTTGTTTCACTACTAAGGCTTTGGAATTCAAAGTATTTCCCGAGCCTTGTTTCCCTTCACCAGTCTCTACCTTAGGTTTTTGGCATTCTCTAGCAAAGTGTCCGTAACTTTTACAGTTATAACACTTGATCTTGGTTTTATCAAACCCTGATCTGTTGCCAACAACCTTTCTTCCATTCTTCTTTAAGAAATTCTTAACTCTCCTTGACAACAAAGCAAGTTGGTCCTGGAGATCTATTTCTTCAAGATAATCAGGATCTATCTGTTCATAGTCTTTATCAAAAAGAATTGGATCGTTAATTTTACAATCAATATAATTCTCATATGAAGCTACAAATGAAGCAAGAACAGACAGTTGCTGCTCAGCAGATTTCACACTCATAGGCATCTTTTGATGTTCTTGAGGTGACTTCTCAGAAGGTTTCCCTTTAGCTTCATTTCCAGATGATGTAATGAAACACAGTTCATCAGTTATCATTTCACTCTTTCCATCAGCATTACCAATAAACAAAGTAGTGGTCGAACTGGATGAAGCAGTCAAGATAGAAGTTTTTCCATGATACAGTCCTAGATCCTGAACCTAATCAGAATCAGTATCTTTTGACTTCTTGGTGAAATCATATCCTTTGAGCTTGTCAATAACCTGCTCAAGAGTTATGGTTGCATATCTGGTTTCATTGTCTGTAATCATCACACCATACATCTCCCATTTAGAAGGTAAACCCTTAAGAAACTTGTCGGTTTTCTCTACCTCCTCAATAGTGATTTCATGGTTTTCAATCTCACTTAACAGATGGTAGAAACGTGTAATATAAGCATCAAGAGTTTCTCCTTTAAAAGCTTTAAACAAAGTAACTGCTTTTTCAGAAGCTTCTTCTTGCTAGCTTGCACTTGTGGACTTCCCTCACATCTTTTCTCAAGCGCTTCCCAGAGTGCTTTAGCAGTACGAAAAGATTTTAACTGATGATTAATTTGCTTAGATAAGCACATCTTGATACAAGAATGAGCTTTATTCTCATTGTCATAGTCTTTCTTTTGTTGTTCACTCATCAGATTATAGGATACCACAACAACAGCATTTTGAACAGTTTGGGTGGGTGCCGTATATTCTCCTTTGATACACATCCAGATTGAGAGATTATGGAATCTACAGTAAGATTCAAACCTATCTCTCCAACTGTAGTAGTCTTCAACACGTAACAACTTAGGTGGAGTATTAGATTTTCCAACCTCGTGCTCCATCTCGATCATTTTACTAATGTCAGACATTTTAAAAGTTTCGAGAATTAACAATCAGAAAAATCAGAAAGTTCACTTCGCAGAAACTCGACTCGCAGGGCAGGAACTCGGTTCGCAGGAGAACTCAGTTCGCAGAGGGGAACTCGGTTCGCAGGGGAACTCAATTCGCATAGGGGAACTCGGTTCGCAAGGGAACTCAGTTCGCAGAGGGGAACTCGGTTCGCAGGGAAACTCAGTTCGCAGAGGAGAACTCGGTTCGCAGAGGGGAACTCGGTTCGCAGAATCGGCTGAAAAACCCTAAAACGAAAATTTTAGTTTTCTAATCAATTAAACCCTAAGATTTCGGTCGATTACGAAACTAAAAACTTCCAGAGACTGATTTTGGCCATTTTTTACGAAGATTAAACGTAACAACAACCCTAAATCTATCGTTATTATCAAAATAACTTCGAACTAACTAAGTATTTAGCCCGAAAGCTCTGATACCAATTGTAAGTCCTAGTACGTGGATCGATAACGAGGTTATCTTAGGTATTAAGGTGCGGAATTCCTCAATACTTGGTTTACGGTATGTGAACGGGTTGTTTCGCAAGAATAATAGCGAATTGATTAATCAACAAGGTTTTGTATCGATTAATTAATGTTAATCTATCAATACCTAACCTTATGAATGCTTAGAATCATTTTAAAGTTCTCTAGAAATCGAATGGCAAAAGTCTTTAACCGATTTGACCTAGCTAAGTATTTATATGTTTCTGTCAATCTCGGCTCGCAGGCCGATGGGCTCTGCAAGTCGACTCAGCTCGCAGCCCACAACCAAGCCCAGTTCGACTCGGTTCGCAGTCACTCTTGCGACTTGAGATCTCATCTCGCAGAATCAAGTTCTGCGACTTGAGATCTCATCTCGTAGGATTAATTTGTAATTTCGTAATCGATATTCGTCTAATACTTTAACATACTAATATATTTAACGAATATTAATACCAAACTAATATCATTTACAAATCCAAATCAATTGTATCAACTTGATTACAATAATCACTAGTACTATTACAAGCTAGATCTGTTGTGACACATACATGTCCCAACATTGTGTGCCTAGTCATGCGATGCTCTTTATGGGATTACTAATCTAATTTTCCCAAGCAATTCATATTCTATTTTTCCTTCTTTCCAAAGTAAATCATTCTTTGTTTAAAAATTTTATTTTCAACATACTTTTAACTCAATTTTGTAAAATTTTGTGTAAAATTTTCGAGTTACTTTTTAGAGAAGGATGGTCTAAAGAGCAGCGAGTTTAGAATCAAGCATATACCATTACCCATTTTACAGTAGTGTATACTACTGCAATCCCACACTTAAAGGAACATCGTCCTCAATGTTATTCTAAGTTCTGACTGGAGTAAAGATCCCACACTTAGGATTTGAAACATCTAAGATGTGTTCTTTTAGAAATGTGAGTTGGGTTTGAATCCCACACTTAGTGAAAAGCGTAATGGATATGGTATATTTGTAACGAAGGAAAGAGACTGGTATAGAGGTACTCCCCAGTAGTTACAGTGTTCCTTGGTATGCGTTTGCCAAACTTCATCTTGTTGGGTTAACTCTTGATCAAGTCTTCTTATGATTGGTCTCGTAGGTGTGAACACGTTGGATATACTTTCTTTATTTCGGATGCTGAAAACTTGATGCGTCAGACAATTCTTAAAACTTCTTCGTATATCCAAGTGTGAAAGATAGTCGGAGACTTCATTACTTCTTGGAATGTAAAATTGCAAAAATGTAAAACACGGGTTGCCTCCCGAGAAGCGCTCTTTTAAAGTCGAGAGCTCGAATTCTTTTCTCCTAGCTTGATGGAGATTGATGCATCCATGGGATCCACTGTGTTGATGTTGTGGGCCCTAGGTTGCGGAAAAGTATATCGAGGTGGATAGATTCTTATGAAATGATTGACTATTGTCGTAATCTATTCAAGTGGACTATCTCTCGATGTTTCCTTGTAGTTTAGATGATGCTCTGAAGTTGTCCTTGCAAGGCCGTGAAGTTCGAAGGTGATGTAATCGACTGCTTTAGTGACAGTCCCACTAGGGTCGATCATGGTGGTTGTTTCTGTCTTAACAACCTGTCTTGGCGGTTGGTTTTTCCAGAGAGAGCATACAAACGCCAAGAATTACAGTTTTATGTCTTCATAATTCTTGGTCTTGGGGTCTCCGTTAAATCTTCTGATGAACGTGCACAGGTCCTGATGCAGCCCCAGCCGTTAGTGTCGGTGGTGTTGTTGTAACGACTGAGGGTGCGATCAGAGGGTTTTAAAACTTTTTTGCTCGGGGCCTAAACCTCAGAACTACCTACTGGTACTGGGTATAAGTACCTAATACTAGTACCTGCTAAGGATGATCAGGGTCGTCTCCAGACGGTCAAATTTGAAATAGAGCTTGTTTGGATAATTAAGTCTTCAAGACAGGGTTCAGATAGTTGGTTTGGTTTGGATTTTTATCTAATTTAAACTACTAAAGTAATAAAACTAAAATGAGCTAGCTAGCACGTATGGAACAACTAAGGATAGGGAAGACGTGGTTCACCATGACTTGAGATAATATAATATCGGGAAGGTGTTTTTGATGGGGACACTTTCAGATTAATAGATTGACAAAACTTGGTGTAAGCACTAGAACCCAACCAATTAATTTTCCCATTGGCATGTCACTAGGAGCTAGGTTATCATGATTCTGATAGGAGCAATACGCTAGACTTCCAATACTTAATTAGTTGAAAGATAAGTAACCTATCTTGGTTAAAAACCGAAGTACATGAATAAAGTAGTGTATCGTCTCATAGGTCCGATTGTTCTTAACACCTAAGCTTATCTCTCATTCTTCTAATTATGTAACTAATTATTAACTTGTTATGTTTAAAGAAACAAATATGTAAGATCTCGGGGGTTGATGTATCTAAGTCACTTGGACTTTCCTTCCTAGACCTTGTTAATACTTAAGCTCTAATTACTTTGATTTGACCTAGACCTCTCCTTTTCAAACAGTTATACATCCCTGGATTATTCGCAGTTTGTCAAAACGTGATTCATATGCAGACCATACCTTTTAGTAATAACCAGTGTACTTTATAGAATAGTTCCATGGCTTCTTACATTCAACATGCGGTCAAGATTAATTGACAGTGAGAATGACACTCTTAAACTAATTAAATTAAAACCAAATGTAAATCTAATGCAGTGCAGAAATGTAAACCTAATATGTGCAATGAGTGGTCTCACTGTGTCTTACTTATTGCATGCTATGCGTATAGATAACTATTTACCACAATTAAGGTTCATGACTCCTTAATATCTAGATTGTAGTCACGTGGATAACTGAAAAGGGTACTCCATAAATTAGGTCCGGTGTCATATATTTAAACAATAACAAAGCATAATAATTCCCATTCATATATGTTTCTCTTTATAAATTTAAACTATGTTTGAATGAGTTGTTTTGACGATCCTATCAACTAACTAACGTAGAGTTGTCCGCAATCAGATAGAAGATATGTCACATGGATAGTAAACACAAACAATTACAATACACCAGAAGTTCTCCCAAATGTACTGAACACATCGGCCAATGACTACCCTCGAATCCTATTCCCCAATCTCGGTCGTCAGAGACGTCCGTATCATGGCATGGTCTATTGAATAAATAGTCGCATAAACAGGTTTTACCCTACCGGAATAAGTTGGGGCAGTCTGGTCATAAGCGGTTGGCCAAACATGCCATCATTCGTTCATAATATTATAATTAAACTATAAACAGAAATTCATTTAGCACATTTATAATATTGATCCGTAATATAACTACCTTCGGTCGTTATCAGACTTCCATATATTTGTACAACGCATAAAGCGTTTCCAGCACTATATCCGGGAAGAGTCGAATAGGGGCCATCATATTACTTTTCAATATTTAAATCATCCTATTATAACTATCTAAATCATGGTAAACATATAAGCAACTACTCGTAGATCATAGCAATAAACATTTCTAATGTTAATAAATCATAAACATCAAACAAGAACATTATGAATAATTAATAAAAGAAAAGGATAGATATAACCCATAATTATTGCGAGCGAAACAATGCTTATATTACTTTTGAATATTCTAAAGTATTACATTGCTAAGCTAGCTACTACTAACTACTACATAATTAATCTCCTACTTATCTCTCACCAAATTAGATTAATTTAGAGAGAGAAAGTAGAGAAAAGAAAATAAAATAAAAGTTGGGAGAGTGAGTAGAAAGGTGTAAGGTTTTTGGTGTGTGGTGTGATTGGTGTTGGTGTGTCTTGAAATGAACCATAGGGGCTCTGATGAACGCCAAAATGTGCTATTTTATAGTGCTAATTATCCCTTTATTCAATACATTTCTTATGCATTCATATGAATAAGATACTCAATTCGTTCATATTTGCATTTAGGAATTATTTGGACCTTGAATTGGAAAAGAAGCAGAAAACAAGTCATTATTGAAGGAAAGGAGGTGAAAAGATTAAAGTTGAAGAATGGAGGTCGATTTGGTGAAAAGTTATATTTTTCAATCCATACGGCGTATGGATGTCCATACGGCGTATGGATTGAGTGAGCCGGGCCGCCAGAGTACGCGGGTTGGATCCATGGGCTTTTCGATCCATACGGCGTATGGATGTCCATACGGTGTATGGATTGATTCGGCAGAAACCCTAAAAAGCCAAAATCATTTCATTTGGAGGGGTTATCATTCACTTTTCTTCATAGCCAATTTTTACCACTCTAAACCCTTAATCTGGATCATTTTGATGATCAAGAATCAAGAAGAATTGAAGGATATCAATTGCTAATTCATTTATTTCGATTTCTCGGTTCGAAAACATTTCTTTCTTTCACTTGATTAAGATTTCGGTTATGATAATGAATCTGAGTTTCTGTGATAATATGATTGGCTAATTCTTTATTGTATTTGCTTGGATAATGATACTTACATTACGGATTGATTATTGATTTGAGGATTTAATTGGATTTATTGAAAGTTTATGTGTTTATTTGAAGAACCTTGGTTATTGAATGATTGTTAGTGATTACCTAATGTGGTTTTATGATTAATTGAGATTGATTTCCTTTTAATTATAAGATTATTGATAATTGTTGATTTCAATTGACGATTGTTGTTGAATATATTGAGTTTGACAGGTTAGGGTTAATAATTGATAATGGTCATTAATGAACGAGATAACTTAAATTAGTTATAGACTTTGTTGATTCAAGTCAAGAGAATAAATCACATGAACGGTGTTGGTTTAATCTAGAATACAATCTGGTGGGCAACATTAAATTGAACTGTTAGTGTGTTGAAATCAACCTTGTGTTTTTCTTGATTGTGTTTATATCAATTTGTCTTGTAAGGAAGATTGGTTATATTTGTCAAAGCACCAATAAATCTATATGTTAGTAATTCAATAAGATGATTTCTGGAATCTAAGGAAAGGAATCCAAGCAAATGCATTTCTTTTATCATTTGAATTAAATATTTTGTTTAAGTAATTATTTTATCATTTCTTTATTACCTAATTAAGCTTTATTTAATAAATCAATTTTCATAATTGTTTGTCAATTGTTCGATCGGAACTAAAATGCCCTCCTCTTTTATTTGTTTTTCTTATTTGTATAAATTTTCATTTTATTTGAATTAATATTCGTTCCCTGTGTTCGACTCAGACTTACCATACTATACTATTACACGATCAGGTATTCTTGCATGTGTTGTGTATAGTAAGAAGGTATTTCTATTTATAATTTTGACTCTGTTTACACAGCATCAAGTTTTTGGCGCCGCTTCTGGGGAGCGGTTTGTTTTGATTCAATAAATTGGAGTTTGTTTAGTTGTTATTTGTCTATTTATTTAGTAGTTATTAGCTTTGTTACAACTTTTATCTATTAGGGTACTTTTGTGAATATTAAATTGAGTTATTCTGTTAGGGTTGTCAGATTGCTTCTTCTGCTGACTTTATACGTTAATTGGAGGTAGTTTATGACCCGAACAATGAAACCCGACCTTACCGACCCTTTTGAAGAACCCGAACGCATATTTCATCAAAGAAGACGCACTGCTTCTACACCTCCTAACTCGCCGTTAATTAACACTGTTCTTGTCAACGATTTCGAGGTTTTTACCAATAACCTTTTCACCCCACGAACCCGAAACTACCATTCGTATTTAGAAAGCGATTTCGGGGAGTATTTACAATTCCTTTTTAGCGATCAAATAGAACCAGATAACCTAATGACAGACGATATCGCTAACATGACTTTAGATCAGTACTCTAGCAAGATGCGCACAGATCTTGGGCTAGGAGTTGTGAGGCCAGCTATTGTGCGAGAAGTGGAGTTCGAAATCAAGGGACAATTTCTCAAGGAGCTTAGGGAGACTCCTTTTAGAGGAGAAGATTCGGAAGACGCTAACGAGCACGTTGAGAAGATACTGGAGATTGCCGATATGTTTAATGTTCCCAACGTTACACGCGACCAAGTCATGCTCCGAGTGTTTCCGATAACACTTAAGGGAACTGCAAAACGATGGATTTCAACTGAACCTGCAGGATCCATCACCACTTGGGAAGATCTTCACACAAAGTTCCTCAAGATGTATTGCCCACCGTCCATCACCACTTGACCAACAAATCGTTATGGTATTCTACAAAGGAGTGGATCGTGGTACGAGACAACAACTTGATGCTCAAGGATCTATTCCAAAGAAGATTCCTAGGGAAGCTTTGGAGGCCATTCGTGATCAAGCCAAGCATTCTCAACTTTGGGATGATGGAACTTCTAGGAGAAAAAGGTCAGCAAGCAATGATGATGGTCTCGCCGCCATTACTGCTAAGCTTGACAGCATGGAAAGAGATATAAAGAAGGTAACAGAGACTGCTCATGCAATCCAAGTAGGGTGCGACAACTGTGGAGGAACGCATCTAGTCAGGGATTGTCCCGAGATTGAATCTGGAGAAGCAAAAGAAGAAGTAAAGTTTGGCGAAGGTCAAGGAAACTACCGCCAAGGCGGAGGAACCTTTTTCCGACGACCTTATCTGGAAAGAAACCGCCCGTTTCGCCAAACTCAGCCAGGACTTTACACCCAGGAGCAACCTGCAGCACCTTTTCCCGAGAAGAAGACCAACCTTGAAGAAATGATGGGAAGGCTCTTGACCACTAATGAGCAGTTTATTGCTAGTGCTGGACAACATATAGACACGACTGAAGCATTAGTGAGAAATCAAGGTGCTGCAATTAAGCAGATTGAGGGGAATATTTCCAACATAGCTAAGGTTCTCCAAGAGAGGTTTAGTAGAACTCTCCCAGGATTCACCGAAACCAACCCACGTGATCAGGCTAAAGCAGTAATTACCCGAAGTGGAAAGGTTCATGAAGATCCACTTGTAACGAAGAAGCCTGTATCTCAATCTCTACCTGAAAAGGAGAAGGAAGTAGAAGTTTTCAAAAGCCCGAAGAGGAGTGCTAAGGATGATCAAAGTGCTAGGGATAAGCAATATGCTAAGAATCATGCACCGGCACCTCCCTATCCAGCAGCTTTGAGAAGAGGGAAGGATGAAGCTCATTATCACCAATTTCTCAAGAATTTGAAGCAACTCCACATTAACATTCCGTTTGTGGAAGCCATTGCTCAAATGCCCAAGTATGCGAAATACTTGAAGGAGATTTTGACTAATAAAAGCAAGTTAGCTGAAGCGACCACGGTAACTATGAATGAGAGATGCTCAGCGGTGATGCAGATAAACTACCACCAAAAATCAAAGACCCAGGGAGTATTACTCTCCCTTGTCTTATTGGAAGTTTAGACGTCACCAATGCACTGGCCGACTTGGGAGCAAGTATATCAATCATGCCTTACACTATGTATGCTAGACTCAAATTAGGGGAACCAAAGCCAATCAGAATGTGCATCGAGTTAGCCGATCGTTCGGTTCAATATCCAAAAGGGATGATCGAGAATGTACTGGTAAAGGTTGATAAGTTTATTTTCCCATGTGATTTTGTGATTCTCGACATGGTTGAAGATTCGAGGGTGCCTATCATTTTGGGACGACCTTTTCTAGCCACTGCAAGGGCGTTGATTGATGTTTTTGATCGAAAGATCACTTTGAGAGTTGGAGATGACAAAGTAGTGTTTGATATTAACAAGTCAATGCAATATCCTGCTGCAGTTGATGATACTTGTTACTTTGTTAGTACTAGAGAAATGTCCGATGATGAGGAATTTCTACAAAGTCTCATGGAAGATGAAGATCTTGATCCCATGATTCTTGATGGATGGACAGGAAGCTTAGAAGCAATACGAGACATCGAAGAATTAGATAAATTGCTAAAGAATACAGAGACCTCGTGTGATGAGGAGTTGGAGAATAAAGAACATAAGTTGATAGAGAGCGAAGAGTCGGAGTAGACTGATGGAATTTTGATCAAGAAGGAAACTCGCATTACTATGCATGGGGTTCCTTGCTCGAGAGAAGAAGTGTTGGCGGTAAAATCCTCATTTGAAGAACCACCAAGGTTAGAATTGAAAGATTTACCGACCCATTTGGAATATGCATACTTTCAAGGAGAGTCGGATCTACCGGTAATCATTTCATCTCAGCTGTCGGCTTATGAGAAAGAAAGTTTATTGAAGGTTTTGAAGGAGCACAAGAAGGCTATAGCTTGGACGATTAGTGATATCAAGGGAATAAGTCCTTCTTACTGCACTCACAAAATCCTGAAGGAATTTGACTTTAAGCCGGTAGTGCAACCGTTGAGGCGATTGAATCCCAAGGTGACGGATGTGGTACGAAAAGAAATAATCAAGTTGTTGGACTCTGGATTGATATATCCAATTTCCGATAGCCCCTGGGTCAGCCCCATACATGTTGTACCTAAGAAGGGAGGTTTGACAGTGGTTGCTAACGAGAAGAATGAACTCATTCCTACTAGAACTGTTACCGGATGGAGGGTCTGTATTGATTATAGGAAGTTGAATGATGCTACCCGTAAGGATCACTTTCCTTTGCCCTTCATCGATCAAATGCTCGAGCGTTTAGCCGGAAAAGAATACTATTGCTTTTTAGATGGATTTTCTGGTTACTTCCAAATTCCGATAGATGCACATGAGCAAGATAAGACCACGTTCACATGCACATTCGGGACTTTTGCTTATCGAAGAATGCCTTTCGGCTTGTGCAATGCACCAGCTACATTTCAGAGGTGCATGATGGCGATTTTTGATGACATGGTGGAGGATAGCATGGAGATATTCATGGATGATTTCTCCATTTTCGGAGATTCTTTTGACAAGTGTTTAGAAAATCTGAAAAAGATGTTGCAAAGGTGCGAGAGTTCAAATCTTGTTCTAAACTGGGAGAAGTGTCACTTTATGGTTCGTGAAGGAATCGTATTAGGACACAAGATTTCAAGTGTTGGGATTGAAGTAGACCAAGCCAAAATCGAGGCAATAGCAAAACTGCCACCCCCAACAAATGTCAAAGGAATACGAAGTTTCTTAGGAAATGCAGGATTTTATCGCCGTTTTATCAAGGATTTTTCTAAGATAGCTCGTCTAATGAATAAACTGTTGGAGAAAGAGGCAAAGTTTGAATTTTCCAAGGAATGTCTTGATGCATTCAATCTTTTGAGAGAGAAGTTAGTATCTGCACCCATCATGATTAATCCAAATTGGGATCTTCCCTTTGAACTAATGTGCGATGCTAGTGATTATGCTGTTGGGGCGGTGTTAGGTCAGAGGGTTGATAAGAAGTTTCAACCTATTTATTAAGCCAGCAAGACTTTGACAAACGCACAAGAAAATTACACTACGCCTGAGAAGGAATTGCTCGCTGTTGTTTTCGCGTTTGATAAATTTCGTTCTTACTTGATCTTGTCGAAGACGGTAGTGTTTACCGATCATTCAGCGTTAAGATATTTGTTTAGTAAGCAAGATGCGAAGCCAAGGTTGTTGCGATGGATTTTGTTACTGCAAGAGTTTGATATAGAGATTCGAGACAAGAAAGGAGCCAAAAATTTGGCAGCTGACCATTTGTTACGATTATAAAATCCTGGGCTGGATAAGTTAGATGAATCGGAAATTCAGGATAAATTTCCTGATGAAAGTTTGTTGAAGGCAATTTTGAATGAATTTCCATGGTTCACCGATATTGCAAACTTCCTAGTTACGAATACTCTTCCGTCTGCATTGGACTTCAACCAAAGAAAAAGATTTTTCTCATCTTTACGATATTACTTCTGGGAAGACCCGTACTTGTTCAGATAGTGTGCCGATGGAATAGTCTGAAGGTGCGTAGCTGGAGAGGAATGCGACATAATTTTAGAGCACTGTCATGATGGTCTGGCTGGAGGACATCATGGTCCTAATTATACTGCAAAAAAGGTATTAGAGGCAGGTTTTTACTGGCCAACAGTTTATAAGGACGAATTCAAGTATGTGAAGGAGTGTGATGTCTGCCAACGCACTGGAAAAATTTCTAAGAGAGATGAGATGCTGCAAAATCCAATAATGGTGAGTGAAATTTTTGATATCTGGGGAATAGATTTCATGGGCCCGTCTCCACCTAGCAATGGAAATAAATACATTATTGTGGCTGTTGATTATGTCTCTAAATGGGTTGAAGGGATGGCACTACCAACGAATGATGCTAGGGTAGTGGTGAAATTTCTCAAGCAGTTGTTCTCACGTTTTGGAGCACCGAAAGCTTTAATTAGTGATCGGGGGACGCATTTTACAAATGCTCAATTGGAAAAAGTGTTGCGGAAGTATGGAGTCAACCACAAGTTTTCGACTGCTTATCATTCTCAAACAAGTGGTCAAGTAGAAGTAACCAATAGGGGATTGAAGCGTATTTTAGAACGTTCAATTGAAGGAAATCCTAAGAATTGGTCGTTTAAGTTGGATGATGCATTATGGGCGGCACGAACAGCTTTTAAGTCATCAATTGGAACAACACCTTATTGTCTTGCTTATGGGAAGGCTTGTCACTTACCTTTCGAATTGGAGCATAAGGCATACTGGGCTCTAAAGTAGTGCAATCTTGATGATCAGTTAGCTGGAAAAGAGAGAATGGCCCAGCTAAATGAGTTGGATGAGTTAAGGGTGAGTGCCTATGACAATTCATGACTGTTTAAGGAGCGAATAAAGAAATGGAATGATGTTCGTCTTAAGTCGAATCATACATTTGAGAAAGGTGATAAGGTTCTCCTATACAGTTCACGCTTGCATTTGTTTCCTGGTAAGTTAAAGACACACTGGACATGACCTTTTGTAGTTGAAAGAGTTTATCCCTTTGGAGCGGTTGATCTGCTAGGTTATTCTGGAAAGACTTTCAAGGTAAATGGAAGTCGGTTGAAGAAATACTATGGTGATGCAAGGGACTCCAAGCGTGATTTGGAGATGAATTTGAGTTAACTTACGAAGTAAAATTTCGAGCTTACCGATGTGATAAATAAAAGCGCTTACGGGAGACAACCCGTTATTTTTATTTTGTTTTCTTGTTTTTGTTTGTAGGTTTGAACTTTGTGGGTGTGTCCCTTGGAAACCGTCACGAGACTACAACTCATCCATTCAGGATACTGAAGGGTTTAAAGGCTTGTTGCATACGCTAAATGCAATCGTGTAGCCTACGAAAGTGTGCTGTTGTATATTTTTCTTATATGGATCGCCTTCTAATTTTTTCTTCTTGATCAGGGGAGTTTTTCTGTTTCACTTCTTTTCTATTCCCTATATTATTGTTTTCTTTTGCAATGAGGACATTGCATACTCTTAAGTAGGGGATGGGGGAAAAGAAGTTTGTTTGTCCTTAAGATATGAATGGTAAATATTGAGTTAAAGGGCATTCTATGTTAGTCATTTTTCAGCCCAAAATTTTAGATTTTAAAATTGTATTCTGCGTAAAGTTTAGCAAATCTTGTAACATATTTTGGGAATTCAATGGATGAAACGTATCTAATTTTTAAATATTAGATAGTTCATTATGTGATGTATCGGTAGGCAATCTTTTTGAAGGTTATTGAGCTATTAAGAAATTTAATACTTAAAGTAGGGATTTACCCTAAGAGGATCTTTTGCAAGGTATGACTTTAGTCCTAATTCTTATATGATAGCGTGTTATAATCCATAATTATGGAATCCTAATTATCTTCGTTTGGGAATATACTGGGTGTTTACTCCTCTGTTGTACATAAGTACAGACCTGGTTTCCGTCAGTATATTTGAAAAAAAAAATAAATAAATAAATAAGAAAGAAAAGAGTATGAAGGACTCATGAATTGAAAAACCAAAATCAAGTTATGTCGCTCTGTTGTACTAAGGTACAGACCTGTCACCAATGTCTTGATTTGAAAAATGATTGATTTATTTGGATGTTCATTATTTGGAAAATTGTGACATGTTATTTATATGAGGGTATTTTGCTATTGAGAATCAAGGGTAAAGCCTGCTAGAATAATAAAAGTTGAGCTCAATTTCTGGAATTTAGATTGTTTAAGTGGTCAACAATATCGGTAATCTGAGTGAATTATCTTTTGTGTCTAATAATAATGTATTAGAAGTTGTTTCCCTTAGAGAGTTTCTTGATTGCTAAGCTTTAAGGTAGAATTGATTTTAAGATAAGAATTTGGTTTGACGAGTGCTGTGTAGTATGTAAGTCCTTTTGCATTTTTGTTTGCCGTTCATATTTAAAGTTTTGAATATTTTGAATTAATAGTCTACTTGAGGACAAGTAGGATTCAAGTGGGGGATGTTTGATGAACGCCAAAATGTGCTATTTTATAGTGCTAATTATCCCTTTATTCAATACATTTCTTATGCATTTCATGTGAATAAGATACTCAATTCGTTCATATTTGCATTTAGGAATTATTTGGACCTTGAATTGGAAAAGAAGCAGAAAACGAATCATTATTGAAGAAAAGGAGGTGAAAAGATTAAAGTTGAAGAATGGAGGTCGATTTGGTGAAAAGTTATATTTTTCAATCCATACGGCGTATGGATGTCCATACGGCGTATGGATTGAGTGAGCCGGGCCGCCAGAGTACGCGGGTTGGATCCATGGGTTTTTCAATTCATACGGCGTATGGATGTTCATACGGCGTATGGATTGATTCGGCAGAAACCCTAAAAAGCCAAAATCATTTCATTTAGAGGGGTTATCATTCACTTTTCTTCACAGCCGATTTTTACCACTCTAAACCCTTAATCTGGAGCATTTTGATGATCAAGAAGCAAGAAGAATTGAAGGCTATCAATTGCTAATTCATTTATTTCAATTTCTCGGTTCGAAAACATTTCTTTCTTTCATTTGATTATGATTTCGGTTATGATAATGAATCTGAGTTTCTGTGATAATATGATTGGCTAATTCTTTATAGTATTTGCTTGGATATTGATACTTAGATTACGGATTGTTTATTGATTTGAGGATTTAATTGGATTTATTGAAAGTTTATGTGTTTATTTGAAGAACCTTGGTTATTGAATGATTGTTAGTGATTAACTAACGTGGTTTTATGATTAATTGAGATTGATTTCCTTTTAATTATAAGATTATTGATAATTGTTGATTTCAATTGACGATTGTTGCTGAATATATTGAGTTTGACAGGTTAGGGTTAATAATTGATAATGGTCATTAATGAACGAGATAACTTAAATTAGTTATATACTTTGTTGATTCAAGTCAAGAGAATAAATCACATGAACAGTGTTGGTTTAATCTAGAATACAATCTGGTGGGCAACATTAAATTGAACTGTTAGTGTGTTGAAATCAACCTTGTGTCTTTCTTGATTGTGTTTATATCAATTTGTCTGGTAAGGAAGATTGGTTATATTTGTCAAAGCACCAATAAATGCATATGTTAGTAATTCAATAAGATGATTTCCGGAATCTAAGGAAAGTAATCCAAGCAAACGCATTTCTTTTATTATTTGAATTAAATATTTTGTTTAAGTAATTATTTTATCATTTCTTTATTACCTAATTAAGCTTTATTTAATAAATCAATTTTCATAATTGTTTGCCAATTGTTCGATCGGAACTAAAATGCCCTCCTCTTTTATTTGTTTTTCATATTTGTATAAATTTCCATTTTATTTGAATTAATATCCATTCCCTGTGTTCCACTCGGACTTACCATACTATACTATTACACGATCAGGTATTCTTGCATGTGTTGTGTATAGTACGAAGGTATTTCTATTTATAATTTTGACTCTGTTTACACAGCATCAGGCTCCTATTTATAGATGAAATTCGGTGCACTTTAGCAACTAGGGGAACATGTTAACAAAAGGTGGTAAAGTGGCTAGCACATGTACCCTAAAGCGTGGAAAGGTCTAGCACATGTACCCTAAAGTTGCGGAAAGGTCTAGCACGTGTACCAGGCTAGTACGAGCAAGGATGAAAAAGCATCCAGGAGAAGGGGGAGGGGCAGCCGGCGCCGCCACCATGGTGGCTGGCGGCGGTTGCCATCCACCCGCCCCGGTTCACCGTCTTTTGCTCGTTTCTTGATTCGTGCGTATCTTCTTCGTTATGCATCTGTTTTTATCGATTCTTTTTGCGTTGGATTCGTTTTCCAAAAACGAAGACTTTGATGGAAATAAATCCCTGCGATGTGTCTTTGATCTTTTAGATGTTTTGTACGAATAGTTTGGATCTTTCGGCGTACGCGGAATTTTCATTCTTTGTCCGTTTTTGCTTATCCTTCTTCTGTTGGATTTGTAATCTAAAAACAAAGATATTGGATAAGAGAAATATCAGTGATGGGTACTTTGTTTTAAATCTTGTCTCGGATGCCTTGAGTCTTCAATCGTGCATAGAATCTTTGTTTTTCACCCATTTTTAGTGATATTTCTCGTGCTTCCGTGTTTTCACCTTCTTGGCATAATATCACTTATTTATGTGATAATTGAGCTTGTATGCCAAGTATTAGTCTTAAATGAGAAAGATATGGGTAGTAAAAACATGAATTTTTACGCGGTATCAAGTATCCCAGACTTAGACTTTTGCTTGTCCTCAAGCAAATTCATTCATAAAAGGATTTTAGAAAGATTCTAGTTACACGTATCTTTTAGAAATACCATTTCCAAAGAATATAAAGCTCCAGTTATGAAAGAATTTTCACGAGAAACTAAGGGTTTATAGAGTTTGATACTTTCTTCAAGCAACTTAGATGAATCATGACTAGGCAATCCTTACAGTGGGTCACTCAAATCTCTCAGGTGTTTAGGGTTTCCTACTTGCTAGTGTCAATCACTCAGATAGCCAGTCATGTAGCATTCTCGTCATAGGCTTGATCAAGAATCAATTCTCCATCACTTTGGATGAGAACGGTACTAATCTTTCAAGACATCTTAGAAAGGAATCGGGTTTTTGGTTTTGGAGAAGTGAAGAAGGTGTGTGAATTGGAGGATTATGAGTTTTTCTTTCCTCGTATCGTTCTTTAAACTTGAGTGTTTTTCCGAGAAAGTCTCTTTTGGAATTTCTCATATTTAAAAAGACTTGATAGTGCAACCATTTGTGGATTTTAATTTCCTTTTCTGGACTTTTCTGGGTAGTGCCAGCATATATGTTTCTTGTTTTCTTTCTTTTCTCATTTTTCTTTTCTTTTCTTTTATTATGCCGGCCTTACCGATGGATATAGTTGTCCAAAATGTTTCGTATGGTATTGTGAGGTTGTGTTGGCTTTTCTTGTGGAAATTTGGGAAACTGAGAGTGTCTCTGATAATTCTGGAAGACGTGGCTTCTGTTGGTTCAGGATGAAGATATAAAGGAAGATTTTAATTGGGCGTGAAGAGTGAGTGGATGTTTGGTGGTAAGGAGGTGTTGGGATTCCTTAAAAAGTATCAAGATAGGTTGTACCTATGCCACGTATGGCACTCATTGGTGTGATCTCGAAATGTATTGCAAGAGCAAGTTCTAATTCAAATGCATACATCGACACACACATGAAATGAAAAGTGAAGAATTTTAAATGATGAATGCTAGTCACGGGCTCAAACCTCACGAATCGAATGTTTTGGTCAATGCCTAATCATGTGTTGCCCTTTTCGTCCGTATCGTATTCTAAGAAGACCGTTTTGTTTCTTTGTTAAAACTCGTTTCTTGCTGTAATTTACATTTTTGGAAAAGAGAGGTTCTAAAGAATGTTGCTTTTGAATTCAAAGAAATTTGAAAAATGTCTCCATTTTTTAGCCTTTTAATGAAAATATTGTTTATTTTACGGATAAGAGGTTAAACTTACAGTTGCAGACCGTATATCCCACACTTAGAGGAACATTGTCCCTAATGTTCGAATCTATGTATTAAACACCTTTTGTTGAAGTATCCCACACCTAGAATTTCTACTAATTATGAAAAATATCTCTTAGTATTTTGTGGATTCCATGGATTCCACACTTAGTGTTTGGAATGGGATATAGGTCGATATAATCTTGCAAAAATGGATGAATAAACTTGAGAAAGGAATGAAAAACTCCCCTATCATCTATATGACTGTGAGTTGAGGATGTGAGTGGTCGACTATGTCAGGTCCAATGTTTTCTGAACTTGGTAGGCGTCGGCCTTCAGTATAACCTTTCTTCAATACCCCAATCAGTTTCCTCACAAAATAAGTAAGAACTAAAGGATAGATTGCAAAAAATGAAGGTATAGCTTTCTCAGGATGTAGGGAGAGTCATTCCTATTGCAACGGGTTTTGTGATCTTCACCAATTGACTGGTGTCTTTGATATTATCTTTATCGTATAATATTTTCAATTCCGTTATAAAACCCGATATACTTCTTTGTATCCTATTAGTCTATCATTTCCCTTGAAGTACGATGTTCAATTTGTTCCTAGATCTAATGAACTATGGTGCTCTCATTCTCCGTTTTACCATTATAAAGATTCTCCATCCATAGGCGTAAGTACTTGTCTTTTAAGCATTTGTACAAGTAACTAATGAATGTGTTCTAAAAGACAGATGGTTATTCTCTAAATCATAGACTCACTTTCAAAAGTATTTTGAAAACAAATCGGCGTATGACTTGGAGTCTAATCATATATTTCCACAAAACAAACAGTATACGTGAAAATACTAGCATCAACAGATCAGTAGCCAAGTATAGAGGTATCTAAAGCACACATTTTTCAATGAGTTTGAGCATGATTCACATATTAACATACAGACTATGTTATCAGACAAAGCATTAAAAGGTCTCATGCATATATGCAAACACCTCATTACACGTGAGTGTGGGTGCATTTGTGTTGCTAGCATTTGTGAGTAAAAGGATGTTTGTGAATTTTGAGATCTATCAGTAATGGTGAAGTTTAAACAAGTGGGAGAAGGAAGATTTTAAGGCTTTAACAAAAGACTTCAATGCATATGAGAACTTAAGTTTCAAGTCATGTTAAAAACCATCATAAAAATCTGAGAAACTTTAAACATTTATTCCAGGGCTTCATTTCTACTTATGGGGGTTAGTTCACTACTTAAACTATTACTGATATTCCTATGTTAGACATGGGTTGCATCCCGAGAAGCGCTTGTTTTTGTTCGAGTCACTAGCTTGACTCCAAACCTATTTCTTGGGAAATCTAGGGGGCTCCCTTGCATCCATCAGTAGACACAAGTGGTAATATTGGTACATACCAAGGGGATTAAAGTGGACTATGGTCAGGGTATGTCCAATCAGTGGAAGAGGCATGATAAAATGAGTGATTTGTTTTACTTGAGGTAAAATAAAGCTCTCAACTTTTTTTATAACCTCTCGAGTTTTAGGTTATTCGGGTTGGTCAAAGAGGTCCTCATCACTCCACGACGTGTACGTCATTATGTAATGGAGAGATGGTTTGTAGGGTGCTCTTGATGCAAAACCTACCTTACTTCCTAAAGCCTTTGGTTGGATGAAAATGTTTAACTCTGGGCATGGAGGTGGGACAATGTCCATTAGCGTCTCCAATCTCGTAGCAATGTTATCATCAAATACTTGGGTGTTTGTCTACTCTAAGGTACTATTAAAGTTTATTAGATCAGGAAGTGAATAAATCAAAGGGATTTTTGAGATACAGTCAACCACAACTGGTTGTGGGACGTGTTCAACCATATCAGTTTGAATGAGCTCACTACTTAGAGTTGGTATATATTCCTTTAGTCCATGTGAAGCTGAGTCTTCTATGTAAATCTCCAAATTCGGGCTTTCCATCTTGATCTCTTCTTCTATTTCGTCATCCTCGTTACTCCGGCCGGAAGTTTCGAGTTGTAGTGGTTCGGAAAGTTCTTCTTGAACAAACCCTCCATTGGTCTTTGACGTTGATATGTCGGGAATAGGTGAATGTGAAGGTTTAGAAGATGGGGTTGGTGTGGGAGTTGAAGGGATATTGCAACTGGACTCATGAGAATGTTAGTCTGTGTCGGGTGTAATAGATGTGGTATGTGTGCGTCTCTCAACTTCCTGTATCCTAGAGTGGCTCCAGCTCGATTCCTAGTCTCCTCACTACTATCTTGGGCTTGTGTTGGTAGTTTAGTAAAGATTTTAGACATGTTATAAGTAAAACTTCTAAGTATGTCTTCTTGTTCTTTAATCATTTCTTCAAGTGATTTGGAAGGAGGTGAGAAAGCAGCATTACTGTTGAGACAGGCTAAGGGCGTATCTCTCAAGTCAGGATTCTCATTGGGTTGTGGTATACTTACAGGGTGAGGTGAGTGTGGGTAGATTTCGAGTGGTTGGGGATGAAAAGGATGGCATGGATGTGGTTGGAAAGTCATGGGGTCATTTTGATACAGTGTTTGACGATCTAAGTACCCTAGGTTTTCCGAATACATCATACTATGGCTTTGGAATTCTCCATCTACGTGGGTATTATCGCACATGCTACATCTATTTTGGATTAAATTAACAAGACTTTGCATTTGATCTAATCGTTCCCATTGATTTAACATTTCCCAAGGGTTCATAATAGATGGCATAGGGAGAAGGTTTCAGAACTAATGTTGTGGGTGAGAAAGGGAACTAACCTAACCTAAGGTAATCCTAA
This sequence comes from Pseudognaphalium luteoalbum, assembly GCA_963422505.1. NCBI lineage: Eukaryota > Viridiplantae > Streptophyta > Magnoliopsida > Asterales > Asteraceae > Pseudognaphalium > Pseudognaphalium luteoalbum. The sequence continues at coordinate 51,191,021 of OY730198.1, read as the reverse complement.
CTACACTAAGCTACATACAAAAACTAACTTTTGATGAGGACGGTGAGTCCCAGTCAAAAGGATCTCTTAATAACTAACTTATCTAAACAGGCTCCAAATCGTACTACCGTCCCCGGCAGCGGCGCCAAAAACTTGATGCGGCCCCAACCGTTAGTGTCATTGGTGTTGTTGTAACGAATGAGGGTGCGATCAGGAGGGTTTTAAAATTTATTTTGCTCGGGGCCTAAACGTCCGAACTACCTACTGCTACTGGGTACAAGTACCTAATACTAGTACGTGGTAAGGATGACCAGGGTCGTCTCTAGAAGGTCGAATTTGAAACAGAGCTTGTTTTGTCACACCCCCAAATTCAGGTTGCGAAAGAGGTCGGGTCGGGGCGTGACTAATCAATAATCAAAGCATAAGATACATAGCAAACGACCTCTAAATGAGAAGTCTGAAATGCAGTTGTTACATTCCCAAAATAATTGTTTACATTGTTGCGAGTTCGCAAAAATAATTCCAATACATAAATTATAGTACAAAAGTTATGCAAGGAAAATCCAAGTGTTTGAAACCATGCGACTCGAGCTAGCATATCTTGTAGCAATCCTAATCCTGCTGGTCACCTGAGAACACATGCTAAAACGAGTCAGCTATAAAGCTGGTGAGTTCATAGGATTGTTAGTTGAAACATAAAGGTATAAATCTTGTATGTTTGAAAAGTAGTTCAAAAACTACGATTTAGATTTGCAGTATAATACAGTTGTGGTGTGTTCCTAAGTACATAGAGGAAGTGGCATACCATGCCTAGATACCTATCAGGTATAAGTGAGTCTACAGATATGAGGCACTACATGCCTAAGTACTATCGAGTAAGTGTATGACCGAGTCATATCGAGGGTGTGGCAATCCATGCTTAGATACTTAGCAGGTATGAGTAAATCTACAAACGTGAGGAAATACATGCCTAAGTACTATCGAGTAAGTGTATGACCACGTCATATAATAACAAGTAATAATATTACTTATTCAGTAGTAGAATACTAGTGTGCCACCTGGCATAGTGTGTCGCTCGCAAGCTACAAGTAAGTGTAGTCCCGCAGAACTATAATCGAGTATTTAGCCAAATACCGAGTTAACGACCTCGAGTGTAAGATCGTCGATCCGTTAATGAGTGCGAATCTCTAGTATAAGCTTGCCGATCCGTTAATGAGTATGAATCTCGAGTGTAAGCTCTCCGATCCGTCTTTTGTATCGTTTAACCACGATATCGTTTTTAATCACTTTACCGTGATCTCATTTTGTGCCCACTTTACCGTGGCATCATATTGTGCACTTTACCGTGGCATCGAACAGTGTTGCTCACAAGCAATGTTTGTAACTGAGAGCCAACAGTACTACGAAATGTCTGACTAAAGTAATTATATTTGTATAAGTGTATGTATATCAATATACATAAGTAAGTTATAGGTAGCACGAAGTGCTCGAGATAGAGTACGAGTATATATATATATATACATATAATTCAAATCAACTAACAAAACTAGCAGAGTATCATGTCGCGCATGAAAGTAATTTAGTGTATATATATATGTATATATATATATACATACATATAAGTCCTAGCCTCAGCCTAGCAAGTATATTGAGGTCTGTGGTTAAGGTTTACTTAAGTACAGTTCCATTCTAATAATCATGGAGTATGTTGGCAGTCTTAGTTCCTAAAAGGAAGACCAATCCTGTAGCAAATCTAGTTGTTGTCCGGCGTAGGTAGAACTAACCAGTTCATATATATTTGATAACTTAAGCAAGTAATGTAATTGTAATTGTATTTTGGCAACTTAGCAGTGTACAATGGTAACCTATCTTGGTTAAGTAGTGATATTGTTCTACAACAATATGATGGGTGTAATTCTTAAGTATTACACATTTTGTATTACATAACCGTAATATCGTCAAGTGTGATTTAAAAAAGTTTAACATTAAAATTCAAAAACAGTAATTGTGCATGCGTCTCACCCCGAAAACAGTAAAATAGTTGAAAAGGTGGGGCTATGAACTCACCTGTGAGTTGTCAGCGATCCTACGATACGTGTGTTGTCCAAATGGTAACCTCCCAGTGTCCTAAACACATGAGGTTATATAAGTAAGATACAAATCAGTTTGTCTAAGCGAGTTGTGTAAATATTCATTTGTAGTTCAGGTTTGGAAACCGTGTACGGGGGTCCGGGGGCAGCGCCCCTGGTAGCGGGTCCAAGGGGTAGCAACCCCTGGCGGGGTCCAAGGGGCAGAGCCCCTGGCTGGGGTCGAGCTACCAGGTCAGCTTGGAAAACTTTTGTTTCTTCTTATGTTTCTTTAACAAAAACGTATTGGAAATTCAAATTTGGAAAATATTTGAGTTGAATTACAAGTGTTGCAAAAGTTTGACCAAAGTTGACTGCGAAGTGAGTTTTGAGTTTACTGCGAACTGAGTTTTAGTTCGCTTCGCAGCTCATTTCGCGGGTTGGTTTCGGTTCGCATCTCAGTTTGCAAAGTCAACTCGCAAGTTGACTTCGCATGTTCGGTTCACAAGGCAGTTCAGTTCGCAGCATGATCTGTGAGCTGAGACGCATCTCAGTTTGCAGATGCAGCTGGTTCAAGATTTAGGGTGGGTTTCAATTTTTAAATCGTTTCTAACCAATTTTTGTTCGCTTCGAAGCTACCAGGTCAGCTTGGAAAATTTTTGTTTTTTCTTATGTTTCTTTAACAAAAACGTATTGGAAATTCAAATTTGGAAAATATTTGAGTTGAATTACAAGTGTTGCAAAAGTTTGACCAAAGTTGACTGCGAAGTGAGTTTTGAGTTTACTGCGAACTGAGTTTCAGTTCGCTTCGCAGCTCATTTCGCGGGTTGGTTTTGGTTCGCATCTCAGTTCGCAAAGTCATCTCGCAAGTTGACTTCGCATGTTCGGTTCACAAGGAAGTTCAGTTCGCAGCACGATCTACGAGCTGAGATGCATCTCAGTTTGCAGATGCAGCTGGTTCAAGATTTAGGGTGGGTTTCAATTTTTAAATCGTTTCTAACCAATTTCTTGGATATATTCTTGTTGTGTGGACTCAATAACGTGTTAATAACATAAATCAAGTGTTTTGGAGGTGTAAAATCGGGTGTTCTTACCAAATGTCGATTTCGAGCTCAAAAATGACGGATCGAGATGATGGAGATGGTGATGATGAAGATGAAGATGATGTTGTTCATCTTCTTGCTTCCCTTCCTCTGATTATGATGATGATTCCCGATTTTGATGATGGTGCTAGCGTTTGGGGTTGCGAGCCGAGAGAGAGGAAGAAAAGGGTGTGTTTGGTGAAGAAAATGAAAGAAATGGAAGAAAAATGGGTATTATGTATGGGGGTGGGTTTGGGTTTGCAGGCTTAGGTCCGTGGGTCTGGGCCGAACCCTCCGGGTCTCGGTTTTGTGTTATTTCGTTTCTCCCAGACTCGTGTTGTGTTGAATTTTTAAAATAATCATGTACGTTTATATAATTATATATAAAAGTTTTAAGTGTTTAGCATTAATACGTACTAAATACGAGTAATTAATGCTTAAGTTGGGCGTGAAAATTGACCCCTTTTTGACCGGGTGTTACATTCTCCCCCTGTTAAGAAAATTTCGTCCCTAACTTTCGACTTAAGTAGCGTGTGGTCTGATCGCACCCCAACGGTCGGTCAAGGAATCGCTTCCCTATCGTTGCGGACCTTCCTGTCGTAGGCGGGTGATCAGTGGGTTTTAAATTTATATTACTGGGAAGCCTAAGTTTTATTACTACCTACTGCTCTTGTTAAGGGTAGCAAGCGGTAAGTCTAACTCAGGCGTCGTTCTTTAAATCGGAGCGAATCGAAATGAAGTAAATACTTTAAAAAATAGAAGCTAATAGGATGGGTTTAAAAGAGCAGGTAGGGTTTGGTATTTTCTAAATTAACTACGATACTGAAAAGTAAATACTAAACTATGGGTAGGGTAAGCATATAGATATAGATTGTGATTGCTGAAGTTTCAATATTCAGGTTTCGAGATGATGTTCATTATAAAAGATGATTGGAGACTTCCCTTTAATAAAATTAACAGAGGTTTGGTTTCAACACTAGCATCCTACGATTCAAGTGGAAAACCTAAGTCGCATGTCACTGAATACTAGGTTATCATGAGTCTGATCAGATCAGGCTGCTCAGTCCCCCAACACTGTCCGATGAGGACTAGTGACCCATCTTGGAGTTAATTCATGGGCGCATGAATAAGGCAACAGACCGATATTTAATTTCTGACCTTTCTTAATACCTAATTCTAATTGATTTTAATAAGGGCCGTACTATTGCTTGCTAATATATGTTAAACTGTCAGTTATGTTGGATCAAGGGGTTTAAGCATCCTACACTACGGCTGAATGTTTGCTTTCTTTTCAAGAACCCTTAGATTTTAATCGAGGAGCACAAATACTTCTGTCAAGGTGTAGACCTCTTTTGCGATCAAACGTTCATCCCTAGGTTCGTTTCATGGTGTATACTACATTTTTCAGTAGTTCCACGGCTTTTATATATACCTAGACCATGTTCAGGAAGGGTCACTTCCAGGTATCCACGGTGTCATATGCTTACGACCGGTCCATAGATTCCACACATTTGTACTCCGCCAGTGGTGTTTCAAGTGCTATACTAAGTACTGGGCCATTTTATAGCATGTCCACAGCTTCATACAAAAACACAGATAACTATCTACCGATACTAGGGTTTATCAGATCCTAATACTAAAGTAATAGTCACGTGAAAGCTTGGAAAGGGTGGAATGGGTGGTTTAGATCTATCGCTTGAAAAGTTTAACCCGATACATAACATAACAACTTACAATCACATATTTTATTAAAGATTAATTTAACATCATCCCTACTCCTAAATATCTACATTTCAACAATCACAATATTACACTACTCAATAAACATGGCAATAAGTAAAGCACATACCATAATATTACGCATGGATAAATCAGACATAATAACAGTATGAGGGAATAGATATCACCGGATAATAGAGCAGCATAACAAGAGAATAGAACTTGCAATCCTTGAATAAAATCTTAAACACAAATACTCCTTGATTACAACAGCTACTCTCTACTCTAATCTACTAGCTACCCTCTAACTACTCTCTAACCCTCTAGAGAGAGAGGTTAGAGAGAGAACCTAACTAAGAAATGAAAATACAAGAGAAAAGTGTTTGATTTGAATGGAATTGAATTATTGTGAGTTGATTAGAAATGAGGAGGTTTAAACCTCTATTTATAGGCATCCAAGTCACAATTTACACTCAACACCCTTGCATCCATTTTAACACTGAAATACACTCCTGAGCTATGAAAGTCGACCCCAAAGAGGGCGTATTCTACACCAAATAGGGCATATTCGGTAGCAAATAGGGCGTATTCGGTAGCAAACGGGGCGTATCCAGCACCACAGGGGGGTATACCACCGCTAGAAGTGGGTATACAACCCCAAAAGGGGAGTATATTGTAACATCCTCTTGACGAGTCTGGTAATTTTCTATTTTTATTTGATTATTTAATTGTGTGCGAAATTAATTGATATTATTGTTTGTTATGAAATTTAGATAAATAGGTCCCAGGACTTATTGTGAATAGTAAATTGGTGATTGTTCTAATTTACTTAAGTTGACAGTACAATAAAAAAAAATAGATTTTTCGCGAGAAGTATTTAAGTTCCAGACAATAGAGTTAAGACGGACATAAAATACCCGAATAAAGTGAGTCGGTTTAAAGAGGCCGACCCCCCTCTTTTGTGTCATCCTTTCCATATAGTTCACATCACTTGCTAGTTCTAACTCTAAAAACTTCAAGAACATTAAAACTTGCTAAAATCATGGTTAATAATTAGTGGATTGAAGCTGAATCTTTGAGTTCTTCATCCTTCTAGATATCATCATCTTCTACAAGTGTAAGTGTAGTGTTTGTTAATAAATTTGTGTTGTGAGATTAGGTCAAATATGAACCTAAGTGAATTGATTGGTGATATATGTTGTAATTGATATTGTTGAAGTTATTTGATATGGTATGATGTTTATTTGAAGTTAAATTCGTTGTTTGTATGAATTTGTATGCAAAAGATGTGAATTTGTGAGTTTGGTTCAAGCTGTGTAGTTGCAGGTTTGTTCTTGAGCTAAAGAACAGCTCAACGCGATCCCAGGACCCTAGCCTGGATCGCGTTCCTCAGTTTTAAATTGAGATGGATGAGTTTTGTTCTTGGGAACGCGATCCCAAGAATTCACCTGGATCGCGTTTCCAAGTGCAAATTTGTTACAAGAAAGTTTAACAAAGGTGAACGCGATCCAGCCCCTTATTTTCTAGGATCGCGTTGCTTAGTACAAAACGGTAAAAGTGGATTTTACAAAGGGGAACGCAATCCATCCATTTGTTCCTGATCGTGTTGCCTAGTGTATTTTGGTAACAGAAACTTTCCTAAAGAGGAACGCGATCCTGCTCATGTATACCCTGGATCGCGTTTGTCTGTAGTATTTTGATGATTGTGATGAATTATGATCTTAAGTGTATACTATATATAAAAATAGTATAGAGATACTTGTGTTTGAAATAAAGTAATATTGTTATTACTTGTATATGATAGTTATTTATACAAGTTACTAATTGTGCATTATGTAATGTTTCAGATACTCCAAAGGCTCAGTGATTAGCAACTGAGTGTAGCGACTTTGGAGGTATCGGTGAGTGGATTTGAAACTCACGGTTTGGTTTGGTTGTGTTAGTTTGATTTACAATCAGTAATTATAGGATTACTATTGATAGAATGATTATCTTGAAATGATATGCCATTGGATTGGTTGATTGATTAGCTTGTATGTTGGCTTGATTAAATCCAGAGGTCAACTAGATTGTTGGTTGAACTTGATTGCTATTGTTGATCAACACAGGGTTGTGTACATGTGTTGATGAGTATTAGCAATGAGTTAGCGGTTAATCACTGTTATGGCCTACAGTTGATTTAAGTGTTCTGATAGGGCCACCCGGCACAGGGTCCTTAGGAACCACCGTTCCTCTTGACGATATTTGTTACATTATTGGTTGTGAACAAATTGCTAGCTAAATTGAATTGTAGTTGATTATCCATTCACTTAGCTTTGTGCTGATCCCTCAAATTACTTCCTGCAGGTTATGTTGATTAAGTGGTTAGTCAGGAAGGAAATTTTGATGTTGGAAATGTTTGAAATTGGCGACTCTGATCAAGTTGTTTATAAACAATGTATTGTTAACTGTAGCACCTGGTTTGTAAACAAGTTAAATGTATTTAACTCTGTATAAATGGTTTGTATAAATGTTGTGTAAATCTTTGTGAAAGTTTTGGGAAAATTATATATTAATATAATGCTTCCGCAGTGATTTATAACTTAATGATTGTTATAAAGGATGGGTGTTACAAGTTGGTATCAGAGCAATAGTTTGGGTGAATTGAATCTGATAGGAGATTCAATCCTAAACTTTAGTTGCAATGTGTCAAACATTCCTGGGAATGGGATTAGGTACTAAATGGGAATCTGTTAGTTGGATAGGCGCTAACGATTAACGATTGGTGAGCTGTTTTGTGTTTACAAACATGGCGGACAACGAGCAACCACCTGTTAACCCTAGTAATGTCTCAAGGCCGGAAGTTAATGTTGAGACTCATACTGATCGGACTGAGAATATTGGAACTTCTTTCCATGCTAGAGAGGAATTAGAAAGAGATGAGTATCTACTTCATTTGGAAGAGGAAAATCAAGCACTGAGAATGTACAAACAACAGAAAGAGGCTGAATCATCTCATCCTGTATTTAGCACGATAATACCACCAAAACAAAAGGTGTGTTCTTTTAAAACCTTTATGAGTAGTAATCCTTCTGTGTATTCTGGTAGTACAAATCCTTCTGTAACTTTAGATTGGTTGAGGGATATTGAAAAGAAATTTGAAGTTTGTCAATGTGAGGAAGAGCTAAAGGATCCTTATGCAACTCAACTTTTAAAAGGACCAGCTATGAATTGGTGGGATTCAATTACTTCAGTATTATCTCCTTCACAGAAAGCATCCATTCGATGGTCTGATTTTTATAATGAAGTTTGTAAGCAGTATTGTTCAAACTTTGATATAGCTCGAATTCGAAAGGAATTTATGGAGTTGCAATTAACTGATAAAATGTCAATGGATGATTTGATTAATCAATTTTCAGAGAAACTTAGATTTGTTCAGCAATGGGTTCCCGATGAGAGAACCAGAATTGAACAGTTTGTGGGTACATTACCTAATCACTATCGAACTTCAGTGAGATTGGCGGGATCTCTTTCTCAAGCTTTTATGTTAGCTCGATCAGTTGATAGTGACTTGAGACCTCAAGAGATATCAAGTAAAGAAATGGTTTCTCAGAAGTATAGAAATGACTCTTCTAGCAAAGGTAAGCAATGATGGCAAGGAAATCAACAAAGTAAGAAACAAGAGAGTCATGGTAGTATTTATGATCGTCCCAATTGGTGTATTAAATGTAGAGCTAGACATGTTGGGCCATGTTCTGTGCAAACCACTAGATGTGTGAAATGTGGTGCGATTGGTCATGAAGCAAAGGCTTGTGTATTTCCTACTTATGTGTGTTGGAATTGCCATAAGGAAGGACATCGTGCAAATCAGTGTTCTGAGGCTAAGAGACAGGGTTCCGGGTTGGTTGTTAACTCGTCATCTTCCGGTCAGAAGCGGAAGAATCCTCCACCAGCGTTGAGTAGGGCTTTTCAGATGACAGTAGATGAGGCTGTCCACACAGATGATGTCATAACTGGTACTTTTCTTATAAACTCTGTACCAGCACGTGTTTTATTTGATTCTGGAGCGAATTGTTCCTTTATATCTGTGTGTTTCTGTGAAAAGTTGAAATTGATTCCTACTATGATAACTAAGCCCTTAGAAGTAGAGATTGTTAGTGGCAAATTAGTTCCTGTTACCACCTCGGTGACTCGAGCTAATATTGTGATAGATGGTCTGACTTTTCCAATTTCATTTCTGTTAATGACGATTCCTAGTTTTGATGTGATTATTGGCATGGATTGGTTAAGTCAGTTTAAAGCAAGTATAGATTGCCATCATAAGTTGATTAGAATCCCAATCTCTGAAGAGTCATACGTTATGGCTCGAGGAGAACGGGATAGTGGGGGTATTCCTCTGATTTCCATGATGAAAGCTAGGAAATCTTTGTCCAAAGGCTGTGAGTCGTACCTAGCTTATGTGATTGATGCTAAGTTAGAAAAGAAATCTCTTTCTGATGTCCCGGTTGTTTCAGAGTATCCAGAAGTATTTCCTGATGAATTACCTGGATTACCACCGGTTAGGGAAGTTGAATACCAGATTGAACTTGTTCCTGGTTTGTCGCCTGTAGCGAAAGCTCCCTATAGATTAGCTCCGTCTGAAATGCGTGAAATAATGAATCAGATTCAGGAGTTATTGGATAGAGGTTTTATTACACCTAGTTCTTCACCTTGGGGTGCACCAGTGTTGTTTGTGAAAAAGAAAGATGGGTCTTTTCGAATGTGCATTGATTATAGGGAATTTAATAATCGAACAATAAAGAATAAATATCCTTTGCCTAGAATAGATGATTTGTTTGATCAGTTGCAAGGATCTTCGTTTTATTCTAAAATTGATTTAAGATCCGGTTATCATCAAGTTCGTGTTCGTGAACAGGATATTCCTAAAACCGCCTTTCGAACTAGATATGGTCATTTTGAATTCTTGGTTATGCCATTTGGTTTGACTAATGCTCCCGCAGTTTTTATGGATTTGATGAACCGGGTATGTCGACCTTTTCTTGATAAATTTGTGATTGTATTTATCGATGATATTCTTGTATACTCTAAATCTGAATTAGAACATGGAATGCATTTGAGGTTAGTGTTGGAAACCTTGAAGAGAGAACAATTATACGCAAAGTTTTCTAAATGTGAATTTTGGATTCGGGAAGTGCAATTTTTAGGTCATATTATTTGTAATGACGGTGTTAAAGTTGATCCTTCAAAAATTGAAGCTGTAATGAATTGGAAAGTTCCAAGGTCTATTTCAGAAATAAAGAGTTTTCTTGGTTTGGCGCGTTACTACCGGAAGTTCATAAAGGACTTTTCTAAAATTGCCGGTTCATTGACTAAATTAACCCGTAAGGATGAAAAATTTGTGTGGACTGAACAACAGGAAACAGCTTTTCAGACTTTGTAACAGTTGTTGTGTCAGGCTCCTATATTGACTTTACCCGATGGGTCTGAAGATTTTGTTGTTTACTGTGATGCCTCGATTGCTGGTTTGGGTTGTGTTTTGATGCAGCGAGATCGTGTTATTGCTTATGCTTCTCGTCAGTTAAAACCTCATGAAAAGAACTATCCCACACATGATTTAGAACTAGCAGCAGTTGTGTTTGCGTTGAAAATCTGGAGACATTATTTGTATGGTACTAAATGTATTGTTTGTACTGATCATAAGAGTCTCCAGTATATGTTTTCTCAAAAAGAGTTGAATATGCGTCAAAGAAGATGGTTAGAGTTAATCAAAGATTATGACTGTGAAATACGTTACCATCCAGGAAAAGCCAATGTAGATGCAGACGCATTAAGTCGAAAAGGTACCTCTAACCGAGTTTATTACCTGAAAGTTGATATTTCCTCTGATTTAGTGGATCAAGTTAAAGCTGCACAGTTGGAAGCTTTATTGGATCATAATTTGAAATCAGAAATTATGTTGAAAAGAAAAGATTTGTTAGTTGATGATTCTAGAGGATTAAAGACTTTTCAGTGTCGTCTTTGGATTCCTTTGTTTGGTAATCTTCGGGATATTATTCTGAATGAAGCTCATAAGTCTAGATTGTCTGTCCATCCTGGTAGCACACGAATGTTTAATGATTTAAAGTCTTTGTACTGGTGGCCTACAATGAAAACTGACATTGCAAGATTTGTTGGTAATTGTCATATATGTGCTCAAGTGAAAGCCGAACACCAGAAACCGTACGGGTTGTTAAAACAGTTAGAGATTCCAGAGTGGAAATGGGAACACTTGACTATGGATTTTGTGACTAAACTTCCACGTACATCTCGAGGTAATGACATGATTTGGGTTATTGTCGACAGATTAACTAAAAGTGCTCATTTTCTTGCTGCAAATGAAACAGCGTCTTTGACTAAACTTGCTCAATTGTATGTTGATGAAATTGTCACGAGACATGGTATTCCTTTATCAATTGTATCAGATAGAGGTACTCGATTTGTTTCACATTTTTGGCAGAGTTTACAACAGGAGTTGGGTACCAGAGTAAATCTTAGTACAGCATATCATCCTCAAACAGATGGTTAATCAGAACGTACGATTCAAACACTTGAAGATATGTTGCATGCATGTGTTATGGAATATGGCGGTTCTTGGGATTCTCATTTGCCCTTAGTAGAATTTGCCTACAATAATTCTTATCATTCCAGTATTGGCATGGCTCCATATGAAGTGTTGTATGGACGTCGTTGTAGAACACCTGTATGTTGGTTAGAGGCTGGAGAAAAACAGTTTGCAGGGCCCGATGTTGTTCAAATAACCGCAGATAAAGTGGCAGTTGCACGTGAGAAATTAAAAGCTGCTCGTGATAGACAGAAGCAGTATGCAGACCCACATATACGACCAGTTATATTTTCCGAAGGAGAACTTGTTTATCTTAAGGTTTCTCCGTGGAAAGGTGTTATTAGATTTGGGAAAAGAGGTAAATTGGCACCTAGTTATATTGGTCCCTTCAGAGTTCGTCAGGTAGTTAATGATCAATCAGTTTCATTGGATCTTCCTATTGAACTTGCGGGTATTCATGATACGTTTAATATCTGTTATTTGAGGAAGTGTAATAGAAGATCAGTCTCAGATTCTTCCTCTGCAAGACTTGAAGGTTGATCAAAATCAGAAGTTAGTGGAAGAACCTATTGAACTCTTGGATAGGAAAGTGACTAAACTTAGAAAGAAACAAATTCCTATGGTGTTAGTCAAATGGAGACACAGTTTTGGTTCTAATTTGACTTGGGAGTCCGAGGAGTCTATGAAATCTAGATATCCTGGATTGTTTGATTTAGTTTAGATTTCGAGGACGAAATCTCTTGAAGGAGGGGAGATTTGTAACATCCTCTTGACGAGTCTGGTAATTTTCTATTTTTATTTGATTATTTAATTACGTGCGAAATTAATTGATATTATTGTTTGTTATGAAATTTAGATAAATAGGTCTCAGGACTTATTGTGAATAGTAAATTGGTGATTGTTCTAATTTACTTAAGTTGACAGTACAATAAAAAAAATAGATTTTTCGCGAGAAGTATTTAAGTTCCAGACAATAGAGTTAAGACGGGCATAAAATACCCGAATAAAGTGAGTCGGTTTAAAGAGGCCGACCCCCCTCTTTTGTGTCATCCTTTCCATATAGTTCACATCACTTGCTAGTTCTAACTCTAAAAACTTCAAGAACATTAAAACTTGCTAAAATCATGGTTAATAATTAGTGGATTGAAGCTGAATCTTTGAGTTCTTCATCCTTCTAGATATCATCATCTTCTACAAGTGTAAGTGTAGTGTTTGTTAATAAATTTGTGTTGTGAGATTAGGTCAAATATGAACCTAAGTGAATTGATTGGTGATATATGTTGTAATTGATATTGTTGAAGTTATTTGATATGGTATGATGTTTATTTGAAGTTAAATTCATTGTTTGTATGAATTTGTATGCAAAAGACGTGAATTTGTGAGTTTGGTTAGAGCTGTGTAGTTGCAGGTTTGTTCGTGAGCTGAAGAACAGCTCAACGCGATCCCAGAACCCTAGCCTGGATCGCGTTCCTCAGTTTTAAATTGAGATGGATGAGTTTTGTTCTTGGGAACGCGATCCCAAGAATTCACCTGGATCGCGTTTCCAAGTGCAAATTTGTTACAAGAAAGTTTAACAAAGGTAAACGCGATCCAGCCCCTTATTTTCTAGGATCGCGTTGCTTAGTACAAAACGGTAAAAGTGGATTTTACAAAGGGGAACGCAATCCATCCATTTGTTCCTGATCGCGTTGCCTAGTGTATTTTGGTAACAGAAACTTTCCTAAAGAGGAACGCGATCCTGCTCATGTATACCCTGGATCGCGTTTGTCTGTAGTATTTTGATGATTGTGATGAATTGTGAGCTTAAGTGTATACTATATATAAAAATAGTATAGAGATACTTGTGTTTGAAATAAATAATATTGTTATTACTTGTATATGATAGTTATTTATACAAGTTACTAATTGTGCATTATGTAATGTTTCAGATACTCCAAAAGCTCAGTGATTAGCAACTGAGTGTAGCGACTCTGGAGGTATCGGTGAGTGGATTTGAAACTCACGGTTTGGTTTGGTTGTGTTAGTTTGATTTACAATCAGTAATTATAGGATTACTATTGATAGAATGATTATCTTGAAATGATATGCCATTGGATTGGTTGATTGATTAGCTTGTATGTTGGCTTGATTAAATCCAGAGGTCAACTAGATTGTTGGTTGAACTTGATTGCTATTGTTGATCAACACAGGGTTGTGTACATGTGTTGATGAGTATTAGCAATGAGTTAGCGGTTAATCACTGTTATGGCCTACAGTTGATTTAAGTGTTCTGATAGGGCCACCCGGCACAGGGTCCTTAGGAACCACCGTTCCTCTTGACGATATTTGTTACATTATTGGTTGTGAACAAATTGCTAGCTAAATTGAATTGTAGTTGATTATCCATTCACTTATCTTTGTGCTAATCCCTCAAATTACTTCCTGCAGGTTATGTTGATTAAGTGGTTAGTCAGGAAGGAAATTTTGATGTTGGGAATGTTTGAAATTGGCGACTCTGATCAAGTTGTTTATAAACAATGTATTGTTAACTGTAGCACCTGGTTTGTAAACATGTTAAATGTATTTAACTCTGTATAAATGGTTTGTATAAATGTTGTGTAAATCTTTGGCAAGGTTTTGGGAAAATTATATATTAATATAACGCTTCCGCAGTGATTTATAACTTAATGATTGTTATAAAGGATGGGTGTTACATATATGGCCTCTAGGAGGGCTTATACGACCCCTTTAGGGGGGTATACGGCCCCTAGAGGGGTGGTGAGCCTTGGTCCGTTGTCTTGTGTGCTGGATCATAAGTCTTGTGTGCTGGATCGTGACTCGTTTGGCCCTATCTTCTTCGTTCTTGATCCGTTTTTGACGATCTTTATACCCACGCGTTCGTATTCTCCAGACCTACATTTTAAGATATTTATTAAGTCCCAGGACGGAGTTTTACGATAAAATCGCGTGTCGAACGAATTATGCCTTTTTAAGTGTGTTTTTCGTCCATTTACCATTGTTTTTGAAATACTTATAAAGTTTTGACCTGTTTAACAAAATGTGGTAAATGTGGACTTTATTGGCATAATTTTGTTAATTAAGTGCTAAATATGAGGTAAAAGATGTACGTAAAACTTGACTTTTTACGCCAAATCAGGGTTTGGGGTGTCGCACCCCCAAATTCGGGTTGCGGAAGCGAATCGGGTCGGGGCGTGACTAATTAATAATCACAGCACAAAGATATAATGAACAACTATATATGCGTTATTTTACAATTTGTATTGATAAAATCAAAGTTTACATCAAAATATAGTTTACATTAACTCGGTTTGAAATCGAGAGATTTACATACATAATTAATTTATACAAAATATAATAATGCCAGCTAAATCTCTGAATGTTTGCATGCTGACACAAGCTAATGATTCCTGAATTGGGCAATCCAATCTACTGCTGGGTACCTATGATACATGCGAAAATGGGTCAGCGAAACGCTGGTGAGCTTACCGGTTTGTATGTCAACACATATTGTATGAACCGCAAGATTTAATTAAATTTAAGTTGCAATTAAGCAAAATAAAAGTTTTACAGCCATGAGCACATAGTCTGAGCTTAACTCGAGATGTCAGGTCCACATTTAAGGTATCCTAATCGAGGTGCCTCCCACGAGTGCCTAATCTACACTCGTCTGAACAAATATTAGTACATCCGTTTACCCAGTTAGTGCATGCTAACCCAAACGAGAAAAGTCAATCCTATATGGTACCATATACTAATATTCATGCTACAACGTATTACCAAACTATGCTGAGGAGGGCTTTGAAAAGATTAGTGAGATAACTCATGTAGTATTTGTTTGATTTCGTACTTGCGTTCATATTGTAAAATAAAATGAGCAATGATATCACACCCCTGAGTAAAACGGTAAAATAGGGGCCATGAGACTCACCTGAGTCTTGAGAGTTTAAATTAATAAACTTTAGTTGATTAGCCGAAATGAGTTATCCGAAGACTGGTAACCTGAGGGTGTCCACGACACGCGATGGTTATAAATGTGAGCAGGTATCTAGAAAGATTACCTTTGTAGTTGTTCGTCCAACTAGAATGTCCAAATTACTACGACTTGGTTGATTTGATTATGTTTTGAAAATGTGTACCGCGCGTTAGTGATTGTTTGTAATAATAATCTTCTACATTATTTTTTTGATTTCGGAGTGTTATACTTAAAAACTAATTACAAACTTTAGGTGACGGGGGTCCGGGGGCAGCGCCCCTAGTAGTGGGGTCCAAGGGGTGGCAAACCCTGGCGGGGTCCAAGGGGCAGAGCCCCTGGCTGGGGTCGAGTGATAAAATTTTTATTTCTACTATATTGTTATAGTGAAAAACGTATCTAAAAATTGAATTTGGGTGAAATCAAGTGATAAAATTTTAGGTCTTGACACTTAGTAAAATCTGTGTTTTCTAGGTTCTGTTTCATGCGACACTTATAGCGACACTTAGGGTTTATGCGTCACTCAGGAAGTGTCGCATAAAATTATGATTTTAATACCAGTAGCGTCAGTTGAGGAAGTGACGCATCAAGGATGACACTTAAGAGAGTGTCGGTCGTAAGTGTCAGATAAAGGTGTTAGGCGTCACTAGATAAGTGACGGATCAAATCAGAATTCAGTTGTAGGCGTCACTTAGGCAAGTGACGCTAGAAGTGTCGGATGGGAGTGCCGGGTATTGAATTTGCGACACTGAGACAAGTGTCGGGAAAAAGGGGTTTTATGCGGCACTTAGGCAAGTGACGCAAAATTAGGGTTTTTAGCAACACTCAGTGTATCACTTAAGTGACGCATTAAGTGACGCACGCTGCACTGGTCAGTGCGACACTTAGGTTTGTTGGCTGGATTTTGAGCCAAAAACGTGTTTTCCGGTTACCGTTTGGTCTGAAACTTTTACCCAACCCATATTTGGACATTTCAAGCTTAAATAAACAACTTTTATGAAAAATAAATGAAATCTAAGAGTTTTTGAGAATTGTTGGAAACTTACGATTTGACGCCAGAAGAAACCGAAAAGGTAGAAATGTGGATCGTGATGAGGTGAATGTTTTTCTCCAAAGGAGTCTTGAAATCCGAGGTCGTTTAATGTGGCTTTTTGGTGGAAATAGGTGGCGGTGGTGTGGTGATTGTGTTTAGAGAGAAAAGAGAGAAAGTGTGACTGTGTGTGTGAAAAGTGAAAAAGAATGAGGGGAGGGGAGGGAGTGGAGCCGGTTTTGGGGGGAGGAAAAGGGGAGGAATATCCTAAATTTTACTTCCCCGCGTTCGCGCTCCGTGCGGTGTTCGTTTTCCCGATCGTCTAAACGTTTTATTTAATTATTTCATACGTTTAAATATAAGTTTAAAATACGAATAATTATTCGATATCTTCATTGAAGTATTTCACTAATTACATAAGAATTGAGTTATAAACTAAAACTTAACTTTATTTTGATTGTTTGCGCGTTTAATATTTTAGTCGCGTAGTCATTATTTGTACGATACGAATTGTGTACGAAATATTATTTAAATAATATATTGGATAAAATAGAGTTATTAAATAATGTGATATTATTTAATAAAATTGTTCACCAACGTCCGTATAAATTGAATCGAATTACATTCGATTTGAAACTTGTATGATTTAATAAAATCGCATACTTGTATATATTCATCAATATATATTTTGATACATTAATTAGCCTAATACAGAACTAATTACATGTATTAACAATTGATTAAGCACAAATTACTAGTCCTAATTTGGTGGGTGTCAC
Source organism: Pseudognaphalium luteoalbum (assembly GCA_963422505.1). Classification (NCBI taxonomy): domain Eukaryota; kingdom Viridiplantae; phylum Streptophyta; class Magnoliopsida; order Asterales; family Asteraceae; genus Pseudognaphalium; species Pseudognaphalium luteoalbum. The sequence continues at coordinate 51,173,816 of OY730198.1, read as the reverse complement.
ACTGGGAGAAGTGTATGTATGAGAAGTTCATCGAGTAGATAGTAGACATACGATGCCTATGTCGACTTTGAAAGCAGTCAATCCATGACTGTGTCGTGGTTCATCATGGTAGTCAGATCACTGACTATTTCGTTTGTTTAGGTTGTTGTTAAGCTGTGGTCACAAAGTAACCATTTACGGGGTAGTCCATCCAGGAATAGATAGTTATCACAAGGTGACTGTTTATAGAGTAGTCCTACCAGGACTAAGTGGTTGGTGAACGTACAATTGACCTGTCTACTGAAAGCAAACCTTGAGTTTTATGTTGGCATAGGTTAACTAGCCCAATGCTGCACTCGACATTAAATAGGTAAAAGCGGTATTAGGAAACGAGTAATGTGTATGTATGTAGTGCTAGCTACAATTAAAGAGTTTAGTGTTCTGGGAAAAGCCTACCCATATTACTGTTGGGGTTTCATCCGGTGTCGATCATGTAAACCTTGCCTTTAAGTTTCGGGCAATCTTTCCTGTAATGTCCGGGTTCACCACACTTGAAGCATGTCCTTTGTGAGTTGGGATTCGCGGGAATTCTGCAATCCCAGATTTTGTGTCCAAATTGTTGGCATCTTTCACAGGGTAAACTACATTAACCTTCATGATGACGTTTACACCCGTGACAAAATGGTTTGTTTCCTGCATAGCCTAGTTTTTCCTTGGGTTCGGTAGCGTAAGACCACAACGGTACGGGTTGATTTATTGGATTATGATTAGTTCTGGAATTTCCATTCCATTTTCCTTGATGGTTTTCAGTTGTAGGTGTTCCGCGTTGAACCACCTGTGCCATTAGTTTGTGTGCCATGTGAACAACATCGTGAATAGTGGCGGGTTTGGAGGCTGTGACCATTCCCTCAATTTGCATCGGGAGTCCTCCAATGTACCTTTCGATTCATTTGTATTCAGGGTTCACCATGGTTGGGCAAAGAAGTGCCAGTTGGTGGAAGCGATTGGTGTATGTCATGATGTCATTATCTTTTACGGTGAGGTGCCAAAGTTCATCCTCGAGTTGTTGTAGTTCCTCATTGGGACAGTACTCGTCTCTCATTAATTGTTTAAGTTCCTCCCAAGGGAGTTGGTGAGCGGTATCGATCCCTGTAGTTTGAGCGTAAGAATTCCACCAGGTGAGAGCATTATATTGAAGGGTGTATGTGGAGTACTTAACTTTGTAGTCATTGGGGTAGTTGCAGATGTGGAATACAGATTCCATTCTCTCGATCCATCGGATTAATCCGACAGCCCCTTCAGTACCAACGATGTTTGGTGGTTTACATTTTAGGAAATCACTATATGTGCAGGGTCGCGCTCGGTTTCAAGTAACTAAGGCGTCAGCCACTATTTGTTCAGCAATTTGGTCAAGCTCAGCTTGAGTGTACAATCGTCATCTCGGCGGCATGATTCTTAAATAAGAATGAAATAACAAACGACAAGTATGAGATCCTTATTCAAAGATTATGATTATCACAGTGGCATACATAGGAGAGTGTTACACAATTGTGCAAGGTGACCATCAATGGTGTACAATGATGGGATTCGGGAACTCCTTAAGGTATGTGTTCGAAAGTCCTCGGACTTTTTGGGTTTGTCATGATGTGAATGGTTCACGTGAGTTTTCAATGTAGACAACTAAGACTAGGTTATTGTAAGTAGTCCAACGGACAATAATGTAGTACTAGCGTACTGTGAGTGAAATCCTAATAAGTCAAAGTGCGGTACCCTAAGTACCGAAATGCAGTAACAATGTACTGTAATGTAGTGCTAAAAGCACAGTAATGTATTATAAATGTAGTACCGATGTTCCATGAAATTCAGCACCACGTGCCGTAATACAGTGCCCGAAGCACCGTAATGCGGTACCCATGTACCGTGAGTGTAGCACCAATGTGCCAAAATGCAGTATCAATGTACTGTAAAATGCAGCACCATGTGTCGTAATGCAACGCCCGAAGTGCCGTAATGTAGTACCTAAGTACTATGAATGCAGTACCAATGTACTGTGAAATGCAGTACCGAAGTACCGTGAAATGCAGCACGTTGTGCTGTGTGTTGTGCCCCAAGCACGATGTGGCCAGATGATTAGTAAGTATGACACCCACGGTGTCTTGTGTAGTGCTGAAGCAGAGTTATGCCTAAAGTACGATGTAGCACCACGTGCCATGCGTTGTTCGCATGTAGCCCTAAGGCCAAAAATGTATTAGAGTTACGTATTTTTCCACATGTAGCACAAAGGCTAAAATGTAAGTGCCAAGGTAACGGACCAGGTAGGCACTGAAATGTTGAATCATGTGAGTACTGAAGTACTGTGATGATCAAAATGATCAGATGTAGACTTAGTCATTGTGAGTGTCCCTCGTAACACTAATCCAGCGGCGGCCAGTATGGTCAATGTTGTAATCAAGGCACGCGTAAGTCGTTTACGCGTAAGTTGTTTACGTTCAGTTTAACTATTGGGAGTACATTCCCATATGCGAGTGTTGCGGTTGACCAATTCAATTGGTGATCTCCTGCCCAACGATGAGAGCGAGTGAAAATAATGCGAGGGGAGTAGATGTGACGCGCCTTGGTAATGATTTTTCATAAGATGAGGAACTCGTTGGTTTGTCCTTAGACGTAAACTCCTCAAGTAGATCTCTTTCGAATAATTTATTTTTAGTAACATCGTTGTTTGTTATAATTTTGTAGACGATTATCATGAGTGGGTCTCTATTCCCATAGATAACGTTTATGCCTCCTTCCTAAGGTTCAGCGATAAGTATGCTATTCTCCTATGCATACATATGGAGAAAGTGTTGAGTCGTGATGGTGAGGAAGATGGCGATGTGTCTCTTCGCAAGTATATGACAGTACATCGGAATGTGTTATAAGTGATTACATGCGTATGCATAGATAGGCGGTAATAGGTGAGAACAAGACTTGTTCTTTATATCCAATGATGTTATAGTAGCCATACTTTGCATTTTCGATGGTGCGAGTGTTTAGCGAGAATATTATCGAGTGAGAGTGTTATATATATCCAATATATATATATATATATATATTTATATATATATATATATATATATTTATATATATATATATATGTACGTAGAAAGTAGTACACAAGTAAGACCTATTCATATATACCTACAATACATATAATAGTCTAAAGTGTCTAGCACAAAACAATCAGAGTCAACTAGTGCATTCCTGATCCAGTATAACCCCTTTCAGATATCACATCATCTTTATTTAATTGTACATAGTTTGCTACGCTATGTTAAATTAAACTCATATGATGTAATCCCCGAACCAGTTATACCTAAGGAGGAATACTGCCTAACGGTCATAGTCTAGGCCCACTAAATGCAACCTAGTTCACTATAACCTTAGGCTCTGATACCAATCTGTCACACCCCCAAATTCAGGTTGCGGAAGCAATCGGGTCGGGGCGTGACTAATCAATAATCAAACCATAAGATACATAGTAAATGACCTCTAAATGAGGCATTTGAAAAGTAGTTGTTACATTCCCAAATTAATTGTTTACATTGGTGCGAGTTTGCGAAAATAATTCCAATACATAAATTATAGTACAAAAGTTATGCAAGGAAAATCCAAGTGTTTGAAATCATGCGACTCGAGCTAGCATATCTTGTAGCAATCCTAATCCTGCTGGTCACCTGAGAACACATGCTAAAATGAGTAAGCTATAAAGCTGGTGAGTTCATAGGATTGTTAGTTGAAACATTAAGTATAAATCTTGTATGTTTGAAAAGTAGTTCAAAAACTACTATTTAGATTTGCAGTATAATACAGTTGTGGTGTGTTCCTAAGTACATAGAGGAAGTGGCATACCACGCCTAGATACCTATCAGGTATAAGTGAGTCTACAGACGTGAGGCACTACATGCCTAAGTACTATCGAGTAAGCGTATGACCGAGTCATATCGAGGGTGTGGCAATCCATGCCTTGATACCTATCAAGTATGATTAATTCTACAAACCAGGCAATACATGCCTAAGTACTATCGAGTAAGTGTATGACCATGTCGTATAATAACCAGTAATAATATTAGTTATTCAGTAGTAGAATACTAGTGTGCCACCTGGCATAGTGTGTCGCTCGCAAGCTACATGTAAGTGTAGTCCTGCAGAACTTTAATCGAGTATTTAGCCAAATACTGAGTTAACGACCTCGAGTATAAGCTCGCCAATCCGTTAATGAGTGCGAATCTCGAGTGTAAGCTCGCCGATCCGTATTTTGTATCGCTTAACCGCGATATCATATTGAATCACTTTACCGTGATCTCGTTTTGTGCCCACTTTACCGTGGCATCAAACAGTGTTGCTCGCAAGCAATGTTTGTAATTGAGAGCCAACAGTACTACGACATGTCTAACGAAAGTAATACTATTTGTATAAGTGTATGTATATCAGTATACATAAGTAAGTTGTAGGTAGCACTAAGTGCTCGAGATAGAGTATGAGTATATATATATATATATATACATATAAGTCAAATCAACAAACAAAACTAGCAGAGTATCATGTCGTGCATGAAAGTAATTTAGTGTATCTAAATATGGGTATACAATACTTAGATATTAGCTGTAGCACAATGAGCCTAGGTATGAATTATCATCACCTAGTGCTTTTGTATTAGTATAAAGAACTATACTAATGTACATTACTAACGTATACTCCTAGCCTTAGCCTAGCAAGTATATTGAGGTCCGTGGTTAAGGTTTACTTAAGTACAGTTCCATTCTAATAATCATGAAGTATGTTGGCAGTCTTAGTTCCTAAAAGGAAGACTAATCCTGTAGCAAATCTAGTTGTTGTCCGGCGTAGGTAGAACTAACCAGTTCTTATATATTTGATAACTTAAGCAAGTTATGTAATGGTAATTGTATTTCGGAAACTTAGCAGTGTACAATGATAACCTATCTAGGTTAAGTAGTGATATTGTTCTACAACAATATGATGGGTGTAATTCTTAAGCATTACACATTTTGTATTATATAACCGTAATATCGTTAAGTGTGATTTATAAAAGTTTATCATTATAATTCGAAAACAGTAATTGTGCATGCGTCTCACCCCAAAAACAGTAAAATAGTTGAAAAGGTGGGGCTATGAACTCACCTGTGAGTTGTCAGCGATCCTACGATACGTGTATTGTCCAAATGGTAACCTCCTAGTGTCCTAAACACATGAGGTTATATAAGTAAGAGACAAATTAGTTTGTCTAAGGGAGTTGTGTAAATATTCTTTTGTGGTTCAGGTTTAGAAACCGTGTACGGGGGTCCAGGGGTAGCCCCCTGGTAGCAGGGTCTAAGGGGTGGCAACCCCTGGCAAGGTCCAAGGGGCAGAGCTCCTGGCTGGGGTCGAGCTGCCAGGTTAGCTTGAAAATTTTTTGTTTCTTTTTATGTTTCTTTAACAAAAACGTATTGGAAATTCAAATTTAGGAAATATTTGAGTTGAATTACAAGTGTGGCAAAAGTTTGACAAAAGTTTACTGTGAAGTGAGTTTTGAGTTCGCTGCAAACTGAGTTTCAGTTTGCTTCGTAGCTCATTTCGCGGGTTAGTTTCGGTTCGCATCTCAGTTCGCAAAGTCAACTCGCAAGTTGACTTCGCAGGTTCGGTTCACAAGGTAGTTCAGTTCGCAGCATGATCTGCGAGCTGAGACGCATATCAGTTTGCAGACGCAGCTGTTGCAAGATTTGGGGTGGGTTTCGCATTTTAAATCATTTCTAACCGATTTCTTGGATACATTCTTGTTGTGTGGACTCAGTAACATGTTAATAACATAAATCAAGTGTTTTGGAGGTGTGAAATCGGGTGTTCTTATGAAATGTCGATTTCGAGCTCAAAAAAGACGGATCGAGATGATGGAGATGGCGATGATGAAGATGAAGATGATGTTGTTCATCTTCTTGCTTCCCTTTCTCTGATTAAGTTGATGATTCCCAATTTTGATGATGATGGTGGCATTTGGGGTTGCGAACCGAGAGGAAGGAAGAAAAGGGTGTGTTTGGTGAAGAAAATGAAAGAAATGGAAGAAAAATGGGTATTAAATATGGGGGTGGGTTTGGGTTTGTAGGCTTGGGTCCGCGGGTCTGGGCCGACCCCTCCGGGTCTCGGTTTCGTGTTATTTCGTTTCTCCCAGACTCGTGTTGTGTTGAATTTTTAAAATAATCACGTACGTTTATATAATTATATATAAAAGTTTTAAGTGTTTAGCATTAATACGTACTAAATACAAGTAATTAATGCTTAAATTGGGCGTGAAAATTGACCCCTTTTTGACCGGGTGTTACATGTTTGTATAATTAAGTCTTCAAGATAGGGTTCAGATAGTTGGTTTGGTTTGGGTTTTTAACTAATTTAAACTACTAAAGTAATAAAACAAAAATGAGCTAGCTAGCACGTATGGAACAACTAAGGATAGGGAAGACGTGGTTCGCCATGACTTGAGATAATATCGGGAAGGTGTTTTTGATGGGGACACTTTCAGATTAATAGATTGACAAAACTTGGTGTAAACACTAGAACCCTACCAATTAATTTTCCCATTGGCATGTCACTAGGAGCTAGGTTATCATGATTCTGATCGGAGCAATACGCTAGACTTCCAATACTTAACTAGTTGAAAAATAAGCAACCTATCTTGGTTAAACACCGAGGTACATGAATAAAGTAGCGTATCATCTCATAGGTCCAACTGTTCTTAACGCCTAAGCTTATCTCTCGTTCTTCTAATTATGTAACTAATTATTAACTTTTTATGTTTAAAGCAACAAATATGTAAGATCTAGGGGGTTGATGTATCGAAGTCACTTGGACTTTCCTTACTAGACCTTGGTAATTACTTTCTTAAGCTCTAATTACTTTGATTTGACCTAGACCTCTCCTTTTCAAATAGTTATACATCCCTGAATTATTCGAAGTTTGTCAAAACGTGTTTCATATGCAGACCATACCTTTCAGTAATAACCAGTGTACTTTATAAAATAGTTCCATGGCTTCTTACATTCAACATGCGGTCAAGAGTAATTGACAGTGAGAATGATACTCTTAAACTAATTAAATTAAAAGCAAATGTAAATCTAAAGCAGTGCAGAAATGTAAACCTAATATGTGTAACGAGTGGTTTCACTGTGTCTTTCTTATTGCATGCTATGGGTACTGATATCGCGTAAAAAGTCATGTTTTTACCAATGATATCTCTCTCATTCTGAAGCAATACTTGGCATTTCGACTCAAATAATGTACATGTAACACCCTCAAATTTTGGGTTGCGGAAGCGGTCGGGTCGGGTGTTACCAAATCAAATATCACAAGCACAAAGGTAAATAATGAACGACTCTAAATGAGACATTTGAAAATAGTTATACATTTCCCAAAATAAAAGTTTATACAAGTTGCGAGTTCGTCAAAATAATTTCAATACATAATTTGTAATACAAAAGTTATGCAGAGAAATCCAATTGTGAAAACATGCAACTCGAGCTAGCATAATCTTGTTGCAATCCTAATCCTGCTGGGCACCTGAGAACACATGCTAAAACGAGTCAGCTATAAAGCTGGTGAGTTCATAGGATTTATAACTGAAACATAAAGTATATATCTTGTATGTTTTGAAAGATGGTTTCAAAATCCACAATTTTATTTGTTTTGTTATGTTGTTGTAATACCAGTGTGTATACATCTAACGGGGTATTTCATACCCAAGTAGTGGTGATGTGTACCTAAGTACATAAAGACTGTGGCTTACCATGTCTCGATACCTATCAGGTATAATTAAGTCTACAGACATGAGGCAATACAGGCCTAAGTATGAATCGGTTAATTGTATGACCGCGTCATATCATAACAAGTAATAATGTTACTTATGTTGTAGTAACGCGTTAAGATACCCGCGTGGCATAATATGTTGTGTCCAGCAAAAATATATTGTAGTCCCGCAGAACTATGATTGAATTTTTATTGTGTGTCCGTTTGACCAGTTAGTGCGTGCTAACCCGGACATGATTGAGTATTTATTATGTCCGTTTGACCAGTTAGTGTGTGCTAACCCGGACATGATTGAGTATTTATTGTGTCCGTTTGACCAGTTAGTGTGTGCTAACCCGGACATGATTGAGTATTTATTGTGTCCATTTGACCAGTTAGTGTGTGCTAAACCAGACATGATTGAGTATTTATTGTGTCCGTTTGACCATTTAGTGCGTGCTAACCCATACATGATTGAGTATTTATTGTGTCCGTTTGACCATTTAGTGCGTGCTAACCCATACATGATTGAGTATTTATTGTGTCCGTTTGACCAGTTAGTGTGTGCTAACCTGGACATGATTGAGCTAATGGCCTCGCGTGGAAACTCCACCGACCCATTAACTTGTTGCGGATCACGAGCATAAGCGCACCCATCCGTGAATGAGGGTGGATCACGAGCATAAGCTCGCCCATCCATCGATTGTATCGCTTTACTGCGATATCGGACTTGTGCCCACTGCAATACTGTGGTATCATTTTGTGCCCACTTTACCGTGGCATCGTTGTGTGCCCAACTGGCATCGACCGAATTGCTCGCAAGCATAGTATGCAATTGAGCCGACAGTACTACGACATGCCCGACTTGAGTATATGAGAGCCGGCTGAACTACGACATGCCCGACTAGTATGATCGTGTTTGTCAGAGTGTATGTATATCTATATACATAAGTAAATTGTAGGTAGCACCAAGTGCTCGATATTGAGTATGAATATGTGTGTGTATATATATATATATATATATATATATATATATATATATATAAGTCAAATCAAACAAACACATGTAACCGTGAGTCATGCAACGCATGATAGTAACGTATTGTATCTACATATGTATATACAATTCTTAGATATCATGTGTTTCTCAATATGCCTAGGTATGACTAATCATCACCTAGTTATTTTGTATTAGTGTAACGAATCTATACTAACATATGATACTATCATATACTCCTAGTCTTAGCCTAGCAAGTATATGGAGATCTTGGGTTGATGTTTACTTGAGTTCAATTCCAATTTTGAAGTCCTGAACGTATGTGCAGTCTTAGTTCCTAAAAGGAAAACTTATCCTGTAAAAGTCTAGTTATTGTCCAATGGAGGTAGAACTAAACAGTTCTAGTTATTGTCCAATGATGGTGATTGTTGGTCAAAAATCTAATAGTGTGCAATGATAACCTAACAAGGTTAAATAGTGATATTGTTCTACGACAATATAATGGGTGCAATTCCAAAGTATTACACATTCGTATTACCAAACAGTAATATAGATAAGTGCGAATTATAAAAGTTTGGTATTATAATTCGAAAATAGAAATTGAGCATGCGTCTCACCCCGAAAACAATAAAACAGTTGAAAGAGTGGGGCTATGAAACTCACCTGTGAGTTGTCAGCGATCCTAAGATACGCGTGTCGTCCGATGGGTAACCTCCTAGTGTCCTAAACACGTGAGGTTATATAAGTAAGAGACAAATCAATTTGTCTAAGTGAGTTGTGAAAATATTCGTTCGTCGCTCAGGTTTGGAAACTATGTACGGGGGTCGGGGGCAGCGCCCCTGGTAGCGGGGTTCAGGAGGTGGCAACCCCTGGCGGGGTCGAGCTTGGGAAATTTTTATTTCTACTACACTGGTTTAGTGAAAACACTCCAAAATTTCATTTCGGAGTAATATTAGGTGGTAAAATTTGAGTTTCGACACTTAGTGAAAAAATGTGTATTTTCTGTTTTAGGCGACACAAGGCAAGTGTCGCTATAGGTGACACTTAAGATTGGCGTCACTTGGGAAGTGACGCTACGGGCGTTAGTAAGGGGAGTCACTTAAGGCGACACTCAAAGGCGTCACTATTTGTGTCACTAAATGCGACACTAGGTAGTGTCACTTGGGAAGTGACGCATCAAAAAACGCAATCTAGCCCATTTTTGGTCCGAATCTTGTTGTTATAATGTTAATACATGATATATCAAGTGTTTTTAACAAGGAATATCAAGAAAAAGTGAAGAAATCGTTACGTTTTGAAAATTCAAGGGTTTGGATGATGATGGTGTTCTTGATGATTAAGATGGAGGTGGTGATAATGATGATTCCGAAAATGATGATGATGATGGCAGTGGTGGTGGTCGGCGGTGGTGGCGGTGGTCGGCGGTGGTGGTTGGTGTGGATGGAGAGGAAGAGATTGAGAGAGTTTAGAGAGAGATGTGTGGTGTGTGTGTTTTTATAAAATAGAAATGAAAGAAAAAGGGAAGGTGAAGGTGGTTTTAAAGGAATATAAGGGGAACAAGCCCTATTGCTCTAAGTGCCAACGACACCATAATGGTTCTTGATCCTATAGCAAGTGTAAGAGATTTGGACACTTGGCCAAAGATTGTAGATCAAACACCACTGACACCAATACCTCTGCACCAAGGACCTGTTATGAGTGCAACGGTACTGGGCATTTCAGAAAAGATTGCCCGAAGCTGAAGAGCAACAACAATGTTCGAGGAAGAGCTTTCGTGCTGAAATCTGGAGAAGCCCGTCAAGACCCGAATGTGGTCACGGGTACGTTCCTTCTCAACAACTTGACTGCTTCTGTATTATTTGATACTGGGGCTGATAAGAGTTTCATTTCTGATGAGTTTTATCCACTACTTGACACTACACCTGTTACCTTAGACTCTAAGTACACAGTAGAATTGGCGAACGGAAAACTTATTGAGACCAAAAATGTGATACCTAACTGCACTTTAAACTTAGCTAATGAGCTCTTTTCCATTGATTTGATACCCGTAGAGATCGGCAGCTTTGACATTATCATCAGTATGGATTGGTTATCCAAGCACCGAGCTGAAATCGTCTGCTATGACAAACTTGTTCGCATACCTCTCGTCTCCGGTGGAACCTTAGTCCTACAAGGGGAGACCGGTAGACAAAATCTAAATATTGTATCGTGCATGAAAACTAGAAAATACCTACGAAAGGGGTATCAAGCCATCCTTGCGAATATCACCGGGAACAAGTTGGAGGAGAAGCGACTTGAGGATGTGCCTATCGTGCAGGATTTCCCGAAAGTTTTCCCTGAGGACTTGCTTGGACTTCCGCCGCCCAGACAAATCGAATTCCAAATTGAACTTGTGCCGGGAGCTGCACCCGTGACACGAGCTCCGTATCGTTTAGCACCCTCCGAAATGCAGGAGTTGTCTAACCAATTACAGGAACTCCTAAATAGAGGATCATTCGACCAAGTTCCTCGCCTTAGGGAGCTCCGGTCTTATTCGTGAAAAAGAAAGATGGATCATTCCGCATGTGTATCGATTACCGAGAGTTGAATAAGCTAACCATAAAGAATCGATATCCACTTCCTAGAATCGATGACCTATTCGACCAACTTCAGGGATCGAGTGTTTACTCAAAGATTGACCTACGGTCAGGTTATCACCAACTCTGAGTTTGTGACGATGACATTCCAAAAACAGCTTTTCGACATTACGAATTCCAAGTGATGCCGTTCGGTTTAACCAATGCACCTGCAGTATTCATGGACCTTATGAATCGGGTGTGCAAACCATATCTTGACAAGTTTTTCATTGTGTTCATTGATGACATTCTCATCTACTCTCGCGATGAGCAAGAACATGCCCAGCATCTGAAAACCGTTCTGGAACTCCTCAAACACGAAGAGTTATATGCCAAATTCTCTAAGTGTGAGTTCTGGATTCGAACCGTTAAATTCCTTAGGCACGTCATTGACAGCCAGGGAATCCATGTTGATCCCGCCAAGATTGAAGCAATCAAGGGCTGGGAGTCACCGACCACTCCAACCGAAGTGAGACAATTCTTAGGTCTCGCTTGGTATTACCGTCGATTCATTGAGAACTTCTCAAAAATAGCTGTCCCCCTAACGACACTGACTCAGAAAGATAAGAAATTCGATTGGACCGACAAACAAGAGTCATCCTTCCAGCTACTGAAACACAAACTCTGCAGTGCACCAATCCTGTCCTTACCCGAAGGCACCGATGACTTCGTAGTTTACTGCGACGCCTCACACCAAGGACTTGGCTGCGTGTTAATACAATGGGAAAAAGTCATTACCTATGCCTCACGACAAATGAAAATTCCTGAGAAAAACTATACGACACATGACCTAGAGTTAGGTGCCGTGGTATTTGTGCTGAAAATCTGGAGACATTACCTTTACGGTACAAAAAGTACTATCTTTACCGGATCACCCAAATGGTATCGTAACCGCTCGGAGTTTTTGGTAGTTTGGTAATAAAGTCCATGGAAATTTGCTCCCATTTCCATTGAGGGATTTCAGGTTGTTGGAGAAATCCTGAGGGTCTTTGGTGTTCGGCTTTGACCTTGGAACAAGTTAAGCATTTACTGACGTATACGACGATGTCTGCTTTCATGTTAGGCCACCAATACAATCATTTGATGTCATGATACATCTTTTCAGAACCAAGATGTATAGAGTATCGAGATTTGTGAGCTTCAGCCATCACCAAATCTCGCAAGTTTTTGAGTTTAGTAGCAAGGAACGTGTTTGTAATCCTTGGTGGGGAACGTATTTGTAATCATCGGTGTAAGCTTGGAGCAACTTTTATTAATTCAAGTCTACTCCTTCTCGCATATTAATCTCGGTTATTTCTATCCTTATCTATCTTGATTAAATATGTATACTTTAATTATGCTAGAGATAGTTTATGCCATGATTAGCGAGTAGATTACTATTGTATTTGTTGTGATGTAGTTAGCATATATAATTGTGGGATGACTTTAAATATGTCGTGAAATAATATGACGGCCCCTATTTGACTATTTACTTGGTATAGTGCTGGAAATGCTTTTAAGCAAAGTACATACGTATGGAAGCCGGTAACGACCGAAGGTAGTTGTATTATGGATCGACATTATAAAACGAAAACTTTATGAACGGACTTATCTTATGATTTTAAACCTAAAACTTACATTCGCCTTTCGATTAACAACCGTGATTGTAACCTTGTAAAGAGGAGTCGCGAACCTCACTACTTGGTCAATAGTTATCTGTGTAAAACTATGGTTTCGATTGTAACATTATGGGAGCATCATAAAATACAATGTGATTACGTGGAAGTGCCATGAGTATTGTACACTTAGAATCACAATGTACTTATCATGTAAACATCGTGAAGCAATTGAATCCACAATGGAAACATCGGTAAACGATTAAATACATTGTGGACTACCATAGCATTTTCTGACATGGTCTGGGTTTAACTTTAAACAAAAAGCCGTCAGCATTTTAATTATTGATTTAGTTAGATTAGATTAGTTTAGATTAGATTAGGTAGGCTATAGGCTAAATAACCATTTACGAAAACCTAGGGATTTGTTAATTGTATTGAGAAAGACAAGTTTAAAATCCAATTTAAATCGATACTTTTCCTTAAACTATGAAATATAAAGTAAGGTACGCAAGAAACCTCAACACTTTCCGTTGCTTACCATGCTTAAAATTCATTAATAGGAATTGATCAACTAAGTCCGAACATATTTGCTAAGTTAGTTGTTTGCTAAACTCATAGTCTCTATGGTATTAAGAACGGTTGGACTTGTTGTAGACTTGCTACTCTCTTCCTTCGCCCACGAGCAATTGTGCTCAATAATAAGGGCCACTAACTCCCTCATAGGAGAGTGTGGAGAGTTGAGCATTGTCTGTCTGATCAGAATCATGACACCATGGTTCCTCGTGACATATTAGTTGATACCCGACTAATAGGGAACCTATCGGTTATACCATAAACTACAAAGTCTAGTGAACATTCTAAATTTAGTAAACGTTTCCCCTACAAGTCATCGTCCCACATTATAAGCTAACGAACTCACAATAAATACTCCTTTTATTATCTGATTTACAATTATCTTTTATTCGCTTTAATTAGTTTAATTAATTAACTGAACCAAAAAACCCCCAACGCACTCTTTTAATCTTTACTAGAAAAGAAAGATTGATTGGATTCCCTCTGTTTCAATTCAGTTTCTCTTTAAGAACGACTCTAGGTCATACTTACCATCTACTAGCCTTTTGGTTCAGTATCAGTAAGTCACACTTATACCCCAGCAAATACAAATTTAAAACACCCACGATCGCGGTCCGAGCGCCGTCTTCATACGGACGTTCGGCAGCGCATCAAGTTTTTGGCGCCGCTGCCGGGGAGACTAACTGTCCGATACAGAGGCCCAACCAATCCCAATTCTAGTAAACCCTTAGGATAAAACCTTCTAAAAAAAAATTATTTTCACTCTAAATTTTGTTTCTCTTTATTGTATGACCTGTTCCCCTAGATCTGCACCACTGTTTAATTTCCCTGATCCAGAACTTATAATACGTACCATTCGACGAGAAAAGAAGCAATCCGCGCTTGAACAAGAAATGGCTGAACGCATCACTCTCGCTGACAACAGTAAACCCTCTATCGAAGGAAGAGGAGGACCAATTCTCTATCCTGAAACCCCTGGTCAATCTTTCGAGCTTAAACACCACATCATCCAACTAATCCAAAACCACTGTTAATTTCATGGATTGCCAAGTGATGATCCCAACTCTCACCTCGACAAGTTCATATCTCTCTCAAATTCCTACAAACAAAACGGAATTAGCCAAGACAAGATTCGCTTGTATCTTTTCCCTTATTCGCTCACTCATCATGCGCAAACATGGTTTGAAGGTTTAGAGACCGGCTATATCCCTTCATGGACGGTAATGGTGACAAAGTTTCTAACCAAATACTTTCCGCCTTCTAAACAAACCAAACTTCGAAATGACATCATGAATTTCCGACAAGATTTTGATGAGTCATTATACACCGCATGGGAACGATTCAAAGGAGCCTTGAAGAAGTGCCCCAATCACCGTCTTGACAAATCCGCACAATTGTGTACCTTCTACAATGGTTTAGATCCAAACCACCGAACCACCCTCGATGCTGCTGCACAAGGAAGCTTCATGGCAAAGACCGACGAAGAAGGTTGGAACCTGATAGAGAACATGACTATGCATCACCATGATTGGAACTCTGGAGATCACTCAACATCTTCAGCACCAATCGCTGCATCGAATCCAGTTCCAGTCGAAGCACTTAAAGTGTTAACAGAGAAAATGGACTCACTTGTCAAACAGTTTGGAGAACTTAAGAAACAACAGCACCAAGTACACCAAGTGCAAGTCTGTCAACATTGCAACAACCCGCAACCACCTGGTGAATACCAAGTGGAGTACGAAGAAGCAGATGTCACAGTCTACTATGCTCAGTTTCCCGCTCGACCACAGAATTTTCCACCCGGTTTCAACCAAAACAATAACCAACCTAGAGGACCTCCATTCCCACAAAGAACCAACCAACCATACCAACCCCGATACCCACCTAGATACCCACCTTAACCACAACAATCACAACCTTCTTATAACCAACCCCTCGCACTTCCTGCACCCACTTCCGATACAAACCAAACCGCTGAACAACCTGTAAAGAGAAATGCCCCAGCTTCAAGTTCAGATGACGCCTTCACCCAATTCATGCAAGGTCAACACCTACTCAACCAAAAGACGTCCGCTAGACAAGATCAAGCCGACCTCTTTATGAGAAACCAATTGGCCGTGCTAAAGAATTTGGAATCCGAAATTGGACAATTGGCACAACGTCTTGATAACAGACCCAGAGGAAGTTTGCCTAGCAACACGGTTCACAACCCACATGTTGAGGAAGCAAAGCAACTCACTACCGCAAATGAGGCAGCCGCTCCACCCCCTGCTGCTGTACCAGTGAAAGAAAAAACAGAAGTCAAGATACCAGCTGTGGAAACCACTCCGACCATGAACAAAGAGGTCAGGATCCCTTATCCCGCTAGACTTAATGCCCAACCTAAGAAATTATCATCCTTTAAGCTAGACGGAAAATTTCTCGATACCATGTCTAGAGTTCCCGGTAGAAATAAATATATGAGGAAATTGCTATCCACTAAGGATAAACTGCCCGAAGTAAACAACATTCCCCTTAGTTCTGAGAAATCAGCCCTACTTAAGAATAGCCTTCCAGAAAAACTAGGAGATACCGGTAGATTCACACTCCCTTGTTCTATTTACCAATCCGGAGATATCAGCGCCTTAGCCGACCTAGGAGCCAGCATTAACCTTATGCCCTACTCCCTGTTTAAGAGGCTAGAACTTGAAAATTTGAAACCCACTAAGATGACTGTCCAGCTAGCTGACCAATCTGTTAGATACCCAAAAGGAATAGCTGAGAACGTCTTAGTTCAAGTTAACAAATTTTTCTTTCCGATGGATTTCGTGGTAATGGATATCCACGAGGACATAAACATCCCGATTATCCTTGGAAGACCATTTATGAACACAGCCAGAGCAGTAATTGATGTGTATAACCATACAATTGTTCTACGAGCGCATGGTGAAAGCATCAGTTACAAGATCGACCAACCGGACTATACACCAGAGCAAGAAGAATGCCACGCTATATCAACAGGCAGAATATATTCCGATGACGAATCCGACCCCGAAGAAGAACGATGCTTCACTCGCCCAACAACCTTGATCTACGATACTGAAACAGACTGAGACGAGGACGAGGAGTATCACGATGCTGAAGAAGAAGAATCCGAGGAGGACGAATCAGAACCTGAGGAAGAAGAGGAAGAACCCGCTGAGGAAGATGAAAGAACGGAAGAAATGGAAGAAGAACCTGAGGAAAAGGAAGAAATGGAGGAAGATGAAGATCAAACTGATTCACCGTAGATGGCTGAAGTCAAGAGAATACAAGACTGCAAAGACTACACTTCATCGGAAGAATCCTTTGATTACGGAGCCATCCACCAAGAGCTTAGATCCACTCATCTCAAAAGAATGGGAAACATTCTCGACTCTTATCTCGATCCATCGAAGCCCTTCACCAGAACCCGACTCCGAGACATAGATACTTTCGAAGAAGAACTCCGAACATCACAGCACCCTGATCTGTATGCTAAACTCCTACAAAGAATTTCTGCATATAAGGCACGACAACCAGGAAGCTTTGTTGAAGAAAACCTTCAAAAAACTATCACGGAAGTCAGAACCATCAAAATCGACAGCACCCAACCTTTCAACAACGCACCCTCAGATGAAGAATTCCACCAATTCCCAGATTCACGAGATGAAGATTCCGACTACCAGAGTGTTGAATTTGATGACGATTTTGTTGACGTCACTATCGATGAACGCTCTATTCCAAAAACTCCTCTTGCTCCACCAAATTCACCTGTCATCACAGCTGAAAGATTAGAGATTCCCCTCATCGACACTCACGAGGAGATGATTGACCTAATTGATGAAAGCGATGATGTACGCATCATTGTGGAGGCTATCAAAGAGTCAACCAATGAATACAACACCGCACAGAGACACCTGATAAGGCAGATTGAACAAGAATACGATTCATATCTCGACAACTATGGAGAACCAGTACCCCAGACTTTGCTCAGACATATCCAAGAATTCTCCGATTCCCTTCAAGAACAAGTCACCAGAGAAGCTCAACAGCCAGAAAGACCAGACTACCCAATGGGAGAACTCGAGTTCTGCAACAACCAAAGGCAAATATACCAAAAAGTATATTGTGCCTTGGCCGGATCAGCCTTTCCTTACTCATCAAGTCAAAAGGCTACACTAGCATCAATGAGGACCCATCTTGAAAGAGCCACTGGAAATCCACAGAATTATGCTGACATAAGAATGGTGGGAAATCTTAGAACCCTTCTAGATCTCATCGAAACTGGAGAACATCTTACAACTCCAGAAAACTTCAGGATCGTCATTCACTCCACCATTGGTCATCACGTTGAACTAATAGTGGATGAGCTAAATCAAGCAGCATTTGAAGAAAACACTCGTGACATTCCAACACGATATTGGAACATGTCACCAGTCAACTTAGCATCCTATGTAATAGATCAACTGCGTGGAATGTACGAGGAAGAAGACATAGAAATTGACGCTTACCGCAACGGATATTGCGAAATATTCAGCAAGTTAATCTACGTCTTCATGGACTCAGATTTTCCCTTCGACCGTGAGCAACATCAACTCATCAGACAAGTATGCCAAGCAACCCGATCTTTTGGAGGAGACCCTTTAGCTGAAGACTTTCAAGAAGTAAAGACTCAATTCATGGCTTTAATCACCTCAATAGGCAGAAACCACCCCCAGCGTGAAATTGTTCGAACTCACACCTGCACTCGAATCGATCCTAACAGACCAGTCACAAGGGCAGTTCGATACATCAGCTATGGGATGGCAATCCTCGACAGACTAGCCACTGACCACTTCAAGAGCTTCAGGATGGAATCCACCACTTCGCCAACTCTCATTGCCGACATGATAGAGCAATTCCTGCGATACTTTCCTCCACGCTACAGCTTACCTAGGAACCACAGTGACCACTCCAGCACCACGGATACATCCAGCATCATCTAAAGGACTAAGTCGAGCTCTCGACTTTAAAAGAGCGCTTCTCGGGAGGCAACCCGTGTTTTTACATTTCTGCAATCTTTACTTTCCAAGAAGTGATGAAATCTCCAACTATCTTTCACACTCGGATCATACAAAGCATGCTCCAGCCTGCAAGGAAGCATCAAGACTAGAAGAAA
Source organism: Pseudognaphalium luteoalbum (assembly GCA_963422505.1). NCBI lineage: Eukaryota > Viridiplantae > Streptophyta > Magnoliopsida > Asterales > Asteraceae > Pseudognaphalium > Pseudognaphalium luteoalbum. The sequence goes on along the minus strand of OY730198.1, from coordinate 51,155,087 downwards.
AGTATATCCGACGTGTTCACACCTACGAGACCAATCACAAGAAGACTTGATCAAGACTGCACCAAGAAGACAAAATCCGGCACATGCACCAAAGGAACACTGCAACCACCGGGGAGTACTTCTATACCGTTTTTTTCATTCGTTTTAGATATACCATATCCAATTTGCTTATCACGAAGTGTAGGATTCAAACCCAACACACACTAAAAGAATGCGCCTAAGATGTTTGAAACCCTAAGTGTGGGATTTTACCCCGTTAAAAGCTTAGTATAACATCAAGGACGATGTTTCTTTAAGTGTGGGATAGCAGTAGTTGCACTACTATCAAATGGATAATGGTATATGCTTGATTCTAAAATCGTTGCTCTTTATATGACCATCTTTTTCCAAAAAAGTAAACAAAATTTTCAAAAATGTGTTGAAAATGAAAAATTTTAGACAAAGAATGATTTACTTTGGGAAAAAGGATAATTAAAATACAAGTTCTTTTGAAAAATTAGTTTTGTAATCCCATAAAGAGTATCGCATGACTAGGCACACAACAACCCAACTTTCGATTCGTGAGGTATCTTGAGCCATAAGAAAAGCATTCACTTTTAATGCTTCACTTTTTCGATTCTTGAGTGTGCCGATGTATGCGTTTAGAATCAGAACTTGCTCCTGTTATACATTTCGAATCCAGATTGGTCAGTGAAAAGGAGATCGAATCACATCATTCTAAAACCCAGCCGTACACCCATACTCCAAAAGAAAAATAGATACGCTACCCCTCACCTACTCAAAAGCATCCTTCAAGCTTCATAAAAAGTTTCAAAGATGATCGAAGAGAAATCGCAAGGGGTTGACGTCGAAAAAAAAATCCGAAGAAAAAGGAAATCAATAGGAGAAAAAGACTCCTTCCGCAAATATCAAAAGGCGTCAATCCCCCAAAAATCCCAACTTCGACAAAAAGAAAATCAAAAACCCAAACCTCCTCTCATACCACCAACCTTTCACTCCAAAAACCTTACATCCCCTCTCCTTGAATGATGGTGGCTAGATCGACTTCACACTCACCAAAAAGGTAACGATTTGATTCTCGATCAAGCCTATGACGATAAACGATACATGACTGGCGTTCTGAGTGATTGATAATATTAGAATAGGAAACCCTAAACACTTTGAGTGATTTGAGTGACCACCTTGAGAGGATCGCCTAGTCATGTATCCAAGATCAAAGATCACAAGCATGCTCCTAAAGATTACAATCCTTCCTTTTCCAAGAAAAAGTATTTTACTTTCTCAAAAACCCCTTAGTAAAAAGTTCCACCTTAAAATTATTTTATTTTTAACATGTTGAAAACTTGATGCGCTGCCGAACGTCTGTATGAAAATGGCGCTCGGACCGCGATCGTGGGTGTTTTTAATTTGTATTTGTTGGGGTCTAAGTGTGACTTACTGATACTGAACCAAAAGGCTAGTAGATGGTAAGTATGACCTAAAGTCGTTCTTAAAGAGAAACTGAATTGAAACAGAGGGAATCCAATCAATCTTTCTTTTCTAGTAAAGATTAAAAGAGTGCGTTGGGGGTTTTTTGGTTCAAATAATTAATTAAACTAATTAAAGCGAATAAAAGATAATTGTAAATCAGATAATAAGAGGAGTATTTGTTGTGAGTTCGTTAGCTTATAATGTGGGACGATGACTTGTAGGGGAAACGTTTACTAAATTTAGAATGTTCACTAGACTTTGTAGTTTATGGTATAACCGATAGGTTCCCTATTAGTCGGGTATCAACTAATATGTCACGAGGAACCATGGTGTCATGATTCTGATCAGACAGACAATGCTCAACTCTCCACACTCTCCTATGAGGGAGTCAGTGACCCTTATTATTGAGCACAATTGCTCGTGGGCGAAGGAATAGAGTAGCAAGTCTACAACAAGTCTAACCGTTCTTAATACCATAGAGACTATGAGTTTAGCAAACAACTAACTTAGCAAATATGTTCGGACTTAGTTGATCAATTCCTATTAATGAATTTTAAGCATGGTAAGCAACGGAAAGTGTTGAGGTTTCTTGCGTACCTTACTTTATATTTCATAGTTTAAGGAAAAGTATCGATTTAAATTGGATTTTAAACTTGCCTTTCTCAATACAATTAACAAATCCCTAGGTTTTCGTAAATGGTTATTTAGCCTATAGCCTACCTAATCTAATCTAAACTAATCTAATCTAATTAAAACAATAATTAAAATGCTGACGGCTTTTTGCATAAAGTTAAACCCAGACCATGTCAGAAAATGCTATGGTAGTCCACAATGTATTTAATCATTTACCGATGTTTCCATTGTGGATTCAATTGCTTCACGATGTTTACATGATAAGTACATTGTGATTCTAAGTGTACAATACTCATGACACTTCCACGTAATCACATTGTATTTTATGATGCTCGCATAATGTTACAATCGAAACCATAGTTTTACACAGATAACTATTGACCAAGTAGTGAGGTTCGCGACTCCTCTTTATAAGGTTACAATCACGGTTGTTAATCGAAAGGCGAATGTAAGTTTTAGGTTTAAAATCATAAGATAAGTCCGTTTATAAAGTTTCCGTTTTATAATGTCGATCCATAATACAACTACCTTCGGTCGTTACCGGCTTCCGTACGTATATACTTTGCTTAAAACCATTTCCAGCACTATACCAAGTAAACAGTCGAATAGGGGCCATCATATTATTTCACAACATATTTAAAGTCATCCCACAATTATATATGCTAACTACATCACAACAAATACAATAGTAATCTACTCGCTAATCATGGCATAAACTATCTCTAGCATAATTAAAGTATACATATTTAATCAAGATAGATAAGGATAGAAATAACCGAGATTAATATGCGAGAAGGAGTAGACTTGAATTAATAAAAGTTGCTCCAAGCGTACACCGATGATTACAAATACGTTCTCCACCAAGGATTACAAACACGTTCCTTGCTACTAGCCTAATACTAATTTAAAACAAAGAAAGAAAGAAAAGCTAGAGGAAAGTGTGTGTTTCAAGGTGTAGGTGTGTTCTTCAAATGAGCCCATGCTTCCTATTTATAGAGGAGTTTTGGTGCATTTTAGCCAAAGGAAGCACACATTAGCAAAAGGTGGAAAAGGTAGTAGCACCAGGTACAAAAGGCGAAAAAGGTAGTGGCACCAGGTACGAAAAGTAGGAAAAGGTCTAGCACCGGGTACGAAAAAGGATAAAAAAGTGCAATCCGTGCGGGTGGCGGGCAGCAGCCGGCGGTTGGCTGCCAGCCGGCGGTGGCTGGGTGGCTGCCGGTGGCGGCTGGCTGGCTGCCAGCTGCACCAGCCTGCTGCCGGTTGCTTCGTTTCTCGATTCGTGCGTGTTTTCTTCGTTACGCGTCCGTTTGTGTTGATTCTTTTTGCGTTGGATTCGTAATTCAAAGCCGAAGCTTTTGATGAAAAGAAATCCCAAAAATATGTCTCTGAACTTTAGATGTGTCGTACAAATCGTTTGCATCTTCCAGAGTGCGTAGAATCTTCGTTCTTCGTCCGTTTTAGTTGATTCTTCTTCTGTTGGATTCGTAATTTGAAAACGAACATCTTGGGTCAAATAAATGTGTGTGATGGGCTCTTTTGTCTTGAAACCTCGTTTTGATGTCTGGAATCTTCAAACGTGCGTGGAATCTTTGTTTTTCATCCGTTTTGCTTGATTTTTATCGTGCGACCTTGTTTTGACCATCTTTGCATAATACTATTGATTTGTAATATTTTTGAGTTAAAGTGCCAAGAATTGTTCCAGAATGAGAGAGATATCGGTAGTAAAAACGTGACTTTTTACGCGATATCACCTTACTCTGATGCCCAGATTGCATCCCTCATTTCCCAAGCAGTGGCTGAGGCTTTGGCTCGGAATTCTCCACAAAACTCCGGAAGGAATAGCGATACTGCTAAAACTACTCCAGTCCCCAAGCCTTGTTCCTACAAGGACTTCTTAAACTGCCAACCTCTGAACTTCAAAGGCACGGAAGGTGCTATTCGGTTGATAAGGTGGTTTGAGAAAATGGAATTTGTTTTCCGTATCAGCAAGTGTGCGGAGAATGACAAAGTCAAGTTCTCTACTTGCACCCTTGCAGATGGTGCTCTCACATGGTGGAATTCATATGCCCAGTCTAAGGGTATCGACACCGCCTATCTACTCCCTTGGGAGGACCTAAAGAAAAAGCTAACGAACGAGTACTGCCCAAGCGAACAACTCTAGAAACTAGATGAAGAGTTCTGGCACCTAAAGGTTCAGGGAACTGACATTGTCGGATATACCATCATGTTCCAACAACTTGATCTTTTACGCCCCGCCATGGTTAGTACTAAACCCGAGCGAATCAAGAAGTACATACGCGGCCTTCCGGAACCTGTCCGGGGGAACGTCGCCTCTTCAAACCAAACCACTCTTCAGGGTACCATCCGGTTGGCTCACGAGCTCATAGCTATGACTGATAGCCAGGAATCACACACTCCATCTTCCAACAACAACAAAAGGAAGTGTTCTGACAATTCCAACAACCAGAACAAGATACCCGACACCGTCAAGATCTACAATTCAAACACCGAACCCAAACGAGGTTACACCGAGAACAAACCTTACTGTTCCAAGTGCAACCGCCACCATGAAGGTCCTTGCGGTACCCTTTGCAACAACTGTAAGAGGTACGGGCATATCACCAAGGACTGTAGATCTCCCACCAACAACAACAAAAATCCCAACAGCAACACCAACACCCAGCAATCCAAAACTTGTTATAAATGTGGGAACACCGGGCATTTCAGGAAAGAGTGCCCAAAGCTGAAGAATAGGGGCAACAACAACGCTGCTAAAGGAAGAGCATTTGTTCCAAACTCAGGAGAAGCCCGTCAAGAACCGAATGTGGTCTCGGGTATGTTCCTTCTCAACAATCTTACTGCTTCTGTTCTATTTGATACTGGTGCTGATAGGAGCTTCATATCTGATGAATTTTATCCACTTCTTGACATCACCTCCATTGCCTTAGATGCTAAGTATCTGGTAGAATTATCTAATGGCAAACTCGTAGAGACCGATAGTGTAATACCTAATTACACTTTAAATCTATCCAACGAGCTCTTTTCTATCGACCTTCTACCTGTCGAGATCGGAAGTTTTGATGTCATTGTTGGCATGGACTGGCTATCCAAGCACCGCGCTAAAATCGTCTGCTACGATAAAATTGTTTGCATTCCCCTCGCCACCGGTAGTACTTTAGTCATACAAGGGGAGATCGGTGGGACGAGATTGAATATCATTTCCTGCATGAAAACCCGAAAGTATTTGAGAAAAGGTTATCAGGCAATCCTCGCGCACATTATGGAGAGAAAGTCGGAAGAGAAATGACTTGAGGATGTACCCATTGTTCGAGACTTTCCAGAAGTCTTTCCCGAAGACTTGCCTGGTCTTCCACCACTGAGACAAGTTGAGTTCTCAATCGACCTCGTGCCCGGGGCAGCACCCGTTGCACGAGCACCTTGTCGCTTAGCACCATTCGAATTGCAGGAGTTGTCTACTCAATTGCAGGAACTCCTGGATAAGGGTTTCATTATACCGAGTTCTACACCTTGGGGAGCTCCGGTCATGTTTGTGAAAAAGAAGGACGGTTCAATCAGGATGTGTATCGACTACAGAGAGTTAAACAAATTAACCGTCAAGAACCGTTACCCACTCCCCCGTATTGATGACCTGTTCGACCAACTTCAAGGGTCAAGTTTCTATTCCAAGATAGATCTCTGATCAGGTTATCATCAGTTACGAGTTCGCGACATCGACATCCCAAAGACTACCTTCCGAACTCGCTATAGGCATTACGAGTTCCAAGTAATGCCATTTGGTTTGACAAATGCACCGGCTGTATTCATGGACCTTATGAACCGAGTGTGCAAACCATATCTCGACAAGTTTGTCATTGTTATCATTGATGACATTCTCATCTACTCGCGCAATGAACAGGAAGATGCGCAAATCTCAAAACCATCCTTGAACTCTTAAGACATGAAGAGTTATACGCCAAATTCTCTAAGTGCGAGTTTTAGATGCAAACCGTTCAATTCCTTGGTCATGTGATTGACAGTCAAGGAATTCACGTAGATCCATCAAAGATTGAGGCTATCGAGTGCTGACAAGCACCAACAACACCGATCGAAGTACGCCAATTCTTAGGACTGGTTGGTTACTATCGACGTTTCATAGAAAACTTCTCAAAATAAGCCCAACCCCTCACGAAACTGACTCAAAAAGAAAAGAGGTTCGATTGGACTGATAAGCAGGAGTCAGCATTTCAACTATTGAAACAAAATCTTTGTAGTGCACCTATCCTATCATTACCCGAAGGCAATGAAGACTTCGTGGTATACTGTGATGCCTCACACCAAGGTCTTGGTTGCGTGTTGATGCAATGAGACAAGGTTATTGCCTACTGCTCCTGACAACTCAAAGTTCACGAAAAGAACTACACCACTCATGATCTCGAACTAGGAGCCGTAGTGTTTGCACTCAAAATCTGGAGACACTATCTGTATGGCACAAAATGTACCATCTTCACCGATCATAAAATCCTCCAGCATATATTCGATCAGAAGGATCTCAACATGAGGCAATGTCGATGGGTCGAGTTGCTTACCGATTACGACTGCGAAATCAAATACCATCCGGGCAAAGCAAATGTGGTTGCCGATGCCCTAAGTCACAAGGAACGCACCAAACCACTTCGAGTCTGAGCCCTCAATATGATCATTCATAATAATCTCATCATTCAAATCCTCACCGCTCAACTTGAAGCATTGAAACCTGAAAATCTTAAAAATGAGGCCTTGCGCAACATGGAGAAACAGTTTGAAACCAAACCCAACGGGGTCAAGTATTTCACTAACCGAATTTGGTTGCCCCGTTTTGGGAATATGCGCGACTTGGTGATGGATGAAGCTCACAAGTCCAAATACTCTATACATCTTGGATCCGAAAAGATGTATCATGGAATCAGGGAGATGTTGTTAAAACGTATGATCGTTTAAGCTCTAGACTTTTTAGATCTAATCTAGGATCATTGATAACAAAGATAATAATATGCAGTGGAATAAGAACAACAACAATGTTATCACAACAAGCCCCAATTTTATATGATCAGTATAAAACGGTTATACAAATATAACAGGATCAAGATACCTTGATCTTGAGGCTAAACAAAAACCCTAGACGTCTACATTATGTGTGCACACCTAAACCCTATGCCTATATCCCTTTATATAATAGAGATATTAGGGTTACAAAGAAATCATAATTGTATAAGGAAACTAATTAAAACAATCGTTACTTTTAGTCCCTCATCTTTAATTATTTTGTATCATCAAATCAATAATTCCCTACAATCTTCCCCTATTTGATGATGACAAAATATCCATCTTCTTGCTCAAACTTCCCCTTAATTCTTGATTTCTTTTAAACCATGCCATGCATAATAACCAGATGCAAATCTTGATCTTCAATTCTTCTTCCCCTTTTTGTCATAATCCAATAGGGGTCTTGTGAAGATAAGCAACTTCAATCTTTACAACTACATGCTATATATTACACTACTAATCCAACCTTCTAATGACTCAAATTACCCTCCATGACGCATAATAAGAATAATGAATTTGAGCATTAGAAACTTACACTAGTAGTTGTACTATACAACTAGCAGTAGTAATAAAACCTTTATCCCAAATAATTATGCATGAACATCATCCGATGGTTAAACACTTTTTCCATAAGCTTCCCCTCAAATCAATATGTTAACCATCTCTTGACCAAAAGCAATAGAAACAATCATAAGAACTGTACGAATAACTAACCAACAATAGCAACAAATACCATGTAGTACCATCCATGACGAGCATCACTAATTCCGCTAGTGTTTGAAAAATGACTAACAGTAGTAATCGGTACCAAGTAGCAGTCATAACGAACAGTACAAATGATTAATACTCTAACAGTCATAACTTTTGTCAAGCAGTAGGAAATTCCTTCAGCCACTTTCCAATAATAGTGTTAACCATTTTTAACTAACACTTTGTTAACCATCTCTTGTATCTCGAATCTTTATAGGCTCTAAGTAATGATCACTGATGAAGAAAATAGAGTATGACAAACTTAATAAAGAAATTAAATCTTCCAAACTTGTACCTTATATCTTGTACTATTCACGACGTTGAACTTATAATCCTATGTATAAGTAGATCGCAATCTCTTTGACAAAAATCCTTATTTTCCATAATAAGTCACCGAGCCCACCATAACTCTTTCAAGTGATAGCAAATGTGAGCATTGAGCATCCTAAGTTTAATCTCACACGTTTGCTAGATTTGTCAAGTCTTCGTCGTCACCATACAAATCAAACAAGTTATCTTCAAAGTGTACCATCCTACTTTGAGATATGATAAGATACACGCCTGTAAAAATCAACTCCAATACCAAATAAGCTATAATCAATCTTCTTCGTAATCACTTCTTCAAATAATCTTCAAAAACGAGCCATAAAATCAATATGGATAAATTGTTATGAAAACAATTCAATCGAGATTCAAAACTATTTTCTAACAGTTTTAACCACATACCACTAACAGTGGATTAACTCCAACAGTAATAACCACTTTAAAAATTTCGAACAGTGGTAATCTCATGACTAACAGTGGCAATGTCCTTTGAATTCCACTAACAGTGGCAAGGAATTTCTAATTTTGAAAGGAATTTCGATTGTGCTAACAGAGGCAACGTTGTACTAGCAGCGGGAACGTTGTACTAGCAGAGGCAAGAATACACTAACAGAGGCATCTTCTACTAGCAGTGGCAAGCATCTTCTACTAGCAGTGGCAGGACATCTAACGAGCAGTGGCAGCAAGTTCAGAATTATATATCTCCCTGATAACAAATCTGATCATGCTCAAATTTTTACACGAAGTCCATCAATGTTTCATTAACCACATATCCAAAAATCAAGTCGATCCAACGGTTAACGAATCTACAGTAATTATTTGACTTCAGCTGCACAAAAGAAACCATAAACTTACTGCTGTAATTTCAAAAATATGTATCTCTATGTAAACACATCCGATCACGATAAAATTTTTACATGACTTAGAAACCTGTGTCTTTAATAACATATCCAAAAATCATGAATATTCGTTGAATAACGAAGACACAGTGATCGATTTACTTCTGCCATTCCGAAAAACCCTAAACTTTCAGCAACCAATTTCGACAATAAATATCTCTCAATCAAAAGCTCAGATCAAAAATTCCTCTGGTCAGAATGTGTGCCAATATGTTAAAAAGCTCCAGTTCAAATTTCACGACGATCTAACGGTTAACGAAGGAGATCCGAATTTTTTACCATGGCTGTGCAGAAAGTGACGAATTACGAGTTTTTCTTGCAATCTTCTAGGGTTTCTTCGATATGGCTTCTCTTGCTTGTAAAACTTGTAGATCCTAGATAACGAGCCACCTTGCTCTGATACCACTTGTTAAAACGTATGATCGTTTAAGCTCTAGACTTTTTAGATCTAATCTAGGATCATTGATAACAAAGATAATAATATGCAGTGGAATAAGAACAACAACAATGTTATCACAACAAGCCCCAATTTTATATGATCAGTATAAAACGGTTATACAAATATAACAGGATCAAGATACCTTGATCTTGAGGCTAAACAAAAACCCTAGACGTCTACATTATGTGTGCACACCTAAACCCTATGCCTATATCCCTTTATATAATAGAGATATTAGGGTTACAAAGAAATCATAATTGTATAAGGAAACTAATTAAAACAATCGTTACTTTTAGTCCCTCATCTTTAATTATTTTGTATCATCAAATCAATAATTCCCTACAGATGTACTGGTGGCCAAGCATGAAGGCTGAAATTGCCACGTACGTCAGCAAGTGCCTCACGTGTTCAAAAGTCAAAGCTGAATATCAGAAACCCTCCGATCTGCTGCAACAACCGGACATTCCTGAATGGATGTGGGAGCAAATTGCTATGGACTTCATCACTAAACTCCCAAGAACATCAAGCGGTTGTGATACCATTTGGGTGATCGTGGATCGGCTTACCAAATCTGCTCATGTCCTTGCCATTAAGGAAACTGATAAAATGGAATGTCTCACACGAATCTATTTGAAGGAGATTATATCCCGACACGGCGTTCCAATCTCGATTATCTCTGACAGAGATAGTCGTTTCACATCTCAGTTTTGGAGATCATTGCAGAAATCATTAGGTACTCGTCTGGATATGAGTACTGCATATCATCCTCAAACCGACGGCCAAAGTGAAAGGACAATTCAAACACTGGAAGATATGCTACGCGCCTACGTAATTGACTTCGGTGTAAATTGGGAACATCACTTTCCATTGTGTGAATTCTCATACAACAACAGCTACCATATTAGTATTGGAGCTGCTCCATTCGAGGCATTGTACGGTCGTAAGTGCCGATCGCCTATCTGTTGGACCGAGGTGGGAGACAGCCAACTCACTGGCCCATAAATCATTCACGAAACCACCGAGAAGATCATTGGTATCCAGCAATGGCTGAAAGCCGCATGTGATAGTCAGAAGAGTTATGCTGACGTGAGGCGTAAGCATCTCGAGTTCCAGGTTGGGGATCGAGTATTACTCAAAGTATCACCTTGGAAAGGTGTCATCCGATTCGGCAAGTGTGGGAAGTTGAATTCCATATACGTTGGACCTTTTGAAATCCTTGAAAGGATTGGTCCAGTCGCATATCGATTGCATCTACCACCCGAGCTCAGTAGCGTGCATCAAACATTCCACATTTCTAATCTTAAGAAATGCATGTCCGATGAGGCGCTCATTATTCCCCTCAATGAGGTTCAAATCGACGACAAACTTCATTTTGTCGAGACACCAGTGGAGATCATGGATCGTGAGGTCAAACAGCTTAAGCAAAGTCGTATCCCTATTGTCAAAGTTCGGTGGAATTCGCGGCGCGGTCCAGAATTCACTTGGGAACGGGAAAACCAGATACGACTCAAATATCCACATCTTTTCTCAGACTCCGCTCACACGACTCAGAGCTAAATTTCGGGACGAAATTCTCTTAACAAGGGGAGAATGTGACCCCCATAAAATTAGAACTAGCTATTAAGTCCTAATCATTTTGTTAATGCATGTAATTTGTTATGTGTTAGGCTAATTGTGTGTATCATTACGTGTATTACTATATATACGCATTTACGCGATTAGATTTAATCGTGTCATTTTATATCGGCCTAATTCCGATACACTAATTATGAACGTTGGTGAAATCAATTTATTAAATAATATTGAATTATTTGATAAATACATTTATTTCTAAATATTATTTGAATAATATTTCATAAGTAATTCGTATCGTACAAATAACCCAAACGCAACCAAAACGCGTGAAATACGCCTGACATACGAAATAAACCCAAGTTATACTTTTATAACTCAATATTAAGTATTTTGATAAAATACTTTGGTTAAAAATATTACGATTATACGCGTACAAATAAAACGTTTAAAAACGTTACACAATGTATTAAAACGTAAAACGAACGAGTATACGGACACCGCGCGTAACGTAACTTTGGGAAAACAATTTAAACATCATATAGGGTGGGACCCCCATGATTTTATGCAGAAAAATCTGCATTAGGCATGGGTTCCATGCCTCTTTGTTGCTTCTAAGTCAAACCAAACCCACACCCTCACTCTCACTTTCATACTCCACCTCCAAACTCTCCTTACACTCAATACCACTTTCCTCCTTCTCCCTTTCTGCTGGAATATGCCAGCCACCACCACCACACTACACAACCATCATCCACCACTTGCTTCTGGAAGGAAATCGAAGGAAAAGCTCGGTTATCACATTCTCTTTGCATTTCGACTCTAGATCTTTGATCTCCTCGTAAGAAATCTTAATCTTTTACTAGATTTTCATGATTATATTAGATCTACATGTTAACATGCTCAAACAACAATATTATGTCTAAATGTGAGCTTGAAACTCGTTTTATACACATATACTTAAGTATCATAAATCTGTCCAGATTTTATAGCTCACGAGAAAAATTATAATAAATCATGTGTTTGGAGTTAGGACTCTAATCTTATGTCTAAAGTTGCCTATAGAAAATATATACAATTTTTGTGTTTGGATCTCGGATCATATCCTCTTGGATCTTGGTGAAAAAGGTGGATCTTTTAGTGTTACTCACTTTTAGACCAAAACTGACTAACCTCATTTCTCATTTTTGTTAAAAATAGTAAATTAACATATAAAATTATCATAAATGGCAGAAATAGACTATATTCATAGGTGAACCTGTGTGAATTTTGGTTAGACGTGATTCGGACTACAAGTTGGTTAAATCGAGAGGTTTATCGAGTCGAAATCTGGAAATTATAAACCTTAGGGGTTGTTTTGGTAATTTTGTAAAAGTGACACTTCGAGAGACTCACGAAACGTAACGACAATTTTTATGAACCTATTTCACCATTTTAAGAGTTGAGAAAAAGTTTCGGGTTAAACCGAGCTAGTTTGACCAGATTTAACCAGTTGACTAATTTGACCAGTTGACTAATTTGACCAGCTTGACTAATTTGTCTAGTTGACTAGATTTGACCAGTTTGACCATAGTTGACCAAGTTGACTTCTGTTGACTTTTAGAAAATAACATATTTGACCACCACATTCGGATATAAATGAATATATGTACTTTTGAGTACAATAAAAGAAGCTTGAAAAATACTTACTACACTAAGTATTCAACACCTACTAAAATCAAACCTTATACAAAAACTTATATTCATACAATACAAACCATCACCAACAGGCCGTACATGTTTTCAAAACACAATAAATCTAAAGCTAATCACTTGGACATTAATAGTTGAATGAGCAACTCTGTCTGTTGAGACATCTAATCATTATTATAACCTTGCGCGTTTGGGATGCCCGATAGGTTACAGTCGTTGGAACGACATCATTACCTTGTGTATAATCATTACTACTTGTTTAGCAAGTCATTAGACTCAGGTGAGTCTCATAGCCCCTCATTTTACTGTTTTAACCTAGGGGTGGGAAAACATGCCCTGTTTTGTTTTACATGTGAACGCAAGTATCAAATTATCAGGTATACTGCATGGGTTGTTTACATCTAATCAATCTAAGTTCTCTGAAGCATAGTTCTGTTAGTATGGTTTTAGCGTGAATGTTAGTGTATGGTACCATATGGGACTGACAATCCCCGTCCGGTCAGCAAGCATTGACTGGTCAAACAGACACATTATCATTTGTTCATACGAGTGTAGATTAGGCACTCACAGAGAGGCACCCTTGCTCAGGAACTGATTGTGATCCTGACCCCTCAGTTAAGCTCAGACTATGTGCTCATGGCAGTGATATATATCATTTATCTATTTGTTTGATTGCAAATCATTATATTAAATCTTGCGGTTCATAAATCATATCCTATCATACTAAACCTGTGAGCTCACCAGCTTTTACCTGACCTTTTAGCACGTATTCTCAGGTTCGCAGCAGCAGTAGGTCTGCTCACTCAGGATGCCCATTAGCTCGAGTCTCATGAAAACACCAGGAGATTGTCATGCATAACTATATTTTGTATAATTAGTTATGCCATAGAATCTCTATCATTAATCTCGAGCTTTTGTAATCTATTATCATTGTGTAAGACTTTTATAATATCAATGTATTGTAAACGACGCATGTAGAGTCGTTCATTATAACTTATGTGTTTTGTTTATTAATTAGCAGCACCCCAAAGTATGCTTCCGCTCAACAGTAAATTTGGGGGTGTTACATTTTCCGGCTCTTCATTCACCGCATTTAATTCAATCAATACACTAGCAGCTTCAACAATAGGTGGAACTGAAATTTCCACAACTTCTTGAACCGAGCCCTCTTCTTCAATCTCTAACTCTTCTTCATCCGAGTCTTCGAAATCTGAATTTTCTAAGTCTGAATTTTCAGTTATTTCAGGCTCAAATGAGTATGTTCCTCAAAACAACTTGTGAAATTTCATGAGGGTAATTAGTAAATTCATCGTCTACTTCCTTCTCCTCCATTTCCTCTTCACTATCATCCTGAAAAATGAAGTTAGAAGAATAGATAACATCAATGTTAGAATAATAATCATTATATTCAATAGCCTCCACATCATCCAACTGCTCGGTTGCATCGATGAATGTATCATATGGCATTTCTTGATTAGACTTTATATTCCAATCAAGAATGTCATCCCATTCTCTACTCTGCCTCTCCGTCTGCTCTATCGCCTCTTTCAACAACCTTTCAAGATTTGAAATTTACGGTTGTTCTATTTCTTCGGTGATTGAATGTTCATCATTCCAAGACCTTGATTGATAAGGTTGGTTTCGTTCGTCTTGGTAATGTCTTGGTGGTGCATACCTTTCTCGTGACATCATTGGCACATCATCATTATCACTCTCACAAAATAAAGGTTTGTAACCTTCATGATTCGAGTAATAAGACATTGAAGCTAAGAAGCAAATCCGCTACAAACATGAAAACTAAAACTGGTAAAACTTAACCACTCAATAGAAAATAAAACAAACACTAAAAATATATACAAAAATTATAACTAAAACAGTTCAAGTAACTTTCTTTGAAATAAATTCCAAGAAAGGATCAATTAATTACACTGAAATTAAATTCTTAAATTAAACACAGTTCCCTGGCAGCGGCGCCAAAAACTTTGATGAGTAAAATCTAGTTATAAAATTAAACAAAGAAATATTGATCGTTAACTATTACACAATTGAGGTAAGTATACCCTATCGTGTATAGAATAGCTACAGTAAGTCCAAGTTCGTTCCACAGGGATTATGTATTTAAGAATTATAATTAAAATGCAATTAATTTAAGTAATTAAATGGGGGTTTTGTGTGACCGAATTGTCACTTTGCTTAACAACTAATTTAATTAAACTAAGTGGACTCAGGAAGAGTCAAATTGATTTATTTAACTTTTAGATAATAAAAACGACACTTACTTGGATTATTTTACTAATGACTTCAGGGTGTGTAAGTTCGTATGTATTAGGATCGATAACGAGGTTATCTTTAGGTATTAAGGTGCGAAATCCCTTAATACTAAGTTTACGGATCGTAAACGGTTTGTTTCACAAGTATTAGTGAAATCAATAATCTAATATGTCTGTATTGATTATAACAATTGTTAATCGATCAATACCTAACCTTTAGACTAGGTTGAAAGCTCTGGAAACACAAAAACGTTCGGATTAATCAAATGGCAAAAGTTAATTAGGTTTCAAACCTAATTTGTTTAAATACTCATCTCAGTACGTAGGTTCTGGGCTCTGCGGACCGACTCGGTTCGCAGCCCAGCTTGGCCCAGCGAATCCAGTCAACTCGCTTTGCAGCCCTGCCCTGCGAACTTACTCAGTTCGCATCGCAGGTCATTGGTCAAACATGGTCAACATTTTTCAGCATTTAACATTTAACTCTAAAATGTTTACCAACCAATATTTTCATTACAATTCAAAACCAATTTACAAACTTAATTACAACAATCTCTAGTACTATTACAAGCTAGATCTGTTGTCACAATAACATGTCCCAACAGACTCCCCTTTGACAATAGCTCTAGCATATATGTCTTCAAGTTATCTTTGATCTTCACTTATAAATTACTTCCAACATACATTTTCAGTTTAATGCAAGTTTTAACCATCAGCTGATAATCTCTTCCTAAATCTCCCCATCCTTCAGTAGCAGTGATCCTGTTCTTGTATATCATCAACAAATCACTCTTGGAAAGATTCACTAAGTGTCGATGATCATATACTCTCAACAGTTCTCTCTCACCATCTTCCACTTCACCATCAGCTTCAAAAATCACAGCTTCACTAGTTCCAACTTCTACATGCCATCTCTTTATATTTCCCAGAATATCTTGAGGCATAAGCTGTAACGGTATCTGCTGTACGCATTTAACTGTTGAATATATCTTTTTACGCAGTCGTCTTCCTTTTCTTTGACTTCTTTCATTTAACTTGATAGTCTTTCCAACTCTTGGCTTAATACGTTCAACTTTCATTGACTAACCCTCAGTCTTGATTATCCTTTAGACATACCTTCCATAAGGATCATCACTGGGGTTTTTCATCTCCAATCTAGCCAAGTCTCGAATTTCAAATCTTGGTAAAGAACTGAAAACTGCAAGCTTTCTTTCAAAATATTGAACTCCGTCATATCTTTTGATTGCAAAAAGCTTCAAATCTGCATCATAATACCAACCAATTATACCTTTCTTAGGTACTCGTTTTCAGTAATATCAATTTCTGATATCGAAGTCTTTGCCTTTTTCTTCTTCTCCAAAGGCTTAAACATCGGATTATCTTTATGACAATCAGGAAGATCTTCTTCAGAATCAGAATCAGTTGAATCATTTAAATATTCATCCAAATCTATAACTCTTTCTCCTTCTTCATCCTGAATAGTCACATTAGTCCTTGAAGGGTTTATAATATGTTCATCACTATCAGCATCAAGATCAACACCTTTAACTAACCCAACATTAGTAATAGAAGTCCAATCTTCAGGAGGTACAAATTCACCTTCCTCTAGATCATAATCAACTTCTACTTCGACCTCATCGATAATCTCAATATCAAAATCACTTTCAACATTCTTTTCTGTAATCATTTTAAATAACACTAATTAGATAATATAATATAAATCCTTTCATTGATTGCCCTGAATCAATCTAAGAATTTTCTTTATTTATCTCAATCGTATAATCATCTCTAATCATTAATCTTATATAATTTTAATTTGTTATAAATCATCTCAAATCTAAATCTTATATAATCAATCTTATATAATTTTCACTTGTTATATGTAAAATCACAAGTCTAAATCTTATATCAAATTAACTTATATACTTACAAAACCTTAATCTTTCAAAGATTATAAATAATATTACAATCAATCTAAAATTACATAAGTATATCAGTTCCAAATTACAAAACATAACTACTTCTCACCAGCTCCACTTCCACTTGCACCAGCACCAGCACCAGCAGACTCAGACTCCCCCTGAATCATAGCTTGCTCACTAGTCTTTGAAGGACCAGCTGGCTCACTATCTTTCTGAGCGTTGGGATCATCATCTTTGTCATCTCTTTGCTTCTTCCTCAGCTCATCCTCCTTGCACGACTCATAGTATGCCAGGATCTCCCACTGAGACGGCTTGTCCTTGTATAGATTCAGAACTAATCTCTCAAGACGATCAAGCTTACTCTGGTTATCCTCAACATCTCTAAGCAACATCTTGTGTGCTTTTAGAAAATCATTATAAGCTTTACCCTGAGTCGTAAGAACTTTAGCAAGAGTCATATGCTGAGCTTCGAGAGTTTGAACGCGAGATTCCAAATTGGAAACCCGTTCTGAAGCTTTCACCGGTGGCTGTGCAGTTGGAACCTCAAGCTGTGCAGATGCAGATCGTACTTTTTCTTGAACCAACTGTTCAAATGCATCGCTCAGCAAGGCCGCAGCAACACGACTATCCTTGTTAGTCGGAAACCGGGAAGTAGGAGTAGTAGTAGCAGGCACCTAAAATTAACTTAAATCAGTAAATATCACAGACTAATCTGTCACAATCCCTGATTAAGTTAGCAATACTAACATAATATGTGTCTCTAACCTTCTCTGAGGTTTCAGAAACAGAAGAAGTCAATCGTTGCCTCTTAGGTTTAGCCTGAGCAGGCTGTCTTTCCCTAGCAACTGTTATAGAAAATATTTATCTCAGTCTCTAGAGTAGAATATACAGCATACTACAAGTAATTCTAAATTTAAAAGTTACCTGGACGAGACAAATCCCCAATAGTTAATTGGGTAGTAGCAGAGCGTTTACGCTTCCTGCGTGATGTCATGAGAGGTGTACTCTCATCGTCCTCTGAATCCTCATCAATCAAATGATAATCAGGATCCTTCTCATCGGCTTTATTCTTGCCCTTGTCGACTGGATCCATGAAAACCTGGGTCGAGGATCAGTATCATCATCAGTTTCCTCATCATCAGAATCAGATGCAAAGGCAACCTCTTTACCCAAACTACCAGATGTCCCAGCATCCGGTCCAGTGTGCCTCAAAATACCCTCAGGTATAGCAACCTCTGGGTCAGCATCATCCTGTGATGTAGAATATTTAAACTTTGATGATTAGATATTAATCTCGATCATCTAAGTTTCAATATAATTATATTCAAGTACTAATTAAGTACATGAGGTTGATAATCCTCAATTGCTTGAAGTACTGGGTCGGTAACATCATCTTGATGTCCCAGTACCTCCTGCACAACCTGAGCCGCAATCTCAGGGATAACTTGCTGTCCTTGCTGACCAGCATGTATCAAAACATCCTCAAGCAGTTCCTGAGGCACAGCTGCAGGTTGAGGCTGTGGTGGTGCTAGAGCTTGATGTTGAGCTCCTGCATCCATCCAACCATTGTTGGCCGGAGCAACATAATTCTCGTCCAAAATATGCCCAAACAGATCACAAGCTTCCGGCTTGATATGATCAGGACGCTTGGAAGAATTGAGAAAACAAGCATTGTAAGTTCGCAACCCAATCTTGTCAACTCTCAAATCAGCCTCAAAAGCTGGTAGATCAGGAGTACAGTGACGTATAATCAGCATGCAGAATTGAGGATAAATCAAAAATTTCGATCTGATAGCTCCTGTAATCTGTCCAATAAATGAACTAAATATATACGAAGAAAAACTGTATGGTTTGTTATAAACCAGGGACAGTAAACCCAAAAATAGCTCAGGGCTCAGCTCATCGTAGCCTCCCTTCTTGCTACCAAAGATAGTAACAATAATGTGGAACAGGAATCTCCACTATCCTAGAACGAACGCCTTGATAAATTGGCATCCTCTCTTCGGACTTGAATATCCCATTCTATCTAGAGCTCCCTCGATAAAGTCCGTAGAGTAGACAGATGGACCAGCTTCCTGCTCGACAGTACCCAAGCGTAAAATCTGTCGAATATCATCAGCAGAGAAGACAACCGGATGTTGATTAACCCTCGTTTGAATCACCGGAGGGTTAGCCGCAGCATCGTACTCAATATTGTCCCAAAACTGGGTCAATATGCTCTGAGATATAGATGGAGATTCAGTAATGGCATATCGGATCCTCGATCTAGCCAAATAAGTCAAAATCTTAGTAAAGCGCTCATCCCCGTGCTCATTGACATCCAAACTCACTAGAATATTGTGAGTAGACTCAAAAGTTCTAGCAGCCATATCTGTAATCATAAATTACACCAATGGCAATTAGATTAACCCAACAAACATTAGTTAATCTAAACGTCAACGTATTATGATCAATTGATCATCAAACATCTAAGTTTACTATTAACTAACAACTTAATTTACACAACTTAATTGAACAATTAAGTAAACTTAAGTTTTCAATTATATTTGTTAAATTATATTACGTTCGTTAGTTATATGCAAAAATTTGAGTAATTATACCGCCGATTAACAATCGGGACACGCCGCTCGACTACGCCATGAGTCGGAAGACTTTCGATATAAGCTAACTCAAAGTTCCTAGATAGTACAAATATTTAACTTATTAACGTAAGTTCGTAAGCCTAAACGTGTGATAGAAGATAACTTGTAAATTATTTGTAACCATAAGGTTCTCAAATCGTAAACAAGTTTAAAAGATAATTTTAGAAACTAAATATTGATTGTATCAAACGTTCAGTTAGCAAATCTGATTAAAAATCAAGTTAGGTCATAGATTACAGGTTCAACTCACTTCGCATAGGGTACTGCGATTCGAGCCTCACCTCGCATCGGTCAACCGAAGTAAAACAATGACCTCGTTTCGCTTCAGTCAACTAAAGTCAAATTTTGGTTTGGCTTCGCAAAGCAAAGCTGCGATCCAAGTTCAAAGTTGAACTCGCTTCGCAGATATGGTTTGCGATTCGAGATCTCGCTTCGCAAGATTGGTCTGCGATCCGAGATCAAACCTTGAGTTCGCTTCGCAGGAGCGGGCTGCGAAGTGAGTATGAATCTCACTTCGCAGATGCATCTGATGTGTTTTTTCAACATCAAAATGATGATCGAGCAACTTTTAATCAAATAACTGATTCAAACATGTTCATAATGCCTTGAATATCATATCTTAATAGTTTCACATTTTTTAATTCCTTAATTAATATGTAATTCATGAAAAATGAAACCGAAACCTTCGAAAACCTAAAACAAGTGATTACGAGTTAAATACATGGTCAAAGATCACGAGATATACCTCTTAAGATGCGTAATCAAAAGTTGTATAATATGCACAAAGTGAAAATTCCTTCCTCATCTTCGAAAATCAAGAATCAGACAGAAACCGTGGTCGGTTCGCGTCGCAGATAATTCGCCTCGCAGGGGTGTTTGGGTTCGCTTCGCAGAACGAGTGTAAAGTGTGGGGGTTTGACTCGTTGACTTATCACTTTTATACCCAAACTCACTTCACAGAATCTCACTTCGCAGGGATGTGGATTCTCTTCGCAGAGAAAAGTGATGTTTGACTCGTTTGACTTGTCACTTTTATACTCTAATCTCGATTCGCAGTTTTGACTGGTCAACTTCGCAAATTTTGACCACAAACGCGAATTTAGATTTAAATATAAATTGAACTTGTATTTATTTGTACTAGTCAAACTTTTTAACTTCCCATTGCATTTTTGTCACATTTATTCAACACGGAACAATAAAGCGCTGTTTAACTTAATTCCAAAGGATAACACAATAAATAAATCAAACCAAAACTTTATTTAATTATACTAACATAGACTTTTACAAAATCAAAATGTAAACAAAAATAAATTTTATGCTTAAATGATTAAGAGTTTATCTGCTTAGGGATCATATTAGAAAGAATAAGCTAAACTTAATTGATTTTTAATAAGTCTAAGACGATTGTTAATATTCATACCTCATGAAATTCATATAAGCACAATAAAATCACAATTTTATCCAATAATAAACTTATATTTATAAAATTATATCTTATTTACCTTTATCCACACGATATAACACATTATTGAAAAATAACTTATAATTTCTTTAGAACTTATTCACTAAGGTGAATGTTCATTTGTCATAGACAGATCAAGACGATTACCAATATTATGATCCACATAAACACATTATACGCAGATTTCTGAGCAAATCTTTTATTGTTAATGTGAACAATATCTAGTGTGTTCCACTATACAACATACTGAGGAACTCAAGTACAACACATAACACTGTATCCTTTATTTATAAGGTAGGAGTTACTAAATGATGTCCTTTAGAAGCATATAACTTACACTTGACACTAGATACTTTGTATCTTTCATATGTAAGGTAGAGGTTACTAAATGATGCTCTTTAGAAACATATAACTCACCCTTTAGTCCTTTGATACTTTGTATCTTTTTGTTTTTGTTTTAGATAACAGTGCATGGAAGTACTATCATTCAACAATTAAGACTTGAGTCATACATGGTATAGTAGTTTCACAAAAGATAAGACACATGAAATTAGAATTTCTTAACCGCTCAGAAATCTTAGCATAATCCGCCTATCAATATATCGTATGATGAAGCTGACTAGACTAAAGTTATCCTTATCACTTATGAAGGAAGAGACAGGTTATAATCAGTGGATATAGGTGTATAATAAAATAAATATAAGTCAAGTCCTAGTTAAAATCGTTATCTTAGAGTGACTTATAGGAATCTATTAACATATCATTCTTAGTACTTAAGATTATTATTCTTAAGCTTATTCTCCTAATGTACTATCATCTCCCAAGTTTTTGCAAATAAAAACTTAAATAATTTCTAAAAGAACTACTGTTGTTCTTTTATCGGAGGTGATTCCCCTAAGGTAACAAGTAAATGAATGTCATACGCCCCCCCCCCCATTTCTTTTTTAATATAAAGACTTTAACTAACATCTAACTATAACATATCCTTTGGAAGACTAGTTATTCTGGATTCCTCATTCCGTTCAATTGAACCAATGTCTCAAAACGATTCCTATCAAAAGCTTTTGTGTACAAGTCTGCCAAGTTATCCAATGATGGAACCTTGACTAACTGAATAAGCTTCTTTTCAGCACACATTCTCTTATGAAATGATGACGGATATCAATGTGCTTTGTCTTGCTGTGCTTTACAGGATTATTGGTTATTGATATGGTGGATTCATTGTCAATCATCATCGGAGTGTTGGTTAAGTTTAATCCATAATCTCTCATTTGTTGTTGAATCCACAGTACTTGAGAGTAGCAGCTGCCTGCAGCAACATACTCAGCTTCACATGTTGAAATGGCTACTGAGGTTTGTTTCTTGCACTGCTAAGACACTAATCTTCCTCCTAGAAAATGACATCCACCAGTTGTGAACTTTCTATTTTGATTGCATCCTCCATAATCAGAATCAGTGTAAGCAATAAAATCTAAGTCTCCTCCAGTCGGATACCAAAGTCCCAGCTTCAGTTTCCCTCTTAGGTAATGAAAGATTCTTTTTACTGCTTGCATATGAGACTCTTTAGGAGAAGCTTGATATCTTGTGCAGATACAAACTGCAAACATTATATCAGGCTTGGATGAAGTGAGATACATTAGTGACCCAATCATGGCTCTATAAAGAGTAGGATCCACATCTTTGTCACTCGATGTATCCGGTCCAAGTCCATGATTTTCTGGAATACGAGTATGATATATGCGTGTTTCATCCATCTTAAATCATTCTAACAGTTCATAGGTGTACTTTGTTTGATGAATGAACATACCATCTTCTTTTTGATCAACTTGTAATCCTACGAAGAAATTCAACTGTCCCATAGCAGACATTTCGAATCTTTTTCGCATGACTTTCTCAAATTCTTTACACATCTTTTCGTCAGAAGACCCAAAAATGATGTCATCAACATATACTTGAACAAGCAGAATGTCATTCTTTTTCCATTTAATGAAAAGTGTACTATCAATTGAACCTCTTGTAAATCCATTCTCAAGTAGGTATTTTGATAGTGTCTCATACCATGCCCTAGGTGCTTGATGTAATCCATATAGAGCCTTATTCAACCGATATACTCTATCTGGATAATCTGGATCAACAAACCCTGGTGGTTGAGAGACATACACCAATTCTTGTACTTTTCCATACAAAAAGGCACTCTTAACATCCAACTGATACACTTTAATTTCTTTGTAAGTTGCAAATGATAAGAATACCCTTATTACTTCAAGTCTAGCAACAGGTGCAAACACTTCGTTATAATCTATTCCTTCTTCTTGATTGAATCCCTGAACCACTAAAAGAGCTTTATTGCGAGTAACAATTCCCCGATCGTCTCTTTTGCACTTAAAGACCTATTTAGTTCCAATAGGATACTCACCAGAAGGTAAGTCAACCAGCTCCCAAACATTCAGCTTTTTAAACTGAGTCAATTCTTCTTACATAGCTTCTACCCACGAATTTTCTTTTAATGCTAGTTGAACATTTTTAGGTTCAACTTGTGAGATAAAGCATGCATAAAGACATTTATTAGTGATCCCAGTTTCTTTAATTGACACGTATAAGCTGGTGTATTCAGAAGCACTAGCTTTAGCTTGACTCCTGATTAACATTGGAATGTTTTGATCACCAATGATATTTTCCACAGGATGATTCCTACTTATTCTTGTCACAGTTACTGGTTCAACAAGTATGTCATCATCCAAATTGGTGCCAATCTCTTCCAATGGGGGCATATCCTAATTAGTACTATACATCTCATCAGAAGTTATTCTTTCTCTCAATTCCCTTGTAGGGGTAAAGATATTATCTAATACCCTTTGAGTAACTTCCGATAACTTGTCTTGCTCTTGAGGTTTTTCCACTGATGGCTCTTTTGAAGCACTAGTAGATGGATTATTTGCAAACGTCCCATATGAAGAAGCATTCGATGTATGTGTAGGGTCAGTGTCCCCGTCACCGTACAATAAATGTTCCGGGATTTCTGAATTAACCACATAGTCACTTATAGGGACTTTAAATGACTTAAACAGATCTAAATAATCGAATTGCCAATCTAATCCCTTGTGTTTGTCATGAGTATGACTGGTAACTTCAATGTTATAGACAGTTTCCACACGTCCAGTGACATTATTGAGAACCTTCTTGTTTGGTGAATTAGGAATATAACCTAGGAAATATCCTTCGTCAGCCTTTTCCCCAAACTTAGGTTGATTGCTAGTCTTCAATAGGGTGCATGATACACCAAAGGGCTCAAATCCCTTCAAATTAGGTTTCTTTTTGTTCAGAAGTTCATAACAAGTCTTGTTATGCTTCTTAACAGTTAGTACCTTATTCAAAACATGACATGCTATATTCACTGCTTCTGCCCAAAAGATAACCGGAAGCCCTAAATCAGCAAGCATGGTTCTTGCTGCCTCAATAAGAGTTCTATTCTTCCTTTCAGCAACACCATTTTGCTGTGGTTCATATGGTGCACTAAATTGATGTTGAATTCCTTTACCTAAGAAATAAACATTCAACGTAGAATTTTTGAACTCTGTACCATTGTCACTACGAATTCTCTTAACTCTCGTGTTATAGACATTCTCTACTAAATCTAGGAACTCCATGAGCATTCCTGGAGTTTCATCCTTAGATTTTAAAAAGAATACCCATGAGAATCTAGAGAAATCATCTGTAACAACCAGACAATACCATTTGCCACCTATGCTTCTCTTGCTTATTGGGCCAAAGAGATCCATATGTAGCAATTCAAATGGCGAGGATATTGATTTTTTTGTTTTAGACTTGTGTGGTTTCTTATGTTGTTTTCCTTTCAAACAAGAAACACACATGTCTTCAAACTCAAAACGTTTCTGTGGCACACCCAGAATTAAACCATTTTTAGTTATTTGATTCATTTTTTGAAAGTTCAAATGTGCCATTCTCCTATGCCATAGAATAGAATCAGCTTCTGAAGCCTTGGATAATAAACATGTAGACTCCATTGAAGTATTTGGAGCACCCATGTTAATATCATAGATGTCCTTCTTCCTTGGTGCCCTCATTAATATCCAATTTTCAGGAATAACAAATCCCGGCTTCAGGACTAAGGCTTCCTTTTCATTAAAATAAACTGGATGACCTTTTTCGCAAACTTGGGAAACACTCACCAATTTGTGAGTTAGTTTTTCAACATAATTCACATCTTCAAGAGTCAAAGTTCCGTTTGAAACTTTTCCTTTTCCCGTAATCACTCCTCCTTTATCACCAACGAAATTCACTCGCTGTTTCAAACCACCTTTGAAGTCCTTCAGTAGACTTCTTTCTCCTGTCATGTATCTTGAGCATCCACTGTCTACATACCACCAGCTGTCTTTGTTCACAGTCTGCTCCTGCACATGACACGTTGTACACAGTTAGTTTTCAAGAGGGACCCAAGCCATTACGGTCTTGGGTTGTCCTTTATCATCCACAATCTGAACTTCCTTAAAGTAACCATAACTATTCCCATCGGGAGTATTGGTGACTTTTACAGGAGGTTGAGGTTGTTGATGATTTATAGTCTTATGCCTGTGAGGAGAGTGAGTAGAAAACCTCCTAGGCATTTGACTATGTTATTGTGCACGAGAAGTAGAACCACTTTCATACTGACTATGGTTTCTACTTGGGGTTCTAAACCTTGAAGTGTCTTATCTCTAGATTTAATGACAGCATTATCACTTTGAGAATAAGGTTTCTTAGGTTTAGGTGGTGAGACGCTACTAGTATTGTCTCTTTTCAACATGTTCACAGGTTTGCTTCCCAAACCAGGTTTAGCACTAGACCTGTCTACAAGTTTTGGTTTCTCGTTATTCACTGGCTTATGAATAGCTTCCAACTTCTTATTAGGACAACAAGAAGCCACATACCCCTTTTGATGACATTTAAAGCAAGACATCTGCCTTCGTGACTTAATGTCTTATGCCTTACTTTCAATCTGAGTTTTAGATACTAAAGGAGTATCATTTTGTTCTTTAATAACCTTATCATCTACTTTGGCATCATTCAACATCCCACCCGATACAAATTGTACATTGGTGAAACCTGATATCTTACCAATTTTAGATGATTGTTCTTTAAGAACATCCTTCTGTATCTTAGAAACTTCAGATTCTTCGGGTACTTTAACATCAGAATTAGCAGTTGCATCCATCATCTCTAGGTCAACATTAGTAGTAGTGTAATTAGCATTAAAAGGAGGAGGTACATCACTATAGCCTAAGCCAGTCTTGTCCTTTACACTACGTTGAGCATCAATTATATTGTCCATAGTTAAAGAAGATGTTCTATAACTCTCAAACTTACGATTAAGCTCAACTAACTTGACCTTAGATTCAGCTAATTCTTTGTCCTTGTCAGCTATTCCTTGATTTAAGTCCTTTAGGTTTAAATAAAGACCATCTATTGTCACAGATTGTTCATTTATGGTATTCCTAAGTACAGTCTTATCAAACATATAGGACTTAATCTGTTTCTTAAGGTCTAGCTTGTCCTCACTTAACCTATTGTACATCAATTTTGGCCAATTCTAGTTCAGATGTTAAAGCCTTATGTGATTCAGCAAAGACATTAACCTGAGCTTGTAAACTGGTCACTAATTGACATACATCTATAAGTGTAGGAACATCAAGACATACCCGTTTCTTCTAAGTTTGGAGTTCAGCCATTTTTGCAACAAAGTCTTCTGGACATAGATCTTCAGTTGATCCCAAGTCCAACACATCATCTTCAGCTGCCAGCATCTTCAAATCAGGAATCTTCATTTGATAATCCTCAGTAGTAGGCATGTAAGATGGTGTCTCATCAGTCTGAACTGGATCTTCAATTTCAGCCATAAGAGCTTCTTCAGTCAAAGCTCTCCGGTCATAAGAACCATCCAGTTGTTGAACAACCAAGGCTTTAGAAGACAAAGTAGCACTTGATTTTTTAGGAATTGCTGATTTCTCAGTTTTGGGTCTTTGACATTCCCTAGCAAAATGTTCATAACCTTGACAGTTAAAATATTTCACTTTGGACTTATCAAACCTAACTTTATTTCCCACCAGCTTTCTTCCAGTATGCTTTAAGAAATTTTTAACTCTCCTTGATGTAGTTTTCGTATGAAGCAACAAATGAAGCAAGAACTGAAAGTTATTGTTCGGCGGATTTCACATTCATAGGCATTTTGTGATGCTCTTGAGTTGACTTCCCAGTTGTCTTACTTTTTGCTTCACCTCTAGATGAACTTATAAAGCATAAGTCTTCGGATATCATTTCATCAGTTTCTCCAGTATCACCAACTAGTAAAGCAGTGGTCAAACTGGACGAACTATTTGAGATAGTAGATTTTCCATGATAAAGCCCAGGATCCTGTACCTGATCAGAATCAGTATCTCTTGATTTCTTTGTGAAATCATATCCGCGGAGCTTATCAATTGCCTGCTCCAATGACATAGCTGCATAACGCTCATCGTTATCCTTGAGCATAACTCCATACATTTCCCATTTCGAAGGAAGACCCTCAATAAACTTGTCAGTCTTCTCCGTATTAGTATAGGTAATGCCGTGATCATCTAGCTCACTTAACAGATGGTAATATCTGGTGGTATATGCATCAAGGTCTTCACCTTTCATAGCTTTGAAGACTATGAATTGTTTCTTTAACAGATTACACCAACCTACCTTAACTTGAGGACTTCCATCACACCTTTTCTCTAGAGCTTCCCATAGCTCTTTAGCAGTATGAAAAGACTTCAACCGATGGTTGATTTCTTTTAGAAGACTCATTTTAATTGATGAGTGAGCTTTATTTTCAATTTGATAATCTTTTTTTCTTCATCACTCATTTGAGTATAGGTAAGTGTCACAGTTTTACTACCAACTTTAGCAAAAGATGCAGTATATCTGTTCTTGATGCACATCCAAATAGACAAATCATGGAACCGACAGTGTGATTCAAATATGTCTTTCCATCCATAGTAGTCTTCAAGGCGAAGCAATTTAGGTGGAACATTTGATTTTCCAACCTCATGTTCCATCTCAATCATCTTACTTATGTCAGACATTTTTGCAAATCCCAGAGATTAAAAAATAAACAGAAAGTTCAGTTCGCAGGAACTCAACTCGCAGAACCAACTCAGTTCGCAGACCAGAACTCAGTTCGCAGATTGAACTCGGTTCGCAGAGGAGAAGTCAGTTCGTAGATCAAACTCAGTTCGCAGATTGAACTCAGTTCGCGGAATCTCAGTTCGCAAACTTTGTTCAGTTCGCAAACTCGGTTCGCTTCGCAACTCAGTTCGCAGAATCGGCTGAAAACCCTAAAAACGAAAATTTTAGGTTTTTGTCTAAACCCTAAGATTTCGAACATAAACGAACCTAAAAGCTTTCAGAGACTGATTTTGATCGTTATTACGCAACAAATCACGTACTAACAACCCAAAATCAACTGTTATTATCCGAATAACCTCGAACCTATGCGTATATAGCCGTAGGCTCTGATACCAATTGTAAGTCCGTATTTATTAGGATCGATAAAGAGGTTATCTTTAGGTATTAAGGTGTGGAATCCCTTAATACTAAGTTTACGGATCGTAAACGGTTTGTTTCACAAGTATTAGTGAAATCAATAATCTAATATGTCTTGTATTGATTATAACAATTGTTAATCAATCAATACCTCACCTTTAGACTATGTTGAAAGAACTGGAAACACAAAAACGTTCGGATTAATCAAATGACAAAAGTTAATTAGGTTTCAAACCTAATTTGTTTAAATACTCGTCTCGGTTCGCAGGTTCTGGGCTCTGCGGACCGACTCGGTTCGCAGCCCAGCTTGGCCCAGCGAATCCAGTCGACTAGCTTCGCAGCCCTGCCCTGCCCTGCGAACTCACTCAGTTCGCATCGCAGGTCATTGGTCAAACATGGTCAACATTTTTCAGCATTTAACATTTAACTCTAAAATGTTTACCAACCAATATTTTCATTACAATTCAAAACTAATTTACAAACTTGATTACAATAATCTCTAGTACTATTAGAAGCTAGATTTGTTGTCCCAATAACATGTCCCAATAGGGTCTATAGTTAAAACTAGTTTATTTGCATATTAAATATAAATCTTATTAACCTAGGATTAGTATCCACTTTTCCTTCACCTTAAGTCCAATTTACTAATTACAATTTAATCTAGTGAAAGACGTTCGCTAATATCACTATCTTATATGTTTAAGTTTAATAGTCTAATTTATTACTTATCTGCATCCGCAATCAAAGCTCAATTATTCATAGACAAACAATTGATAATAAACATATAAGTGAAAAACATTCGCTGTAATCACTTATGCATTCACCAAATAAATTAGAATTGATAATTAAACCTAAATACGTAAGGTTCTCGATTAAACGCAATTTAATTCAATATAAACATCAAATGATTACACCCCTAATCATTAGCTAATTCATCCAAGCAAGTGTTAGGGTATTTAGCTACTCATATTATTACAGAAAATCAGAAACGAAAATGTAACAGAAATCATAATCAAATGAAAACGTATAACAAATTCGAACTGAAAAACCGAAGATAATGAATTAGCAATTGATAACCGATAATTCTTCTTGCTTCCTTCTCCTCAAAATGCTCCAGAATTAGGGTTTTTATGGTTGAAAATCGGCTGTCAAGAAAAATGGGGTGATGACCCTCAAATGAAAGCAAATGAGGGTATTTAGGGTTTCTGCCGAATCGATCCATCCGCCGGATGGATTAATCCATCCGCCGGATGGATGCTAAAGCTCATAGTCTGATGTCGCGTCTGATCCAGCTTGGCCCAATCAATCCTTACACCGGATGGATTAATCCATCCGCCGTATGGAATGTAATTTACAACTTTTTCAACCTTCAAACCAGCCAAACTTCTTAGCTTCAAATCTTCATATTTTTCTTTAATAATAGCTCGATTTCTGCTTCTTTTTTATCCAAGCTCCAATAAATCTCCTAAATGCAAATATGAACGAATTAAGTATCGTATTCACATAAAATGCATAAGAATTCTATTAAAACTCGTAAACTCCAATAAATGTACAATCTAATTATTTTGGCTAAATACATTTAACTTTTCGAACTCAACTATTTGAAAACTTTATTTATTTATATTACTCTTTTAACCACTTTGTCTCAACCAAATTTTGGTACAATTAACTTTTATACAAAGATTACTTTATTTGACTTATTTTCATTCTATACTAATTCAAGCTCTATTCCTACCTATTTTATAAATATGAACCAAATGAGTATCAATTATTAAATAAATGCAATATAAATATAATAAAAATCAAAGAATATTATAAACTAAATATAACATTATTTAATGTTATCACCCTCCTTTGGAAGATTTCATCCCCGAAATCTCGCTAGACTCAAACAAATGAGGGTATCACGAGCGCATGCTCGACTCAGTCTCCAAGGTAAGGTTCGCCCCCAAACTATGTCTCCATTTCACTAAAACCATCTGGATCTCTTTCTTACGTAACTTAGTCACCTTTCTATCAATTAATTCAATAGGCTCCTCAACTAATTTCTGGATATTATCAACTATAAGGTATTGTAATGGAAGAATTTGGGATTGATCCTCCACATTACATTTCCTCAGATAACAAATATTAAAGGTGTCATGAATACCAGATAACTCAGAAGGAAGATCCAAGGCGACTGTCTGACCATTAACCACCTGTCGGATTCTGAATGGGCCAATAAACCTCGGGGCGAGTTTTCCACGTTTTCCAAATCTGATTAGACCTTTCCAGAGGAAACCTTTAAATACACCAGTTCACCCTCAACAAAAGTAACAGGTCAACAGCGCGGGTCAGCATATTGTTTCTGTCTGTCTCTGGCAGCTTTCAGTTTCTCGCGAGCTATAGCAACTTTATCAGCTGTGATCTGTATGATATCAGGACCTGCAAACTGCTTTTCTCCAGCCTCTAACCAGCAAGTAGGCGTTCTGCAACGACGTCCATATAACATCTCGTATGGTGGCATGCCGATACTGGAATGGTAAGTGTTATTATAAGAAAATTCTATTAAAATTCTATTAAAGGCAAATGAGAATCCCAAGAACCACCGTACTCTAATACACAAGCTCACAGCATATCTTCCAGAGTCTGAATGGTACGCTCTGTCTGACCGTCCGTCTATGGGTGATAAGCCATACTGAGGTTAATTCTGGTACCTAATTCACGTTGTAAACTCTGCCAAAACCCAGAAATAAACCTGGAATCCCTGTCTGATACAATCGATAATGGAATCCCGTGTCTCGAAACTATCTAATGAATGTACAACTGAGCTAATCGGGTCAAAGATGCAGTCTCACTGGTATCCAGAAAATGAGCACTTTTTGTCAGTCTGTCAACAATCACCCAAATCATATCATTACCTTTCTGTGTTCTGGGAAGTTTGGTGACGAAATCCATAATAATATGCTCCCATTTCCACTCGGGAATATCAAGCTGTCTCAATGAAGCATAAGATTTCTGATGCTCTGCTTTAACCTGGGAACAAATATGACAACATTCCACGACACGTGCAACATCGGTTTTCATTGTAGGCCACCAATATAAAGGTTTCAGGTCATTATACATTTTTGTACTCCCGGGATGAATAGACAGTCTAGATTTATGCGCCTCAGATAATATCAAATCCCGAAGTCCCCCAATCAATGGAACCCAAACCCGAGACTGAAAGGTTTTCAAACCCCGAGAATCGTCAACTAATAAATCTTTTCGTTTCAGCAAAATTTCAGATTTCAGATTAACATCTAATAAAGCTTCAGACTGTGCAGCTTTTAATTGAGAAATCAAACCAGAAGAAATCTCTAAATGCATAAAACATACCCGATCAGAAGACAATTTTCTGCTCAGTGCATCTGCCACCACATTAGCTTTACCCCGGTGATAACGGATTTCGCAATCATAATCCTTAATTAGTTCCAACCAATATCTTTATCTCATGTTCAAATCTTTTTGAGAAAACATATATTGCAAACTTTTGTGGTCAGTACAAACCACACATTTAGTACCATATAAGTAATGCCTCCAAATTTTTAAGGCAAATACTACGGTAGCAAGCTCTAGATCGTGAGTAGGATAATTCCTTTCATGAGTTTTTAATTGGCGAGAAGCATAAACAATTACCTGATCTCTTTGCATTAAAACACATCCTAACCCAGCGTGAGAGGCATCACAGTAAACAATAAAATCGTCAGAACCATCCGGCAAAGCTAAAACTGGAGCCTGACATAATAATTGTTTCAGAGTCTGAAATGTTGTATCTTGTTGATCATCCCACTGAAATCTAACATTCTTACGTGTCAATTTGGTCAACGGGCTCGCAATTCTAGAAAAGTCTTTGATGAACTTTCTATAATAAACCGCCAATCCCAGAAAACTCTTAATTTCAGAAGGAGATTTAGGTGTATTCCAATTCATCACAGCCTCAACCTTAGACGGATCAACTTTTATTCCATCATTACAAATAATATGCCCCAAAAACTGTACCTCCCGCAACCAGAATTCACATTTTGAAAACTTAGCATAAAGATGTTCCCTTTTTAAAGTTTCCAAAATTAATCTGAAATGTTGTTCATGATCAGACTTAGAATAAATCAGTATATCATCGATAAACACAATCACAAACTTGTCCAGAAAAGGATGGCATACCCGATTCATTAAATCCATAAATACGGAAGGCGCATTAGTCAATCCAAACGGCATAACTAAAAACTCATAATGGCCGTACCTGGTGCGAAAAGCAGTCTTAGGAATGTCTTCTTCGCGAACTCGCACCTGGTGATAACCTGATCTCAAATCAATTTTTGAAAAATAAGAAGATCCTTGTAATTGATCAAATAACTCATCAATTCTGGGCAAAGGATACTTATTCTTCACAGTTCTTTTATTCAGCTCCCTGTAATCAATACACATACGAAGGGTACCATCTTTCTTTTTCACAAATAAAACAGGAGCACCCCAGGGAGAAGAACTATGTCGTATGAAACCCTTATCTAACAGTTCCTGAATCCGAGTCATCATTTCACGAATTACTGAAGGTGCTAATCTGTAAGGAGATTGGGCTACAGGGGAGGAACTAGGAATCAAATCAATCTGATACTCAACTTCCCTAACAGGGGGTAAACCGGGCAACTCGTCGGGGAAGACCTCCGGGTATTCAAAAACCACCTGGACATCAGACACGGTTTTCTTTTCTAACTTTGTACCTACAACATAAGCCATATAAAACTCACACCCTTTAGCTAGAGATTTTCTAGCTTTCATCACAGAAATCAAAGGAATACTGCCTTTTTCCCGTTCTTCTCAAGCCACTACGTATGACTCTTCAGAAATTGGGATTTTTATCAACTTTTTATGACACTCGATATTAGCTCTATTTTGATTCAGCCAATTCATGCCTAATACCACATCAAAACTCGGAATAGGCAATAGAAGAAAGGAAACAGGAAAATCCAGACCCTCTATAGAAATATTAGCCCTAGTTACCGAGGTGGTAACAGGAACCATTTTGCCATTGGCCACTTCTACTTCAATAGGGTTTATAATCAACGAGGGGGTCAACTTTAACTTTTCATAGAAATTCACAGATATGAATGAACAGTTTGCTTCAGAATCAAAAAGTACACATGCGAATACAGAATTAACAAGAAAAGTACCAGTAATGACGTCCTCAGTGATGACAGCCTCATCAACTGTCATCTGAAATGCACGACCAGTAGCAGATGGCGGATTTTTCCGCTTTTGACTTGACGAAGAGGAATCACCACCCATACCCATTCCCTGCCTCCTAGCCTCAGAACAATCCCCAGCTCGATGACCTTCCTTATGACAATTCCAGCATACCTGATTAGGATAAGTACAATCTCTGGCTGAATGTCCCAATACCCTGCATTTAATGTACCTAGATGTCTGAGGAGTACAAGGTCCAGTATATTTGAATCTACATCTAGTACACTAAGAACTGTCAATCATAATACCACCAGTATTAGGTTTTCTGTATTGCTGCGTACCCTGCGATTTCTGCTTTCCCCGACTAGAAGAGTCACTTTTTGATCTTTGTAGAAACTTTTCTTTATTCAATAAGTTCCTAGCCCTAATATCACTATCCACAGATCGGGCTAAAGTGAAGGCCTGAGGAAGAGAACCTGCTAATCTCACAGTGGTACGATAATCAGGAGGTAAAGTTCTAACAAAATGATCAATTTTGGTTCTGTCATCCGGGACCCACTGCTGTACAAATCGTAATTTCTCTAAAAACTGACTAATAAGTTCATCAATAGTCATCTGCTCAGTCTTTTGCAGCTCTAAAAACTCTTGTCTGATACGAGACACATCATACTCAGAACAGAACTGCTTACAAATCTCAGAATAAAAGTCTGGCCATCGGATAGCACTCCTCTATAGTGGGGTCAATGGTGAAGTAATAGAATCCCACCAAGACATAGCTTGACCCTTTAACAACTAAACTGCATAAGGTACCTTGTCTTCCTCCTCACAATGAAAAACTTCTAACTTTCTCTCAACATCACGCAACCAATCCAATGTAACAGTAGGATTAGGACTCCCAGAATATACAGAAGGGTTGCTGGACATAAAGGTTTTAAGGGAACAAACCTTTGTTGACTGCTGAAATGGTGAGAATGTAGGTATCTGAAAACCAGAAGATCCAGACATAGTAAATGGTGCAGAAGTCTGAAAGTTATAACCATGAGGTTGCTGCTGAGGAACATATGGAAATGATGTCGGAATCCGAAAAGTAGATGTAATAGGTGGAGTAGTACTCTCAACATGTGGCTGAATCGAAACATGACGTTGAGAAAGCTCGGCCAATTGTTTTCGTTGATCTATCACTTCGGCCTCTAATCTCATCTATACTCCCGATCTGTTTCTCCGCTGATTGAATTAGATGCACATTGAAAACCCTGATAATCTAGAGGTACATTCGTCTCTGAGGCATTATTAAGGGTAGGGTCCGGTTGCTCATTCTCAGCCATTCCTGTAATCACAACACATCTCACTATTCGTTAATTGTTAGTACTAACATACTAACCAATCTCATTTACCACTAATCCCACAACCTAGAATGTTTGACCAATAACACTAGCTTTGGGATTGAACACTTTATTATTGCTCAATTCACCCAAACCTATGCTCTGATACCAATTTATAACACTCCACAATTTTCATACCATTTTTTTTAAAAGGTCGGAAGAGAAATTCCATTCATATTATAAACATAGATAACATGATGTCATCTACAAAAGTTACATAAGTTATATGTACTAGTTATTAAAGTTTACAAACCACTAATTGTATCCTAGGAATTATATATCAAAACATATTAAACTGTATCAAAATAATATCAGAGTAATCCTAGTCAAACACCTTCCAGTCACTCCTTGTCCAGCCCATATCGTCTCAAAACCTGCAAGGAGTAAATAATGGGATTAACATGAAGCTAATTGAATAAACCTGTTGCAAACAGTTTGACTTAGCCCCAACAATAATGATTAACAACAAATAACACATAAGCAATACATCATCAAGAGGATCGGTGGTCCTTGTGGCGCCCTCAGCCCGCGGTGGCCAACCAAGCGACACTTATGATCACTGCAGGCCAATACAGTGATATACCGATAACTGGTTACTACCTTCAGTCAATATGTGTTCCATTCTCAACACATGATTACAAAACTCATATTGACTAACCTGTAGCAACCAGTCCAACAATCGTTGACCTCCAATTTATCAAAATGCTCAAAAGCATCACATGATAAATATATATATATATATATATATATATATATATATATATATCAACAATAAAAATCAACAATCAACTATGTTTACTTCGTTGTAACCAATTATGTCACAACCAAACCATACTGAAGTTCCAAGTCTATTCACCTGTCAACCTCGATCTAACCACTCAGTTGACTAATTCACTGAGTCTTCTGCTTGTCTGAAAACACAACAAAATAATTGAATTAGTAACTCACTTCAAGTCTCATATAACTTACTTCACATAATCACATCAATTATACATCACATATACTTTAACTACAACAAGATCATCATGTACATTTTAAGTCTCTAGCATACTCATATGATCATAATCAGATTGTACTTAGTATACATACTATATTACTAGCTATTTACATCATTAAGTAACTTAATTACTAAGTTCATTACATATATTCAATTCACCGTCATACATGTTAAACTAGTTTATAAGTCCCAAATTATCACCATACACTTTACTATTAGTTAACACAAAGCTGATACACTAACATTAACCCAGAAAACTTATGCAGAAATAAAACTGGTCTGTGCAGACCTAAATCGCGACGCATTCGAACCAGATCGCGTCGCAACCCAAAATGAATCGCGTCGCAACTGGACATAATCGCGTCGTGATTCTACTTACATCGCGTCACGATATGTGAAGATCGCGTCGCGATATGTGAAGATCGCGTCGCGATCTGCATCGGCGATTTTTCACCCTGAACCTGCAAACCAGCTACTGCACGAAACTTATAACAAAATCATTCATTTCCAGCATACCAAAACTGTTCTCTACATCAAATGACCTCTATCAAAGCATATAACAACCCATTTCAATCACTAGCATCTCATAATCACAACCATAACATCATTTTACACTAAATCCACATATTCACTTTACCATCTAATTAAGTTATTCAAACTTCACAACTACTTATGATGAACACCATGTAACCTAGCTTATTAACATATAAAATCAGTAAGCATAATCATATATCATCAAACAACAACAATTCAAGCTTCAATTTCATAAATAAATCACTAACTCTAACAAGTTCTACAATTATCCAATATCAAATATGAATGAACACTTACACTTTTAAAGATTACTAGCTTGATGATGATGATAAAATCATGAACTAGGATAAGAATTAACACTTGTAAACTTCAATTCTTGCTTACTAATTTGAGTGAAATCTTTAGTTAGGTATTAGGTACAATTTAGGAAGTATTAGAGAGAGTGGTGAGAATTTAGGAAAAATATGTCGGCCTATACTTTTCTATTTTTATATCACAATGTAAATATTATACTCATTCTAATTCTATTGTCTCGAACCTAAATATCAATTGCAGTAAAACTATTTTATTTTACCATAAACTATAACTATTTAAAACAGTTACTAATTTACTAGTCACAATTTATCTTTTGACCAAATTTCTTAAGTTATAAATCAAAACATATAAAACACAATATTTAAAACAATTAATAATATATAAGTAAAGGAAATTACCGAATTACCCTCAGGTCACAAAAGCGGGTGTTACAGTAAATTGCTAATCAAATAGCAAATTTTAAAATGAAAATCATATGTGATTATATACAAAATCATATGTGATTATATAACAAATCACATGTGATTAAATGTACAACTAGCAATCACATGTGATTTTTAATGAAAACTAATGCAATTTTTTATTTTTTATTTATAACTATTAATGTGGATAAATATTAAGTTTCAATCACGTGTTAAATAACATATACCATGAATAAATAATCGTGAACAAATTTTAATTTTTCATCATAAATCACATGTGATTATATTGTAGAATTGGGTAAAAAAACGAAGAAAAAAATTCTTAGAAAGTATAGCATATGATATCTCTAATCAAAGAGAAAAAGAAGTCAGTTCCGAATATGTAATTTTATAATTTATGGACTTACGGTTTGTGAGATAATTAACCATGGGGGTAAAAATTATAATCGGTTTTGTAGAGGAATGAATCAATCCTATTGGTTCTCTTATTCTTTACTTTTTTTGTATTCTTAAAATAACTCATCTCTCAATCTCAAACCATGAAAACCAACCACACCAAACCCTGTTCG
This sequence comes from Pseudognaphalium luteoalbum, assembly GCA_963422505.1. Classification (NCBI taxonomy): domain Eukaryota; kingdom Viridiplantae; phylum Streptophyta; class Magnoliopsida; order Asterales; family Asteraceae; genus Pseudognaphalium; species Pseudognaphalium luteoalbum. The sequence continues at coordinate 51,116,949 of OY730198.1, read as the reverse complement.
AGTAGTTTTGCCAACTAAGGTGACCCTCCAGCCTAATCTGGGAAATTTCGAAACCACTTGGTAATTATTGGTACCTTGGTTACACATGTAGCCGAGAAATTAAACTCGTATCCAAGTCTCCAACTAGACCAAACCGAACTCTGTAAATCACTAATATTTGGTGGTACATTCTACTATTTTATGTCAATAATCCTCTCAGATTCTATAAATTTTTCAACGGTGTGTATGCTCAAGAAATAGTCCAACAAACATTATGCACAATAACTGATTCCTATTTATACAGAAAAGAATATTATAAGAAATATGTACTGTCTAAATATTAATAAAAGAAAACTTGTGCTATTCAAATTTTTTATAAAATTGAGACCTATTAACCAATCAAATGCTTTAATTTTACTAAACATTCAATTAACCAATAAAATGTTATAATTCACCTAAAAAACTCTTTTAATAATAAAATTTTAATTAATATAATTAAATAAATAAACAATCCCTTCCGTCAATATTTGATATAATAGCTCACGACTCTTTTTCATATATCGATCATATCTCTATATTGATTATTAGAGCTGCGTTCATTTAAGTACAGCAAATCCAAAAAGAATGGGAGAATGCATCTCAGCCGTCGGATAAAATCAAATATGGAGGGGTATTTTCATCATTTGCAAATTCCTCATTTAATTAAATAAAATTATAATATTTCATACCAGAAATCATAACGATCACAGAGATACGACTCGTACGTGAGCTAGGGTTTGAGAAATCATCGACAATCTCAAACAAAAATCATCAAATCGAAGGTACGATCATCACTAATTCGCATCAATTTCGTAAACAGACGATCGATTTGTACTACATTCAACTGATTTCATCTTATTCGCTAATTTTTTCAATTACGTAGATTACGAAAGTACGAAACGTAAAATTAATAAAGGTTTTCACGTTTTTTATGATTTCGTATCTGTATTGTGATTCGCAATCACGCATTCTACTGATTCTATTTGATTCTACAACTAATTACAACTGATTTCATAAGGAAGAACTAAAACGAAGATGATTATCCGATGTTGAAATCGAGTAATGTAACACCCCTCTTTCAGGACAACAATATTAAATTATTTTACTCGGAAGCGTATGAATTTAAAACATATTTATATACTGTACATTAAGATAATGTACATACACAGTTACATATTAAAATATACCAACATAGAACTGTTTAAAAAACTACATATGTCGGGGTATTATCTATTACAAAATCAGGTTTATAACAAAACCATATCAGAGTCATAATCTGTCAGACATTCCCTGCGAAAGCATCCCTTCCTGACACCCACATATATATCAAAACCTGCAGGAAGTAGGATGAGGGATTAGCACGAAGCTAAGTGAATGAATTTATCACACACAATTCAACTTAGCATAACAATCTGTTTACAGCAAATAATCATAAACACATTTCTTTTTCAATGAGGATCGGTGGCTCTGGAGATATCATAATACCCGGGGATTCTCCAAGAACACTTAACGTCAATCTGTATGGCCATTACAGAATAGACCGATAACTATTGGTTATTAAACTCATACGCAGGTCTCAAACACAACAAATGAATCAAAACCTGTGTAATTCACATAATAATCAAAAGTCCAACTACACGTTGACCTCAATAATCTGATACACATAGATTCACATATCACGTAGATTCATAATCAATAATACAGATTAACAATCGTATAATCAATCTACTTATACTTGTTGTAACCAAATAGTTACAACTAAATCGAAGGGTGAGTTCTAAATCCACTCACCGATACCTCAGAAGTCTCGACACTCAGCTTCTAATCACTGAGTCTTTGGTTTATCTGAAACACCATATAACGCACAAGTTAGTAACTTGTCATTTACAACTATTACTTAGGTAAATGAACACTTTATACAAGTGATCACATTATTAATCTATTTCAAACATAAGTAACAATACTATACATATATATAGTATACACTTAAGTTTACAAGTTGTCATAATCATCAAAATAATACAGGCAAACGCGATCCAGGTCAGATTTGGTGGGATCGCGTTCCCCTTAAGAAAAGTTTCTGTTATCAAAATACATTATGCAACGCGATCCGGATCAAAGGGCTGGATCGCGTTCGTCTTTAGAAAACTTTCGGTGACAGAATTGCACTTGGCAACGCGATCCAGGTGAATTCTTGGGATCGCGTTCCCAAGAACAAAATTCGTCCAGCTCAAAATATAACTGATGAACGCGATCCGGGCTAGGGTTTGGGATCGCGTTGAGCTGTTCTTCAGCTCAAAAACAGACCTGTAAATACACAGCTCGAACCCAAATCTCGTTAACACTTTAATTCAGTCACCAATTCGACTTATAAACCTTTTTAACATCAAAAGGACATCAAACATGAACATATATCATCAAGTAACCTCCTATAATCAATAATCAATCAAATTTTCATACTCAATACATATAACCCATTTGGTCATTAGTTTAAACTCACTATCACATTTAAGAACTTGAATTCACAATTAGAACCATCTTATTTCAGCTTGTAAGCTTCTATATCATCTTCAAATACATTCAAGAATCAACAATTTCATCAATTTTATATTTAACCTAACTAAGGCTTAAGTTCATAAATCAAAAACACTTACCACTTGGAGATGAAGATGATGATGATGATTCTAAATTGAGGTTAGATTCAGAAGTAAAGATTACAATCAAAATCAACTCCTTTGTTTGAAATTTCAGTTCTTAGGTTAGGTTATTTTAGAGCGCTTCTCAATTAGGAAGAAGAAATAGTTCTGAGTTATGTTTAAGTGTGGTAGGTCGACTAACTCATAACCCAATTCATTTAATTAGTCCCCTTCTTCTTCTATTGTCTGGAACCTAAATACTACTCGCGAGAAATCTATTTTATTGTACTGTCAGCTATAGTAAACTAAAACAAATATTATTTCACTAGTCACAATAAATCCTGAGATCTAGTTATTTAAGTTTCACAATTAAATAATAATATCACATAATTCATAAAATCATTGAATAATCAATTTAAAATTAGAAATTACCAGGCCTGACGAGAGGATGTTACAAATCTCCCCTCCTTCAGGAGATTTCGTCCTCGAAATCTAAACTTAATCAAATAATCCAGGATATCTAGATTTCATAGACTCCTCGGTCTCCCAGGTCAAATTGGAACCTAAATTGTGTTTCCATTTCACTAACACTATCGGTATTTATTTCTTTCTAAGTTTATTAACTTTTCTATCAAGAATTTCAATCGGTTCTTCAACTAATTTCTGATTCTGGTCGACTTTCAAATCTTCTAAAGGAAGAATTTGAGATTGATCCTCGACATTACACTTTCTCAAATAACAGATATTAAACGTATCATGAATACCAGCAAGTTCAGGAGGAAGATCTAATGACACTGATTGATCATTAATCACCTAACGAATTCTGAAGGGGCCAATATATCTAGGTGCCAACTTTCCTCGTTTTCCAAATCGAATAACACCTTTCCACGGGGAAACTTTTAAATACACTAACTCACCCTCGATAAAGGTAACCGGTCGCCTATGTGGGTTTGCATACTGTTTCTGTCTATCACGTGCAGCTTTCAGTTTTTCTCGGGCGATAGCCACTTTGTCAACAGTAATCTGTACAATGTCTGGGCCTGCAAATTGTTTTTCTCCAACTTCTAACCAACATGTGGGGGTACGACAACGACGACCATATAACATTTCATAAGGAGGCATACCAATACTTGAATGATAAGAATTATTATAAGCAAACTCCACCAAAGGGAGGTGAGAATCCCAAGAACCTCCATACTCTAAGACACAAGCTCTGAGCATATCCTCTAATGTCTGAATAGTACGTTCTGACTGACCGTCTGTCTGAGGATGATAAGCCGTACTGAGATTAACACGTGTACCCAACTCTTGTTGTAAACTTTGCCAAAAATGAGAAATAAATCGAGAATCTCTATCTGACACAATCGACAATGGAATACCATGTCTCGAGACAATTTCATTAACATACAATTGTGCAAGTTTACTGAGAGAAGCAGTCTCGCTAGTAGCCAGAAAATGTGCACTCTTGGTCAATCTGTCTACAACAACCCAGATCATATCATTTCCACGTGACGTTCGAGGAAGTTTAGTTACAAAATCCATAGTCAAATGTTCCCATTTCCATTCTGGAATTTCCAACTGTTTCATCGACCCATACGGTTTCTGATGTTCTGCTTTAACTTGAGCACAAATATGACAATTACTAACAAATTTTGCAATATCAGTTTTCATTGTGGGCCACCAGTACAAAAGTTTTAAATCATTATACATCCGAGTACTACCGGGATGGACAGATAATCTAGATTTATGAGCTTCAGTCAAAATCATATCCCGAATACTACCAATCAAAGGAATCCACACACGAGACTGAAAAGTCTTTAATCCCCTAGAATCGTCAACCAATAAGTCCTTTCTTTTCAACATAATTTCTGACTTAAGATTATATTCTAACAAAGCTTCTAACTGTGCAGCTTTAATTTGATCCACTAAATGAGAAGAAACATCAACTTTCAGAAAATAAACTCGGTCAGAAGTACCTTTTCTGCTCAAAGCATCTGCAACTACATTTGCCTTTCCTGGATGGTAACGTATTTCACAATCATAATCTTTGATTAATTCTAACCATCACCTTTGATGCATATTCAGTTCCTTCTGTGAAAACACATACTGCAGACTTTTATGATCAGTACAAACAATGCATTTGGTACCATATAAATAATGTCTCCAGATTTTCAAAGCAAATACAACTGCTGCCAATTCTAAATCATGTGTGGGATAGTTCTTTTCATGCGGCTTCAACTGACGAGAAGCATAAGCAATTACTCTATCTCTTTGCATAAGAACACAACCCAAACCGGAATAAGATGCATCACAATAAACGATAAAGTCATCTGAGCCATCTGGTAAAGCTAGCACAGGGGCCTGACATAATAACTGCTTTAAAGTCTGAAAAGCTATCTCCTGTGATTCATCCCATTGAAATTTAACATCCTTACGTGTCAATTTGTTTAACGGACCAGCAATCTTTGAAAAGTCTTTAATGAATTTTCTATAATATCCAGCTAGCCCAAGAAAACTTTTAATTTCAGAAGGATTCTTTGGAATATTCCAATTCATAACAGCTTCAATTTTAACAGGATCAACTTTAACCCCATCATTACTGATAATATGACCCAGAAACTGTACCTCCCGAATCCAGAACTCACATTTAGAAAATTTTGCATATAACTGTTCTCTTTTCAAGGTTTCAAGAACTAACCTCAAATGCATGGCATGCTCTGATTCAGACTTAGAATATACGAGAATATCATCGATAAAAACAATTACAAACTTATCGAGAAATGGTCGACATACCCGGTTCATTAAATCCATAAAAACTGCTGGAGCATTAGTCAGACCAAAAGGCATCACCAGGAATTCATAATGGCCATACCTGGTACGAAAAGCAGTCTTTGGAATATCCTGTTCACGAACACGAACCTGATGATAACCCGACCTTAAATCAATTTTAGAATACACAGAAGATCCCTGCAGCTGATCAAACAAATCATCTATTCGAGGCAGAGGATATTTATTCTTTACGGTTCTTTTGTTTAATTCCCGATAGTCAATGCACATTCTGAATGACCCATCTTTCTTTTTAACAAATAAAACCGGTGCACCCCAAGGTGAAGAACTCGGTCTAATAAAACCTCTATCCAATAACTCCTGTATTTGATTAATCATTTCCCTCATTTCAGACGGAGCTAATCTATAGGGAGCTTTGGCTACAGCCGAGGAACCAGGAATAAGATCAATTTGATATTCAACTTCCCTAACCGGTGGTAAACCAGGTAAATCATCGGGAAACACTTCCGGATATTCAGACACAATCGGAACATCGGAAATAGATTTCTTTTCTAATTTGGCATCGATGACATAAGCTAGATACGACTCACAACCTTTAGACAATGACTTCCTAGCTTTCATCATGGAAATCAAAGGAATACACCCACTATCCCGTTCTCCTCGAGCCACAACATATGACTCTTCAGAGATTGGGATTCTAATCAGTTTATGGTGGCAATCTATACTTGCTTTAAACTGACTTAACCAATCCATGCCAATAATCACATCAAAACTTGGAATTGGCATTAATAGAAACGAAATTGGAAAAGTCTGGCCATCTATCACAATATTAGCTCCAGTCACCGAGGTGGTAACAGGAACTAACATACCACTAACAATCTCTACTTCTAAGGGCTTAGTTATCACAGTAGGGATCAGTTTCAACTTATCACAGAAACACACGGATATAAAGGAACAATTTGCTCCAGAATCAAATAATACACGAGCCGGTACAGAGTTTATAAGAAAAGTACCAGTAATCACATCATCTGTGTGGACAACCTCATCGACTGTCATCTGAAAAGCCCTACTCATCGCTGGCGGAGGATTCTTCCGCTTTTGACCGGAAGATGACGAACTCCCGACCGAGACCGAACCCTGCTTTCCTGCCTCAGGACACTGCCCAACACGATGCCCTTCTTTCTTACAATTCCAACATACAAAATTGGGAAACTTACAATTCTTAAACTCATGACCCAATTCACCACATTTAACACATTTGTTTGTCTGAATTGTACATGGGCCAGTATGTTTAGATCGACAAGAAGTACACCAATTAGAATTTCCGGATGAACCACTTTTACTGCCTGATTTCTGACCCTGACGAATACCTTGCCACCTGGACTTTCCTTTACCTGAAAAATCTGTTCTAACTCTTGGGAACGAAGAAGAAGTATTTTTAATTTGAGATTCTCGAAAACCTCTAATGTCACTATCAACTGAACGTGCAAGAGTAAAATCTTGGGATAAATTACTAGCTAATCTCACTGTTGTACGATAATTATGGGGTAAAGTTTCTACAAACTGCTCTATTTTGGTTTTCTCATCGGGAACCCACTGTTGCACAAACCGTAGTTTCTCCGAAAACTGTGCTATTAACTCATCGATAGTCATCTTATCCGTTAATTGAAGATTCATAAACTCTCTTCTAATACGTGCCATCTCAAAGTCGGAACAATATTGATTACAAACAGCTTGATGAAAATCAGGCCATCGAATAGCTTCTTTCTGCTGTTGAGTCAGATGACCAGTAATCGAGTCCCACCAAACCATGGCTTCGTCTTTTAAACACTGAATAGCATAAAACACTTTGGATTCTTCTTCACAGTGAGTAACATCAAATTTCCTCTCCATATCTCTTAACCAATTTAAAGTTACTGATGGATTGGTACTACCTCTAAACTCTGGTGGTTTACTTGCCATAAACGTTTTAAATGAACACGGTTTATTTGACTGAAAGGAAGGAATATTACCAAACACAGGTATCTGTTGCTGAGAACGTTGCTGAGATGATGCAGTTTCAGCCTGTCTTTTAAATTCTCTGAGATTAATCACCTCATCTTCTAACTGAAAAAGATAATCATCTCGATTCGATTCTTCACGAGCAGGAAAAGAAGTACCCTCGTGATCATGTCTCTCATTATGAATATCTGAAGGAGGAACATCAATCCGTGAGGCATTATTAGGGTTGGTGGTCGGTTGCTCGTTATCTGCCATATCTGTATTCACACAACAACTTGAAACTTGTTAATCGTTAGCACTATCTACTAACAGATTCACATACAATGCTAAATCCCATAACCAAGAATGTTTGACATATCATACTCTAGATTTGGGATTGACCACTTTATAATGCTCAATTCACCCAAATCTATGCTCTGATACCAACTTGTAACACCCCTCTTTCAGGACAACAATATTAAATTATTTTACTCGGAAGCGTATGAATTTAAAACATATTTATATACTGTACATTAAGATAATGTACATACACAGTTACATATTAAAATATACCAACATAGAACTGTTTAAAAAACTACATATGTCGGGGTATTATCTATTACAAAATCAGGTTTATAACAAAACCATATCAGAGTCATAATCTGTCAGACATTCCCTGCGAAAGCATCCCTTCCTGACACCCACATATATATCAAAACCTGCAGGAAGTAGGATGAGGGATTAGCACGAAGCTAAGTGAATGAATTTATCACACACAATTCAACTTAGCATAACAATCTGTTTACAGCAAATAATCATAAACACATTTCTTTTTCAATGAGGATCGGTGGCTCTGGAGATATCATAATACCCGGGGATTCTCCAAGAACACTTAACGTCAATCTGTATGGCCATTACAGAATAGACCGATAACTATTGGTTATTAAACTCATACGCAGGTCTCAAACACAACAAATGAATCAAAACCTGTGTAATTCACATAATAATCAAAAGTCCAACTACACGTTGACCTCAATAATCTGATACACATAGATTCACATATCACGTAGATTCATAATCAATAATACAGATTAACAATCGTATAATCAATCTACTTATACTTGTTGTAACCAAATAGTTACAACTAAATCGAAGGGTGAGTTCTAAATCCACTCACCGATACCTCAGAAGTCTCGACACTCAGCTTCTAATCACTGAGTCTTTGGTTTATCTGAAACACCATATAACGCACAAGTTAGTAACTTGTCATTTACAACTATTACTTAGGTAAATGAACACTTTATACAAGTGATCACATTATTAATCTATTTCAAACATAAGTAACAATACTATACATATATATAGTATACACTTAAGTTTACAAGTTGTCATAATCATCAAAATAATACAGGCAAACGCGATCCAGGTCAGATTTGGTGGGATCGCGTTCCCCTTAAGAAAAGTTTCTGTTATCAAAATACACTATGCAACGCGATCCGGATCAAAGGGCTGGATCGCGTTCATCTTTAGAAAACTTTCGGTGACAGAATTGCACTTGGCAACGCGATCCAGGTGAATTCTTGGGATCGCGTTCCCAAGAACAAAATTCGTCCAGCTCAAAATATAACTGATGAACGCGATCCGGGCTAGGGTTTGGGATCGCGTTGAGCTGTTCTTCAGCTCAAAAACAGACCTGTAAATACACAGCTCGAACCCAAATCTCGTTAACACTTTAATTCAGTCACCAATTCGACTTATAAACCTTTTTAACATCAAAAGGACATCAAACATGAACATATATCATCAAGTAACCTCCTATAATCAATAATCAATCAAATTTTCATACTCAATACATATAACCCATTTGGTCATTAGTTTAAACTCACTATCACATTTAAGAACTTGAATTCACAATTAGAACCATCTTATTTCAGCTTGTAAGCTTCTATATCATCTTCAAATACATTCAAGAATCAACAATTTCATCAATTTTATATTTAACCTAACTAAGGCTTAAGTTCATAAATCAAAAACACTTACCACTTGGAGATGAAGATGATGATGATGATTCTAAATTGAGGTTAGATTCAGAAGTAAAGATTACAATCAAAATCAACTCCTTTGTTTGAAATTTCAGTTCTTAGGTTAGGTTATTTTAGAGCGCTTCTCAATTAGGAAGAAGAAATAGTTCTGAGTTATGTTTAAGTGTGGTAGGTCGACTAACTCATAACCCAATTCATTTAATTAGTCCCCTTCTTCTTCTATTGTCTGGAACCTAAATACTACTCGCGAGAAATCTATTTTATTGTACTGTCAGCTATAGTAAACTAAAACAAATATTATTTCACTAGTCACAATAAATCCTGAGATCTAGTTATTTAAGTTTCTCAATTAAATAATAATATCACATAATTCATAAAATCATTGAATAATCAATTTAAAATTAGAAATTACCAGGCCTGACGAGAGGATGTTACAAGTAATAATTCGTTAAATTGATTCACATGTGGTATTGAATGATTTTGACACTAAAATTGATTCACATGATCGCAGATGGTTGAAATTGAAGGATTTGAACAAGTTGTAAAACAGCCAGAAACAGCAAAAGCTATAGGTCTGAAAATAATGAAAACTGATTTATACCACATGTGGTAATAGCTAGTACTTCCATGAAAACTGAATGGTATCTAGTAGTAAACGGTAAGATATGAAATTAGAGAAACTAGTTCCTACCACATATGGTAGTAGGTTGTGGTAAACGTTATCATAAAAAATCATAAAACTGAACTATACCACATGTGGTAATAGATAAAATATGACATGTGTTATAATGCAAACTGTAAAATCTCGTATTACCACATGTGGTATTAGACATTACCACATTTGGTACAGTACACTACCACTTGTGATAATTTACACTACTGTTTTTCAGGTTTACAAAAAACACCCAACACTACTCTACTAATCTTAACTGAGATTCAAACACCTGGTGGAAGTACTGTTTGGGTACCCGCAAGCCCCGAAAGAAGAAAAACTTTTTGTAGGACAAGTCTTTCACAGCCTTCATGTCACACCCCCAAAATCGGTAATCGTGTTTATTAATGGTTTAGCGGAAGCTTTACTTAATTAGCGGAAGCATTTGTTTATTAGCGGAAGCATTTTAAGTTATAGTTTAACAGCGGGGGTACTGACGTTACAATAGTGCATTCATTGTATCAGAGCATATGATCATACATAACATATTAATTTAAGATGCCATAGGTTTAAACGTTATTACAAAAAGGGTACGACTTATAAAGTCGTACAAGTAGTGGTGTGGTAGAACAACATAAGTTTACAAAACATGAGTTTATAAAAGAGGGATTTCGTAAGTATAACCAATGTAATTGGTAATACAAAGGAAATCCAAGTGTCCCAAAAGTGGCATCATAAATAGTCTGGGTTGCCTACGTCCTTTATGCATGCAGGAGTACCTGAGTCCTAATTCCCTGAAAAACATAGTAAACCGTCAACATTGAATGTTGAGTGAATTCACAGGTTTAGTATAAAAGTAGTTAAACCAAGTTTTGTATAAATCATTCATGTACTCAACCATAATGTTTATATGTATAGCCGGAAACACAAGTGTTCTTATTAAAGAAAACATTTCCTATTTTACTGTAAGAATGTCATTCTTACTACAATTCAGTCGAGGTGTTAGGAAACACAAGTTTAATCATAAACGTTTCCTAATAATGGTTGCAATAATTACAGTTCAACAATCAAGTAAACAATTCCATATATTCAGTTGTAGGAAACACAGGTTTAACAGTCAAGCAAACATTTCCATATAAATAGTTGTAGGAAACACAGGTTTAACAATCAAGTAAACATTTCCATATAAATGTTTTTTTGTCGGGAAACCAAGTTTATCCAATCAAGGTAAACGTTTCCTATAAAGAAATCATGCGTAGGAACACCTGTCCTATTAGTTATCGCAGGGAATACCCTTCCCAAATCAAGTTATAGTTTTGTTGTTTAGTTATATGGGAAACATAGACTATGATCCCTCTAAGGTGAGCTAAACCTTTAGAGTTAAAGTAACGATACCTAGTACTATAACCAAACCACGACTAGTTGATGTTGTTGCCTCAGTAACACGGTAAGTATACACTCCTCGTTACGACTACCGTCGTGTGGTTGGAATGACCAACGAGTTATATCAGTGGGAGGTTTGTCAAATCGATAGTACTATCTGTATACTCAGTGGCTAGAGTCACCTAGCTAATGGTTATAGGTTGCAAGCACTGGGACTTATGTGCACTACAACTACCTCATGTAAACCTAGGATCGTACCAAGATTCGTTGTCTTATTCCCAAAAAGTTGTGAAAATGTTTCATATAGTTAACAGTTGTTTATAAAGCATAAAGCATTTATACAAATCAGTTTGATATAAAAGCATGTCGAGCAATTATATAAAACAAGTAGCATGTAATAGCACATAGTTCTATGTTTTCCACCCCTGATTTTAAAAGCATTTAAAACAAGTAAAAGGGTAGGGGCTGTGAACTCACGTGTAGAAAAGCTTCAGCTAGTAATACATAGTAGTCCGAACGTGCCTCTCAAATACCTAGACAAAATTAAATATACTTTACATAAGTATATGGATAAATCGTTAAGTTGAAATATTCACGAAATTTTAATTGTTGGTGATAATTGCGTTGAGGTAATCGTTGCGTATAAGTATATATTTACATATACTTATTAGTTGAATATATATATCCTAATATATATATCATTTGTCATCATATTATATATATATATATATATATATATATATATATGTAGTTGTCATTGTTGTTGATTATGTTTCCAAAACATAAGTATAGTAGTTATAAAAATAACTTTGTTTAATACTATTGTCGTAGTTCATTTATATAACTATATATAAATTATAATCGTCAACTATATATATAACTCATTTGTCGTGTTTCTAATCTCATTTGTCTTGTTTAACTCGTCACTTATATATATTCCGGTTTAAGTTTGCATTCTGAAATCTTGTAGCCCATTGGGCTCGGCCCAAATTGTTTGGTCCAATATTAAAGTCGAGTAATTTGGCACGTTAACAAAATACAACTTTTGACCCAATTTAGATTCAGGCTAATAATTCATGATCGTGTTTTCAAGTATCATGTGACGAGTTACACTAGTTAGGACTGCTAATAGTTTCCTTGTTCCCACTGCTAGTTATAATTTGTCCCACTGTTAGTTATATTATTCCCACCGTTAGTTAGTCCGTTACCACTGTTAGTTATATTTTGTTACTACCGCTAGTTATATTCTTTCCACTGCTAGTTATAGTTTGTTACCACTGTTAGTTATATTCTTCCCACTGTTAGTTATAGTCTGTTACCACTGTTAGTTATAGTTTGTTACCACTGCTAGTTATATTCTTCCCACTGTTAGTTATAGTCTGTTACCACTGTTAGTTATATTCTTCCCACTGTTAGTTATAGTTTGTTACCACTGTTAGTTATATTATGTTTCCACTGTTAGTTATAATTTGTTACCACTGTTAGTTATAGTCTGTTACCACTGTTAGTTATATTCTTCCCACTGTTAGTTATAGTTTGTTACCACTGTTAGTTATATTATGTTTCCACTGTTAGTTATAATTTGTTACCACTGTTAGTTATAGTTTGTTACCACTGTTAGTTATATTACGTTTCCACTGTTAGTTATAATGTGTTTCCACTGTTAGTTATATTATGAATTGTCCGTGTCAAAATATAATTATTCGTTCACAAAAGTTATCGTACAAAACTTATATATATATAACGTGGTTAAATTTGTTTTGAGTCAAGTATTTGTAAAAAAAGCATAAGTTTTACTTACCTGAATGTATATATATTTATACTCGTATTATTTGTACTTTCTAGTTTTGATTTCTTAAAACTTTATTTCAAGAACATACTCAACCAATCATCAAAATTGTTATATTATATACACCATTTATATTGTGCTTACACTATATACATCAAATATATGTAAGGAGTTTAAAATGGAAAGTTCCTTACAATGGTGATGATGATAACCCGAAGATGGTGATGATTACGGATAATGATGATGATGATGATGATAAAATGGTAGATGTGCTGCTGATTATCGTGAAGAAGAAGAAGAAATAGTCTCTGCTCAGATCTCCTGTTGTTGCTTCAGTCGATGGATGAAGAAGAAGGAACAGAGAAAATCAATAATTTGAGTTGGTGGGAACTTATGTGTGTGTGTATTTGATATTGCGTGTAAGGAAATATAAAGGATGGTGTATGGTTTTAAATTGTCAACGTAGGGAGTATGGTTCAGCAGGAGAATGTTCCCAAGATATTTTAGTTGGGTTAAAATTGTAGGCTTTTAACATGTTAATTTTGTATAAGGGTCCAATTCTTTGTACCCCGTGTCCCACTCAATTATTCGTTTGTTTAAATTTTATTTTAAACTTTAAAATTGACAAATACAAAAATGAAATAATTTTATTTAAAATTATTAACAAAATTATTCGCCGTAGTGGGACTGTACAGTTTATTTGAGTGCCAGATTTCGGTTGAATTTGGAATTTATATTTTAAGGAAATGTTCCAAATACTAAAACAGGAACGGGAAAATAAATACTTTTATTATTTTTGACCTTTAGGTACGTTTTATAATTGTTTATGTTCGTGTATGACATGTTCGTCACGTTTAATATAAAACGTATAATATCTTATATTATTTCAATAATATAAGTTACTAATATTAGTAATTAATAATACTCAAATTATTAATTATTTTGTATCACCAACTTTATTGTATTTTAGTTTGTCGAGTCTAGTACGTTTATTTCACCCGTAATTATATACATATAACTACGAATTTAATATATCACGTATCACATAGTAAGTTTCACAAACTTAACATATAATTTTTTTTTTCACTAATCAGGGAATTACTCTAGGTAATGCATGAAATTAGTAAGGATTAATACCCTTAATGGAGTATTGTCACATTCTCCCCCCGTTAGCGAAATCTCGTCCCGAGATTTAAGTTGAGTTATTCGTGACTGGTGTTTGATCAAACAGGTGAGGGTATTTCTTTCGTATCTCATCCTCGCGTTCCCAAGTAAACTCCGCGCCATGTTTCGAGTTCCAACGAATCTTGACAATTTTGATTCGTTTGTGTCGGAGTTTCTGTGTTTTCGTATCGGTCACTTCGATAGGTTCCTCCACAAAGTTATGTTTTGAGTTAATAAAGACTTCGTCGGGAGGGATGATAAGTGTTTCATCGGAAAGACACTTCTTCAAGTTACACACATGAAAGGTGTCGTGAATGCTACTAAGTTCTTGTGGCAACTTTAGTTTGTAAGCGACAGGACCAATCCTCGCAAGGATTTCAAAAGGTCCAACATATCGCGGGTTAAGTTTTCCTCATTTGCCAAATCGTGCTACCCCTTTCCAGGGTGATACTTTGAGTAGGACTTTGTCTCCTACTTGAAACTCAAGAGGTTTACGACGGTTATCGGCGTAACTCTTTTGTCTGTCTCTTGCCGATTTCAATCGGTTGAGTACTTGCGATATCTTGTCCGTGGTTTCCTGAACAAGTTCCGGTCCGGATAGTTGTCTGTCACCCAACTCTGCCCAACAGAGTGGTGATCGGCATTTGCGTCCATACAGTGCTTCGAATGGAGCCATCTGTATGCTGGTGTGATAACTATTGTTATAGGAGAATTCAGCTAACGGGAGGTGAGTATCCCAGTTTCCCCCAAAGTCAATCACACACGCTCTCAATAAATCCTTGAGCGTTTGAATCGTTCGTTCACTCTGGCCATCAGTTTGTGGATGATAGGCTGTACTCATGTCGAGTCGAGTACCTAGAGCCTGTTGTAGTGATTGCCAGAAGCGAGATGTGAATCTGCTATCTCTATCAGATATAATGGACAATGGTACACCGTGTCGAGAAACGATCTCTTTGATATAGATCTTCGCCAGTTTCTCTAGTTTGTCATACTCTTTGATAGCAACGAAGTGGGCTGATTTCGTCAATCGATCGACAATCACCCATATTGAATCAACTCCAGTTGATGTCTTTGGTAGTTTTGTGATGAAGTCCATCGTTATGTGCTCCCATTTCCATTTTGGCATTTCTGGTTGTTGCAAAAGTCCTGAAGGTTTTTGATACTCAACCTTGACCTTTGAACAAGTTAGACACTTGCTGACATAAGTAGCAATGTCTCTTTTCATGTTTGGCCACCAATAGAAACCTTTCACATCTTGGTACATCTTATCTGCACCAGGATGAATCGAGTAGTTGGACTTGTGAGCTTCGTCCAAAATCAGTTTGCATAGTTCATCATGGCAAGGTACCCAAATTCGATTCATGAAGTATAAAACTCCATTTTCTTTGGTTTCGAGTTGTTTCTCCATTCCTCTCAGGGATTCATCTTTCATGCGTTCGGTGGTGAAAGCTATTCGTTGTGCGTCACGAATTTGAGTAATAAGATTCGAGTGGATTGTTAATACCAAGGCTCGAACTCTGCGAGGTTTAACATTCTCTTTACGACTCAGAGCATCCGCTACTACATTAGCCTTGCCCGGGTGGTACTTAATCTCACAGTCGTAATCGTTTAGCAATTCGACCCAACGTCTCTGTCTCATGTTGAGCTCTTTCTGGTCGAATATGTGTTGTAAACTCTTGTGATCGATGAAAATCGTACACTTTGTACTATATAGGTAGTGTCTCCAGATCTTGAGTGCAAAGATGACGGCTCCCAACTCTAAGTCATGAGTTGTATAATTCTTCTCGTGAATCTTCAATTGACGAGATGCATAAGCAATAACTTTGTCGTTTTGCATGAGGACACAACCTAATCCTTGATGTGAGGCATCACAGTAAACGATGAAGTTCTCTGTTCCCTCAGGTAAAGATAGGATTGGTGCGGTGCTCAACTTTTGTTTCAACAATTGGAAGGCGTTTTCTTGTTTTTCGCCCCATTCGAATTTCTTATTCTTTTGAGTTAAGGTGGTGAGTGACTGGGCTATTTTGGAAAAGTTTTCGATAAATCTACGGTAATACCCAGCCAGACCAAGAAATTGTCGAATCTCGGTTGGGGTCCTTGGAGCTTCCCAGTTTTTGATTGCCTCAATTTTGGACGGGTCCACATGAATTCCTTTATCATTTATCACGTGACCAAGGAAATGAACCTCTCTAATCCAAAATTCACATTTGGAGAACTTAGCATACAGCTTCTCGTTCTCGAGTAGTTGGAGGATAAGTTTCAAGTGTTGTTCGTGATCCTCTTTCGTCTTCGAGTAAATCAGGATGTCATCAATAAACACAATGATAAACTTATCAAGATAAGGTTTGCACACTCGGTTCATGAGATCAATAAATACTGCAGGTGCGTTAGTCAATCCAAACGGCATGAGTAGGAACTCATAATGACCATAACGAGTCCTGAACGCGGTCTACGGTACATCCTCTTCTCGAACCTTCAGTTGATGATAACCAGAACGTAGATCGATCTTCGAGTAGTAACTCGATCCTTGTAACTGATCAAACAGATCATCTATGCGAGGTAATGGGTATCGGTTCTTAATAGTTACCTTATTCAGCTCTCGGTAGTCAATACACATCCTCATAGATCCATCCTTCTTCTTGACAAACAAAACCGGAGCTCCCCAAGGTGAAAAGCTCGGTCGGATGAATCCTAAGTCTAAGAGCTCCTGCAACTGTGTAGACAGTTCTTGCATTTCTGATGGAGCTAATCGGTAAGGTGAGCGAGCGATTGGTGCGGCTCCAGGCACCAGATCGATGCAAAACTCGACTTGTCGCGGAGGTGGTAACCCTGGCAGATCATCAGGAAATACTCCCGGATAGTCTCGCACTACAGGTATATCACTTAAACTTTGCTCCTCGGGTCTCTTTTCTACAACATGTGCCAAAAACGCTTGGTATCCCTTTCGGAGATACTTAGTGGCCTTTACGCAATTGATCATTTTAACGGCACTCGTCCTCTTATCTCCTTGTATCACCAAGGTTTCTCCAGTCAACAATGGTAAGCGTACCATTTTATCAAAACAAATAATCTCTGCACGATTCTTCGACAACCAGTCCATACCGACTACGATGTCAAAGCTTCCCAACTCAACCGGTAGTAAGTCTATTTTGAAAGGATGACTCTCTAATGTTAGAGTACATCCTAGTACTATTTCTCCTGATTCAATCAACCTACCATCGGCTAGTTCTAAAGTGTACTTGTTGTCTAGTTTACAGGACCTAATGTCTAATAGTGGTCTAAATTCCGTAGACACAAAGCTCAAATCGGCGCCTGAATCAAATAACATAGAGGCATAATGGTTGTTAACTAGGAACGTACCAGTGACAGTGTTGGGGTCCTGGCGTGCCTCCTGTGCTCCAATGACAAACGCACGACCTCGAGCTGGTTGGTTGTTGGTGTTACCACGGTTGTTGCTGTTCGGGTTTGCATTGCGGTTCTGATTGTTTTGGTTGCCGCAGTTTAGTTTAGGGCACTTGTTTCTGAAATGACCTTGCTCGCCACATTCGAAACATCCATTAGCTGGTCGATCCCTATTTGTTTGAGTAGTAGGGTTCGATCTACAGTATTGGGTCAGATGCCCCCAGCGTTTGCAATTCCCACAGAAGATACAATCACCATCATGGTGACGTTCACACTTGCCACACTTGGGCTTGTTCCCCAAGTAAGTCTTTTGTTCAGCAGTCGTGGCAAGGTAAGCTTTCGTGGTTCCAGTCGGTTTCTTGTTCTGCTGACCCCGACGGTCATTCCACTTACGTTTTCCCTTTCCAGCATCAGCACTGCTGGATTCAACCTTTCCCGAAGCAGCTTTCTTAGTAAGGGTTCCCATTCGGATTGCTTCCTCTGTCAAGCGCTGTGCTAGTTCTACAGCACTCTTAAAGGTGGCAGGATTAGACGAAGTCACCAAGCTTCTAATCTGTGGCACCAAACCCCAGATATACCTTTCAGTGCGCTTGTACTCAGGTGTGACCATGTGTGGTACAAGGCGTGCCAGTTCTTGAAATCTGGTGGTATATCCTGTGATATCAGTACCAACCATAGTGATGTCCTAGAGCTCAGTCTCAATCTTCTGTAGCTCACTGCGGGGACAAAATTCTTCCACGACCATGGTTTTCAAAGTTTCCCAGGTCATCGAGTGGGCGGTTGTGCGTCCAAGTGCTTGAACTTGGCTATTCCACCATGTCAATGCCTTATCAGAAAATGTGCATGTAGCATACTTTACCATGCAGTCTCGAGCACAGTTGCTAATATCTAGCACAGACTCCATTTTCTCTATCCAATGAATGATTCCAATAGCACCCTCAGTACCACGAAAGTGGCTCGGTTTGCAAGCTAGGAATGTTTTGTATGAACATCCTCTTTGGGTACTCTCAGGGTTACCGTCAGATACAACAGGTTCGGTATTTCTGCTACCGCTGACCCTGTCGCTACGGTTTCGGTCAGTATCATACTGAGCAAGTGCTTCAGCAATCCTTCGGTTGACCATTTGTTCAGTCGTCTCCTCAACAGCAGGAGGTGGTGAAGGGTTTCTTCAGACGTTCTGGGTATTCCTACGCTTAGGCGGCATGATTCAGTCCTAATCACACACAAGAAACACTCGTAAGATACCCTAATCAAATCATCACTCATAAGGTATGTGATAAATATAGATATAGTATGATAATCAATCACCAATTGATATCACTCACAGTGTACACAGTGACATAAACTAAACATAACTTACATATCATATATAAGTCAAAAGGAGTTACATAAGTTTTGTACAATGATGGGATTGACAATAACGAGAAAAGTACACCCATCTGATCAAACATGATCTACAAAATGTGATGGATTTAACCTATACATCCATCTAGTCAAAAGTTTTGCCCTATTACATCATAGATACCGTCCTGACATGGTGAATCTAATAGAAATATGCTAAAAACATCCCTACAACCATCCTAACAGCTGCCATCAGTACACAAACTCCAACTACAGAACCTACTATCCCCAGACGTCTCTCAAGCCTAATCAGACGTGCCCTAGTCTCATCGGCGGACTCTCGATCCATCTCAATGTGTACCTCAGAAGTGGCAAGACGTCCATAGATAGTAAGCACATCACCGTCCAGTCGAGAGGCATCACTGTGCAACTCTCCGATAGAATCCTGCGTACCATAATGAAATCCAAGAAGGGTACGGACAACGGCAACTACAGTAGGGATAGTGAGCTCCAGAGGCTCCTCAGTCAGATGTAAGGGGGTCGATGAGTGAGATGACTCCCCAGTCTCGAAAGTGGAAGGAATCCTCTCAAGTGTCCTCCAGTAGCGTAGTATACGCGGCATCCAGTCAAGATGCGGGACTCTAGTCCTCTGTAATGACTGCTGATCACAAGGTATCTCTCTCTCCTCAGTCATCGGATCCTTGTCATGAGGTGCCAAGGGTCCTACAGGTGGGGATCTAATGCTCATCCTAGCCGTCCTACACAATCCAGGCCCACGTGAAGACTCTCCAACATGGCGAGTCACCATGAAAGTAGATCCTAGCATACGAGTAGTGGGATCAGTGGGTGGTGATGGTGGAGTGCCTATGGTGCCATCCGAAGTAGCTCTAGGGAATGTGGGTGGGTAGACCTCCTCAGAAGGGTCATCACTAGCATAGTCAGGCTCCTCCTCTGACTCTGAGATGTAGACCAGAAACTGCCTAGACATAACTGTGACAAAGGCAATTGTGTCTGTCGTGTTAGACGTATGCAAAGTATGAATGCAGAAATGTGTTAGCCAAGGCTATAGTCTAGGTCTCTAAGGTTTTCATTCACTTAAAGGCTCCTAGTTCTCTATAACCAATGGCTCTGATACCAAGTTCTGTCACACCCCCAAAATCGGTAATCGTGTTTATTAATGGTTTAGCGGAAGCTTTACTTAATTAGCGGAAGCATTTGTTTATTAGCGGAAGCATTTTAAGTTATAGTTTAACAGCGGGGGTACTGACGTTACAATAGTGCATTCATTGTATCAGAGCATATGATCATACAGAACATATTAATTTAAGATGCCATAGGTTTAAACGTTATTACAAAAAGGGTACGACTTATAAAGTCGTACAAGTAGTGGTGTGGTAGAACAACATAAGTTTACAAAACATGAGTTTATAAAAGAGGGATTTCGTAAGTATAAACAATGTAATTGGTAATACAAAGGAAATCCAAGTGTCCCAAAAGTGGCATCATAAATAGTCTGGGTTGCCTACGTCCTTTATGCATGCAGGAGTACCTGAGTCCTAATTCCCTGAAAAACATAGTAAACCGTCAACATTGAATGTTGAGTGAATTCACAGGTTTAGTATAAAAGTAGTTAAACCAAGTTTTGTATAAATCATTCATGTACTCAACCATAATGTTTATATGTATAGCCGGAAACACAAGTGTTCTTATTAAAGAAAACATTTCCTATTTTACTGTAAGAATGTCATTCTTACTACAATTCAGTCGAGGTGTTAGGAAACACAAGTTTAATCATAAACGTTTCCTAATAATGGTTGCAATAATTACAGTTCAACAATCAAGTAAACAATTCCATATATTCAGTTGTAGGAAACACAGGTTTAACAGTCAAGCAAACATTTCCATATAAATAGTTGTAGGAAACACAGGTTTAACAATCAAGTAAACATTTCCATATAAATGTTTTTTTGTCGGGAAACCAAGTTTATCCAATCAAGGTAAACGTTTCCTATAAAGAAATCATGCGTAGGAACACCTGTCCTATTAGTTATCGCAGGGAATACCCTTCCCAAATCAAGTTATAGTTTTGTTGTTTAGTTATATGGGAAACATAGACTATGATCCCTCTAAGGTGAGCTAAATCTTTAGAGTTAAAGTAACGATACCTAGTACTATAACCAAACCACGACTAGTTGATGTTGTTGCCTCAGTAACACGGTAAGTATACACTCCTCGTTACGACTACCGTCGTGTGGTTGGAATGACCAACGAGTTATATCAGTGGGAGGTTTGTCAAATCGATAGTACTATATGTATACTCAGTGGCTAGAGTCACCTAGCTAATGGTTATAGGTTGCAAGCACTGGGACTTATGTTCACTACAACTACCTCATGTAAACCTAGGATCGTACCAAGATTCGTTGTCTTATTCCCAAAAAGTTGTGAAAATGTTTCATATAGTTAACAGTTGTTTATAAAGCATAAAGCATTTATACAAATCAGTTTGATATAAAAGCATGTCGAGCAATTATATAAAACAAGTAGCATGTAATAGCACATAGTTCTATGTTTTCCACCCCTGATTTTAAAAGCATTTAAAACAAGTAAAAGGGTAGGGGCTGTGAACTCACGTGTAGAAAAGCTTCAGCTAGTAATACATAGTAGTCCGAACGTGCCTCTCAAATACCTAGACAAAATTAAATATACTTTACATAAGTATATGGATAAATCGTTAAGTTGAAATATTCACGAAATTTTAATTGTTGGTGATAATTGCGTTGAGGTAATCGTTGCGTATAAGTATATATTTACATATACTTATTAGTTGAATATATATATCCTAATATATATATCATTTGTCATCATATTATATATACATATATATATATATATATATATATATGTAGTTGTCATTGTTGTTGATTATGTTTCCAAAACATAAGTATAGTAGTTATAAAAATAACTTTGTTTAATACTATTGTCGTAGTTCATTTATATAACTATATATAAATTATAATCGTCAACTATATATATAACTCATTTGTCGTGTTTCTAATCTCATTTGTCTTGTTTAACTCGTCACTTATATATATTCCGGTTTAAGTTTGCATTCTGAAATCTTGTAGCCCATTGGGCTCGGCCCAAATTGTTTGGTCCAATATTAAAGTCGAGTAATTTGGCACGTTAACAAAATACAACTTTTGACCCAATTTAGATTCAGGCTAATAATTCATGATCGTGTTTTCAAGTATCATGTGACGAGTTACACTAGTTAGGACTGCTAATAGTTTCCTTGTTCCCACTGCTAGTTATAATTTGTCCCACTGTTAGTTATATTATTCCCACCGTTAGTTAGTCCGTTACCACTGTTAGTTATATTTTGTTACTACCGCTAGTTATATTCTTTCCACTGCTAGTTATAGTTTGTTACCACTGTTAGTTATATTCTTCCCACTGTTAGTTATAGTCTGTTACCACTGTTAGTTATAGTTTGTTACCACTGTTAGTTATATTCTTCCCACTGTTAGTTATAGTCTGTTACCACTGTTAGTTATATTCTTCCCACTGTTAGTTATAGTTTGTTACCACTGTTAGTTATATTATGTTTCCACTGTTAGTTATAATTTGTTACCACTGTTAGTTATAGTCTGTTACCACTGTTAGTTATATTCTTCCCACTGTTAGTTATAGTTTGTTACCACTGTTAGTTATATTATGTTTCCACTGTTAGTTATAATTTGTTACCACTGTTAGTTATAGTTTGTTACCACTGTTAGTTATATTACGTTTCCACTGTTAGTTATAATGTGTTTCCACTGTTAGTTATATTATGAATTGTCCGTGTCAAAATATAATTATTCGTTCACAAAAGTTATCGTACAAAACTTATATATATATAACGTGGTTAAATTTGTTTTGAGTCAAGTATTTGTAAAAAAAGCATAAGTTTTACTTACCTGAATGTATATATATTTATACTCGTATTATTTGTACTTTCTAGTTTTGATTTCTTAAAACTTTATTTCAAGAACATACTCAACCAATCATCAAAATTGTTATATTATATACACCATTTATATTGTGCTTACACTATATACATCAAATATATGTAAGGAGTTTAAAATGGAAAGTTCCTTACAATGGTGATGATGATAACCCGAAGATGGTGATGATTACGGATAATGATGATGATGATGATGATAAAATGGTAGATGTGCTGCTGATTATCGTGAAGAAGAAGAAGAAATAGTCTCTGCTCAGATCTCCTGTTGTTGCTTCAGTCGATGGATGAAGAAGAAGGAACAGAGAAAACCAATAATTTGAGTTGGTGGGAACTTATGTGTGTGTGTATTTGATATTGCGTGTAAGGAAATATAAAGGATGGTGTATGGTTTTAAATTGTCAACGTAGGGAGTATGGTTCAGCAGGAGAATGTTCCCAAGATATTTTAGTTGGGTTAAAATTGTAGGCTTTTAACATGTTAATTTTGTATAAGGGTCCAATTCTTTGTACCCCGTGTCCCACTCAATTATTCGTTTGTTTAAATTTTATTTTAAACTTTAAAATTGACAAATACAAAAATGAAATAATTTTATTTAAAATTATTAATAAAATTATTCGCCGTAGTGGGACTGTATAGTTTATTTGAGTGCCAGATTTCGGTTGAATTTGGAATTTATATTTTAAGGAAATATTCCAAATACTAAAACAGGAACGGGAAAATAAATACTTTTATTATTTTTGACCTTTAGGTACGTTTTATAATTGTTTCTGTTCGTGTATGACGTGTTCGTCACGTTTAATATAAAACGTATAATATCTTATATTATTTCAATAATATAAGTTACTAATATTAGTAATTAATAATTCTCGAATTATTAATTATTTTGTATCACCAACTTTATTGTATTTTAGTTTGTCGAGTCTAGTACGTTTATTTCACCCGTAATTATATACATATAACTACGAATTTAATATATCACGTATCACATAGTAAGTTTCACAAACTTAACATATAAATTTTTTTTTCACTAATCAGGGAATTACTCTAGGTAACACATGATACAAACAGTATCACATTGTATTATATTTTTTTTGTTTCCATGTTATGCATACATAACCAGTAAAACTTTAATTTGCAAAAAATTATTAGGTACAATATGATGTTTATCCCTTTCACCAGGATTGACAACCATCGGAAATGTGTGACACTTGGTGCGGGATTGTTGAGTAATGAAACGACTGACTCTTACAAATGGCTGCTTAGAGCATTTGTAAAAACTTTTGGAGTGCAACCAAGAATCATCGTTACAGATCAAGACAAGTCCATGAAGGCTGCTGTAGCTGACGTTCTGACTGATTCAAGACACAAACTTTGTATGTGGCACATCACGGACAAACTACCAAACAAGGTACGATGTTTACTACGTTAGTGTAAAATATTATCTCATGTGGTATTAAGACAGTACCACATGTGATAATTATCGGTACCACATGTGATATTTAGTATCTTGATAATTGCAGATTTGTGGAAACATCCTTGAAAACAGTGACTTCAAGAAACAATTCCACAAAATTATCTGGAACATGTTCATTACACCTTCAGAATTTGAAGAACAATGGGCGAGATTGTTACAAGATTTCAAATTACAAAACCACAAGTGGTTGAACAAACTGTATGATATTAGGTCAACATGGATACCATCTTATTTCAAAGATATGGATCTGTGTGGACTAATGAGAACCACCTCTAGATCAGAGAGTGAGAATTCATTTTTCGGAAACTTCTTGGAGAAAATGAATACACTTGTGAACTTTATGATGTGTTTTGTAACATCTATGGAGAAGCAAAGGTATACACAAGAGGTGTTAGATAAAAAGTCGACAGAAACAACTCCAAAGTTTGCAACATGGTTGAAAATTGAAAGGCATGCTGCACAGATATACACACGTGAGATATTTAATCTTGTGCAAATAGAGATAGTGAAATCACTATGGTCATGTTCAATACAATAATTACAAACGGATGAAGGATGTCAAGAGTATATAATTAAGGAGAAGAGGGAGTTTACAGACAAGGAAAAACTTGCAAGTGAGGACTGGGAGGTTGATTTATGGCCAGAAGACAAGACTCCAATTACATATGATTATAAGGTAAATTAGCTTTGAAAACGTGTTTAACAAAAATTATCAACTTTGACTCTATCTTCGTATCACATGTTGCAGCTAGTGGTATCTCCTGTGATAATATGCACTACCACATGTGGTATTATTCACTACCATATGTGGTATCATGCACTACCACATGTGGTATTATGCACTACCACTTGTGATATAAACTATTATATGAATCTGACTAGTTTACTTACTTCTTTCTTTTTACATGAGTTAAGGTGATTTACAAGATAGAAAATGGTACAGTTGAATGTAGCTGTAAAAAGATTGTTCGTCGAGGATTCTTGTGTAGACATGTTTTTTGTGTATTCAAAAATAGGAATATTGAATATATATACCAAAACAATATGTCTTACGACGTTGGATGAAGAATTTGATACCAGCTGAGTTGAAAAGAAAGAGGGTCACAGAGACAAGTGTATATGACAAACTATCGAATGAAGCAACAACAACATTTGATGAGTGCTTGAAGTTGATAGGGAATAACGAAGAGAAGCTTGGGGATTTCGTGCATACACTAAAGAAGATCAAGACAGATATTGAGACATCCACATCTGAAGTTGAACCTGCAAACAAGACTGATTTAATTGAGAAATTACATGGAGTTACAAAGTCGACGGTTGTTGAAATTCAAAATCCAGATGTGTTAAGATATAAAGGTTTCGGAAGAGATAAAAGGTTGAAGAGTTCGAAAGAGAAGGCAATAGAAAGTAAGAAAAAGTGCGGAAAGTGTGGAGAAGCTGACCATAATAGACAAACATGTGATAAGAAGAAAGCAGAAGATAAAAAACAGGCAGAAGAGAAAGAAAGGGAAACAGAAGAAGCACGACAAGGAGGGCAGGATGGCACTTGAAGAGTTTGATTTTTTTTTTTATATTTCTTAAAGTTAATTTCAATAATCGGATGTTATTAGATTGAGGGATGATTTAGTTTACTATGGATATTTTGTTTTTTAGAACTATAATAATCTGATAATTGTTTATAGCATATAGTATTTTATTGTACATAATATGTGAAATGTGTTACTGTGTTTACAGAAATCATAAGGTACCACATGTGATAGAAATAGGTCCCACATGTGATAATAAGAGGTACAACAAGTGATACTAAGAGGTTTTATGCACTACCACATGTGGTAATATACACTACCACATGTAGTACTATGCAGTACCACATGTGGTACTAGTTCTTACCATATGTGGTAGTTGCTAGCACAAATAATACTTTACAAAAAATGAGGTACCACATGTCGTAATAAGAGGTACAACAAGTGATACTAAGTTAAGAGGTATTATGCCCTACCACATGTGGTAATATGCACATTTACCACATGTGTAATAGTACCGTTCACTACCACATGTGGTACTACTCAGTACCACATGTGGTACTAGTTGTTACCATATGTGGTAGTTGCTACCACAAATAGTACTTTACATAAAATGATGTACCACATGTTATACTATAAGGTACCACATGTGTTATTGAATCTAAAAATATCATAGAAGTTGGTTAAAACAAGGAAAAGACATACACATGAAAACATTAAAAAAACTGAACATAAACCATAAAAATTTAATTACATTACATAAAACTGTACTTTCAGCATACAAAATGTACTTTTACCATAATACCGTACTTAAAAATAACCCATATAACTGTACTTGATCATTAAATTCATATCATCACAAACAACCACATTCAAAAAAATCCGATAAAAAACATTAATAGACTACTTTCCTGCAGTAGCCTCGGTATTATCTTCGATTTCTCCAGTTGAGTTCTTCCCACTGCTTTCTTCATCCAGGTGTTTTCTGATGGCGTACTTGATTTGCTTCTCGATTAGTTCTTACGTGTAAGTATGCCTAAAATCCTCAACAAGTGTGTGAACCATGTCCTTGTGAATGTTGCACTCATGCAGTAGGATTTTTGTTGCATACTTGATTCTCAATCGAATAAGTTGCATCTCTTGTGACCGACCTTCCTTACTGAGTCCACAATCAAATTTGCTAGAAACCTGACCACAGTACTACTCCATATGAAGCATGACGAAAACTCCGCAATCACGATCGTTTTCCAAAGTCTTCCATTTCAAATTCATCATTGTAGCCCTATCTAACGTCAAAAGTTTTACAGCGGCAGGATGTTTAACTTCAAGAAGATGTTCAACGAAAACAGATTTCTACAAATAAAATTAAAGAAAAAAAATTCAAACTTAATTAACAAACATCAACTATGTAAAAAATAATAATATATAACATGTAATGTTACTTACAACCACATCACAAATTGCCTTGTATTTTGCATCGTAATCAACTTTTACAGCACTGTTATCAAGAATCAGGAAGGTCTTCTTCTTCAGATTGAACACCAGCAGATAATAGTGATGAGAATGGTATATTGGGAAGTACACCTGTCAGATATGTCATAAATAAAAGCAATATGCAAAAGTGTATTGTTCCTAAGTTTCACATGTGGTACAACCTTACATACCACATGTTGTAATACATAATACCACATGTGGTATCTCATATTACCACATGTGGTGATGCCTAATACCAAATGTGGTAAAAGCCTAGTACCACCTATGATACGGTTCATAATCAAAATGGATACAAGGGAATTAACAAAACGAAGACGATAGGTAACCATTTCAACATTTCTTAACGACGTCAGCTCATAATCTTCTTTCACCCAACCAAGCAGGGAGGTTTGGAAAGATGCAAGCCTTTCAGTGTTTTCCAACTTGAACATATTATCAAGCTAATTGACATAACAATACATAATTAACAGATTAAAAAAAAAGTAGTTACAAAAAAAACATCTATAAAAAATATTGTTATTGTGGGGTTCTTAACAGAACTTACAAACATTGATGTCGGAAAGAAAAGTCTTGTAGGCGAGCTTGAGTTGTTAGCCCTTTCTTCATGATTCAACATAGCAGCCCAGACATCAATGATAGTACCACTAACCCATAAATGAGGTGCAAGAGTTTGAAAGTCTTCACGAAGGGCAAAAGTACCATATCCATTATCAAAAATAATGTCACTACAAAATGAGCATGAAACATATAAGTCATGAGAACCAATGGTAGGGGAAAATATACAGGAATCAAATTAAAATAAACAATACCACATGTGATACTATGAGTTACCACATGTGGTATTCTGTTTAAATATGTTAGAGTTTGAAACTACCACATGTGATAAGATGAGATACCACATGTGCAACAACAAGCAGAAAACACTGATACTTTAAAAAAGAAAGTAAAAATGCAGAAGTAAACTTACGATTTGTCACCTAGCATTGCAAATAGCCAATTTGAGAGTCTAAAATCATTCACCGTGACATTCTTCTTAATATTCATTTTGGCATTCATGTAGCGCGAGAAAGCAAAAACCGATGGCTTAAATTCATCCTTATCACCAACATCTACACCACTGTTCCCCGGAAGACCCTCCAACTCCTGACTTAGACCAAGGGAAAAGTTAGGACAATCGAGACTATCTAAGGTAATTGACGTAGGTAACGTAGTAGACGTAGGCATATTAGATGGTATAGGTGGATCAGGAAAAGCAAATTATGACGGGTGAAAATGAAAAAATGTATGCATATCAAAAACCTCGATAATTGCATCTTCCATCTCGCAGTACAATCTTTCACAACCAGCAGCTTCGACAACATTTGACGCTGCTCCACCATTGCCATCTTTACCTTGACCTTCATTTCCACCAACAACATTTTTGCCTTTTCCATCATTGTCTCCTCCATTATCACCACCCTTATCTTCTGTATCTTCTTTTACATCATCTTCACTATTCTCTTTGTCATCATCAACTTCACGATAAACACGCTTCCTAAAAACTTCATCAAACTTGCATCCAAACTCCACAAACCGTGAATCAGCAGGATATTTTTTAATTCCATCATGCATCCTCTTCTCAATGACAAGTTGAGTCTTCTTCACAGACTCCAACAGCTTGCAAATAGTATCGAGATCATCCTGTACGTTTACATATTCAAAAATCAAACAAAAAAAATTATTACATGTGGTATTATGGATTACCACATGTGATAATAATAAATTACCACATGTGATAATACAATTTTTTTCATAAAAATAGTTGAAAAAAAAATATAAATTACAAACCAGCTTACTTACATCTGCACCTTGGTCGTGATCTCGAGTTAAACTGATAAAACCTTCATCTTCAAGTGCAACAGCAGGGTAATACACCAGCAAACTCCAAAGTCCCAAACGATCCAATATCAAGTTCTTCACTCTGAACGCATTTCATCATACTTGTGGTCCAACTACCTATGATCGGGCGGCGACGTACAACTTCACATTTAGTAGATCTCACGTGATCAAGATACCAAAGTTGTAGATTTCAAAAAAGTAATAGAACAAGATTAGATATCAATGAAAAACCATATATACATATAAATAACATGCATAAGAAAAAGAAAGAAAGATAATAACATACAATCAGAAATGTAATTGGACCACAATAGTACTGTTTCTTGTCTTTCTTCCATGCCTCTGTGCATTTCTTCAAGCAATCAATAACGAACCCACACCAATCTAGCTTGTCAACTTCAACTTCTTCACTAAGCTTAAACAGAAAATGTGCCATGAATGCGCCATTGCTGTAACAACAACCCATTGTGTTTGCAAACAACATCGGAAACTTCTGTCTAAAATAGAAGTTGTCGATCTTTAAAGAAACAATGTTTTTGCAGACATCACCAGCACGGACCAGCTCCTTTGGAAACTTTGGATAATCTTTAAACCAAGCTGCCAAACACGGGTCATCACGATTCATGTCCGGTAATGACATAACCGGAGTACCACCATTAGGAATACCAAAAACATCATGAACAGCTTTAGGAGTGACTTTCGAACACACATCTCCAAACTTCAACTCCATCGAATCGAGATCAAGGTTATCAAGAAGAAAGTAACATAAGTTACCTGCAAATATAATCATTACCACATGTGTTAACATATCAATACAACAGGTGGTAGTAAAATAATACCACAAGTGGTAATCAGGAGTACCAAAATTGTTTAATCATTACCACATGTATTAATCATTACCACATGTGGTAAGTATCAGTATCACATGTGGTAGTATATAATACCACAAGTGGTAACCGGAATTGCAACATGTGTTACATATAAGTATCACATGTGGTAGTATATAATACAACAAGCATTAATCAGAAGTATAACATTCGGCATTGAAAAAAAATAGCATATTCAACAAACTGTATATAAAATGTATCTCTCTCTATATATATATATATATACATATATATATATATATATATATAATCAATTAAAATGAGTACCTGGAAGACCATTAAGAGGGAACTTAATGAAACTGCTGAAACCCATCTCCTTAAGTCTAAGCTCCTGTTCGACACTCATACGCATAGTAGCATTTTGAAGCGGTTGTGCAGTAGAGCGAACACAAACAGAAGGAACTTTAGAAGTTTCTTCAGAATCATCTTCAATGGCATCCTCGATCTTAAAGTCTTTATCATCATCTTTTTTCACACGCTTCTTCGATACCTTCGCCTTCGATGCCTTTGATTTTTGTTTCTTTTCTGGCAAATCAACTTCAACATCGCTCAGACTCTGGAAAGGTCTTTTTTTAGGGGGTCCCTCGTTCTTCTTTCCCTCATTCTTCTTTTCAATAGGTTTTGAAACTGATTTTTGTGCATCTTTTAACATCCACTTCTTTTCTTCTTCAAAAATGTATTTCTTATCTTCTTCCTCTTTCTTTTTCCTCTCATCTTCTTCCTCCCTTTTCTTCCTCTCCTCTTCTTCGTTCTTTTTCTTCCTCTCCTCATCTTCCTTCTGTTTCCTTGCTTCTTCTTCCTTCTGTTTCTTCTCATCTTCTTCCTTTTGCTTCTTCTTCCCCTCTTCTTCCTTTTGCTTCTTCTTATCCTCTTCTTCCTTCTTTCTCTTCTTCTCGTCTTCTTCCTTCTTTTTCTTATTATCATCTTCTTCCTTCTTTCTCTTCTTGTCCTCTTCTTTATTCTTGTTCTTCTTTTCATCCTCTTCCTGCTTTTTCTTTTTCACTTCATCAGCTTTCTTTTTCTTTTGCTCATCTGCTTCCTTCTGTTGCTCATCTGCATGTTTTCTTTTCTTAGTCGCTTCATCACTTGTTTTTTGACTTGTGTCATTTGGCTCCACTTCTTTAATGGGTTGGTGAACTCTGGAAGCATCAGCTTTAGTCAAACCCACCTTAGAAGGTGACTGAGGAACAGGGTTCAACTCTGAGAGTTTCTTCTTTTTTTCGGCTGCTGCAGCTTTACGAGCTGCAGCCCCCTCTTTCTGCTTCTGTTTGAGGTATTGAGAGATAGTAGGTCTAGATGGAGCACCCTTTCCCACTGCAATAAAATGTAACACAAGACACATAAATTAATATAATAAATAATTAAGTAATTGGACATAAACACAAGACAAAAAATGGTACCACATTTGGCAATACTTGATACCACATGTGGTAATACATAATACCACATGTGGTAATACATGATACCAGATGTGGTATCATAAAACACAAGCAGTAGCAATAACAAACACAAACCACAAACACACAACAACCAACAAAAAATTAAAACAACAAGCAACATATACATGAACAAAGTATAACAAACTAAGGTACTCAAATGTCATAACGTATTAAACAAATCTAACATATACATGAACATTTACATCCAACATCAACACAAGTTTTATTAAAAGCATTTACCTCTTCTATTATAAACCTTTGGCTGACTCACATCCAAAAAAGGCAACGAACCGATAACTGAAAGTAATATTATCCTTTACAACTAATTTATAAACAGGTGCCACCAACAAAGAATTAACAAAAATCAAAAACACAAGATTAACCTTCTAGTGATTGACTAACATCCGAATCTGATTCTGAAACAGGACTAACTTCAACATCTATGAAAAATACACACAAAATACCACATTCAACATACAAATCGTCAATTACAACAACAAACTATCTCATTAATCCCTTAAGAACTTACAAAAAATCATGTTGAATCATTCAACTAATTCCATAATTATCAAGTATAAACACATTAGATATATGTACAAAATGCATAACATAATCAAAAAATCATGAAATCACACACATCAAACACTGATATAACCACATGTGGTACAGGTGGATGCATTAACATACCAGGCGGAAGAGTATTGATCGGAACTGAATCAATAGGCTGGTTTGAAGCATTTGCGAGTGCTATTTCATCACGAATATCCATCTGACAAAAAAAAACAATCAGAAAGTTGAACATCACTTGCGTAATAAACCCTAGGATTTCAAAAAAATGAAATCGATCAAATCGACTGTACAAACGTTTATTCGAACACTCATACACAAATAAAACTTCGATTGAACTAAGAAATTCAATATTTAACTTGAACATTCGTCAATTTTGGGGGTTTTTTTACATTAAGATTTGTAGAACTCAAAAATCGATCAAAAAAAAAACCGTGTAAAAGATGATTCAAACAAGCTTGACACATAGAATACGTTGATTTAGATATGAAAAACGAAATAAGATTCAAAAAAACGAAGATTACCTCTTAGGTTTTGTGTAGCAGTTACGAACGAGCGAGAGGGAGCGAGATGGAAACGAGCGATAATAACGGGAACAAATATGATTTTTGTTTGAAAAACAAAAAAAAATCTAATTTAATTGATGTGTAAAATTACCGAAATACCCCTCCGCCCAAAATTATATTTCAGCATGTATAAAAAATTAAAAATTTGATGATTAATTGTGGACCCTTGATTATGTTGATCCAATGGCTGAAATTCATTCCCCCATTCTCAACCATTTTTACCCATACTCATTTGAACTTAAGTCTTGATTATTATTAAACATTAATATTATATCAAAATATTTATTTTAATAGTAATATGAATATTAATATTAATATTATATAAATATAAATAAAAAAATATAATTAATGATAAATAAAGAAATTATGCTATTATTGAAATATTCGAAAGGGATTATGTTAATTACACATTAAATGGTACTCCATATATGTTTAATTTATGCATGTCAATTGTTTCAAACAAATACAATTAATATATACCTTTCAATGTGTGTGTTCTAATTAAGAAAAATTATTATACATTTTCATTTACGATCATTGTCATGTTTATATTTAAATATGTTTGTATATATAGCTTTTAACTAATAATATAATAAACGAAAACCTTTACTATCGAAATCGAAATATTTAGTAAAATAGAGACCTTATAACCAATTGAATGATTTAATTTTATTAAATATATGTTTAGTTTATGCACATTAATTGTTTCAAACAAATATAATTAGCATATACCTTTCAATATGTGTGTGTGTTTTAAAAAAAATATTGTACATTTTCATTTACGATTCATTTACATACACGGGTTTGAAAATAATACATTCTTTGCGTTATGATTGTCAAATTTATATTACAATATCACTATCATGTTTATATTTAAATATATGTGTATACATAGGTTTAAACCAGTAATAAATAAAAATATTTGCTATTGAAACATTTCGTAAAATATAAACCTTATAACCAATTAAATAATTTGATTTCATTAAACTTTCGATTGACTAATCATTTACACTCATTTATCTAAAAAGTATGTTTGAAAAAAAGAAGAAAAAACATAATCCCCTCACTATACCGTTTTTACCTAAATATTACTTAATTATTATTATTACTAAAAGGTAATTTAAAAGGTACCCCTAACCCCGTATCATATATCAATGGTATGGGTCTGCTTCACACAACAAAAGCTTCAACGTTGGAAAAATCACATGTCTACAAATAAACCACATTTGATGAGGAATGGAATAGAACCCCCGACCTACAGGCCACACATGTGAAGTTTGAGCATTTACAGTGATGGTACCACTTGAGCTACGCTAATTTGGTATTTTCATTATTATTACTAACTTATCATTATTATCGTTATTTTAGGTTATTAGTATATGTAAAAATATTATATTTTTTATCATATGTCGAAATGGAGCATTTCATATTACTTTGTTGCCTCGAGAAAGTTTTTGTTTAAAAAAATAGTATTTTAGAGTGACTGATTATCAGTTTGTCAATTGTGAATCCATGTGAACATATAAGTTGTACTTAATACTCCATATGAGTTATAAAAATAAGAAAAAACCTTCAATGTTTATAGTTTTTTACAATTAAGTTGTAGAAATTACACTTCGATATAGATTATGACTAATTGATCAACAAATATAGATTCCTACAATATAATTATCGTTTAGCAAATTGATTTTAAGGTACGAGTATCTAAGTTTTCTTCCTCTAATAACTTTCAATTTAAATAAGCAATGTGAACAAATTCTCTGTAAATATTTTTGCATAATGGATGTCATAATTTATCACTTGAAGAACTACCAAAAAGATATTCAAATAGTAGAGATCACAGAATGAGACTTAACATAAATAATATAAAGATAGTATGCTTTCAACATCCCGTGTTTATACACGGGTCTAAAATCTAGTATATGAATAAAAGAAATCAATCAATTCAATCTAACAAGACAAATACATAACTAAATGATTTTTCTAGATGACTTTTAAATCTAACATACCGTAATATGGTCATCTTATGCTTTTGCATCAGATACACTCGCTAAGTACATGTCTGCATAAGAGTCAACACTACAATTGCTACAATATACCAAAAGTACCAGTGACAAAATTAAAGCGAGAAATATTATGTACAGCTCTCCGAATCCAACTGCTTCTCCTATGAGGCCAGACCACCTTGTGCATTTTCTCACGATCAGGTGGTTTGTATCTACTTATGGTGGCTCTGCATAAGGTCTGCCAACATGATTTTTCCACAGTTTCCTGCGTCGAGACGATCAAATATTTTGCATATCTGTAATATGTCTTTCTCTGAGATCTTTCCCATTTCCTTCAACTTATATATCACAAACTCTGACTTACTGAAAAAGTGTACGCATTCAAAGTTACAATCTAGTAAGGTAGCATCAAAGTAATCGATAAATTATAAGCAGGACAAAACCAAAGATGCACTTATCTTATTCTTCACGTTGATTAGATAAATCATTGGAGGGGAAGCATTTTATCATATGATTGAGGCAACTTTAGAAACATGCATGTCAAATTTACATGATTCATCAGGTATTGTCAATAAAAGTATATATTCAACTCATGACGCCATGATGCCAAAGAAGAAGAAGAGCCAGCAGAAGGGAATTTGTATCATAACAAAATGACGATCAATATGTTGATAACACAAAGAATCAATGGTACTTCATATCATAGGGTACCAGGGGCATAAATGCAGTACCCCAAAAAATCATGGGTACTTATGGTTATGGGTGTTAACTGTAAACACAAACACTTATTACTGTATTTACGATACAAAATGATTTCAAATATAGACAACCATTTCGAATATTTGAGGTGTTGACTTCTAATGTTTGTGTGCTTCTGTTGGGATTATTTAGATTTCAATATGAAATGTATGAAAGATATCCTTCTTAATGCAATAGAAGAAAACTTAATCATAGGTATACCCATGTGTGCATAGGTAGATAAGTGTAACCAAAAATCACTAGTTACTAATGCACTGTACTGTTTGCACCCGAAGGTCAAACTTGTGTACCCAGCAATACAATTTAGTAAAAAAAATTCACATTTATGGTCCAATTAGTATTCAATATATAACGATATCAGAATGATCCTTTGTTTTTTTAGTTCTGCGTCGTTGTTGTCGACCCCTTGGTTTAAAAAGACGATAGGCGCATTAAGGCGCCCAGGGCTCGAAAGCTGAGGCGCTAAGGCGAGAGCCTCACGTAAATACTATTATTATAATTTACATTTATAATTATTATATATATGTGTGTATCACTTCATCTTGCAATTTAAAAATCATGTCACTTTCATTCTACTCTGTTCTTACCTCTATTTGCTGTCCTTTACACTTGGTATTTCACAAGAAGATCAAACTTATGTTGATATAATGGCATCTAAACTCCAAGTTCATGTATGAAGATAATGAAAATGGGCTAATACAGCTTTTGAGATAACAAGAAGTTAAGAACCCATCAGTTTTTCCATTAGTTACACAAGGCGCCCAAGGCACCGCCTCACACTGCCTGGCGCCTAGGCACCGCCTCACAGCGCCTCATGACCAACTATCGCCTAGAGTAGAAACAAGGCGCTATGCCTATTGCATCATGGTGCCTAGCGCCTAGGCACCGCCTAGGTGCGCTTTTTTAAACCAAGGTCGACCCATTATAAAATCTATAAACTGTTTCATTCTCACAGTAATTAAAAAGAAAAAAAGTAGAGCCTGTATGTAAAATAGATATGTGAAGTCTCTCAAATAAAGTTTTACGAAAGGATATATCAGAAATTTTTTATTTTCCACTCAGATAACCAGTTCTGTAGCAGCTCATACAAAACTGTTACAATTTGACCCCTGAACAATCAAATAGTAAGAAACATGCATTTATCCAATAACTACTATTTGAAATCCTATATCAGAATAATGAGGTAACTAATCTCAAATCGCAAATCCAAACATACAGCAAAACATATTTTTACATTATTTATACCACATGGCTATTGATTGGTATGTTGGTACGTTGCATGCAAGTAAGAAGTCCAAGGGAGTTTGAGATCATGTCCACTACTTGCTAGATAATAGAAGTTATATTAATTTATCGTTATTTATTATCTTTATCTTTCGTTAGTGTCAAACATGGGCAGAAGTATTAGTAAAATTAGTTATTTACTTATTTCAAGTTGTTATTTAAATCATTCCCATGATGAATGAAGGCAGGCAAAATATCAATTAAAAAGTTTGTGGTTTGTTTTCAATCTAAGAGAATTCTATCTTATTTTCAAAAGCTTTGGTTGAGACCTATCAACTATTTCTTGTGGGTAAAGGGGTTATACCCTGGCAAATATAATCAACTATTTCTTTCTACAAAGTTGTAAGGGTTTACAGTTTACCAAGAGGTGGCATACATGATATCTATGTTGGTGCATACTTAATCTATAGTTTAACAAAATATAATCAAACGAAATGAAATGAATGGAAGGAAGAAAAAAAACCTCGAACTAAAGCCAAAAGATTTACCTCACATAGCCATTGTTATCGATGTCTGCAGCAAGAAATTGAGAAACAGTCAAACCCTGGTCAAGAACCCATTTAGCCATCCTCCTATGCCTCTTATCCACTCTAGCCTCAGCCAAGTAAAGAAAAGCACGAGCAACAGCAAGTGTCGACACAAGCAACCAGATTGAAGCAAAAATCCGACCCGCCATTGACTCAAAAGCCCGGTCACCATACCCAACAGTAGTAACCGACATAACAGATAGATAAAAAGAATCAAGCCAAGTTAACCTCTCAACATAATGCATTACAGCAACACCAACCCCAATACAAAGAACCACAACCCCTAAAGCTAACGCCACCTTCATCCGAATTCTCATCCTCCCCTTTTTCACATCAATTATATAAGACGGATGATCAGGCTCGTACCCATTCTTTAACGACCTCAACAAATGATTCTCTTGCAAATCAAGCACATAACTAACCATCCCACTAAGTAAGATATCAATAAAACCAAAACCAACCAGCACAAACATAATTGAAAACAGCTTCGTGACGTAATTATTAGGCGTTATATCACCATACCCAATAGTACACATAGTCACAATACAAAAATATAAAGCATCAACCACCACATGTGTTTCATTAGCAACAAAATGATCTCTATTATACCAGTAAATAAACACACCAAGTGACAAATACAGCATCAACAACATAACGGCCTGTTGAACAATCATCGACGAACTCGATTGTGGCGGTTTCGTTTCCGAATCAGAAGTCCGATCGAGATCGTTAATCGCAGCCATCGCAGGCGCGGTTTTCGACCGGTGTAAATTTGTTTTAAAAACGTAATTCGGATCCATTAACCACGATTGAGGTGTAGAAACTTGTTGATTGTCATTAGAATTTATAATCGAATTAAAATCGTGAGAAAATGGTCTCTGAGAAGTATGATTTAACAAAGCATCAACAAGTGTTGAATTAGGTTCCCTAGGTGAACCAAATATAATGATATCTTTAAGTTCTGACGGAGTTAATGATACCGGAATTGAGATTTCATCGTTTTCCGGTAACGGACAAAGTACCGGCGGTGTGCGAGGTGTGTTAGTCGGAATCAGTGGTTCATTATCCATCGGAATTCGATTAATTTGACCGGAAATTGGAGGTAATATGTGAAAACATGAAATTAGAAACCCTAACCCTGAGTAATGAATTTGAATTGATACTGAAAACCCTAAATTGATGATTAGAAGTCTTATACCAGTGAAAATGATTTATGAGATGTTTGAATGATGAAAGAAGATGAAGATGTGTGTGAATATTCAAACGAGATTGAAGGTGAAAAAAAGGGAGATGAATAAAAATAATTACGATTTTAATTAAGAAAATGTATTAGTAATTATTAATTAATTAATTCTTTGAAATAATAAACGGTGATTATGATATGATTTATTTATTCAGTCAACTTTATATGATGTAAACCTGATAATTGAGCAGCAAGCACGTATGCTTTGTGTAGTTGTGTCAGCTGATTCAAGGAATAATAAATAATACGTTACGATGGATGGTGAAATTATCAAGACATAAAAAAAATATGGTGAAAATATACGCGTTTTTTTTTAATGAGATGACCACATAATTTTTGAGTTGGTTGTTTGGTGTTTCTTGGTTAGCGATTATGAGTTAGACCACTTCTACTCGTGATGCCTTATCGTCTCACGATCGCAAGCCATGTTAGCCAAGGGCACGTACATATTGTCTGATGATGCTCGTAGTCGTGGAGATAAGTGTCAAAGTGTGACTTATCACCATTCCTCAGTACTACTCCGTATAATTTGAGCCAACTATTTTACTTTTTATAAAAGAAAGTAAATATTCAAATATTAAAAGGGGCCCACCATTTCTCCTATGCTCATTCTGTCGAGAATTCGACGATGACAACTCATGAGTCATGATGGGTACCACTTCATCCGTTGTCCGTGCTCAACTCATCACAGAGCCCCGTGGTAACTCCATTGCAACCGGTCTTAAGCTAGTATAATATAAATACATGTTCAAAATATAAAGGATTGTTGGGTTAGTGAGTTGATGTTATCAATGCTAATTAGGGTTGAGATATACCGATATGATAATTGTTACACCTTTTTAAGTGTAATTGAGAGATCAACCTTTAAATTGTCGTCTTAACTTATAATCCAATGATCAAAGCTTACATTATTACATTTTTTTTAAGTTAGTAAAAAAATAAAAGTAAATAACAAGTTATATTTGTTGTCACATGAACTCTTGATTATTGTTGTTCATATTCTTTACTCAGAAAAAGTTTAAACGAAGTATTGTTAACTATTGTTGTCATTTGTCATGCTACTAACAATTATGTAGCAAGTCACCAATTCTGGCCAATTGTATTTATGAATAAAATAGCCCAAGGACATCAAGGATGCAACCTACTCTCACTTTGTTGATCGCTACACATAACCTCATCAGGTTAGTTAGACCGATTTTTAGTTCAAGTTTATTTAAAAGGTTGAAACAGTCACTTTTTGACATTGAATCAAGTATCACTATGGAGGAAGCAACTCTAGCCGTGTGGAGTTTAATTTCAATTTTATTAGAAAATTTTGGGAGGTGCTAAAAGACAGTTTTTCAATTTCTTAAACATTTAAAGTCTACTGGAAGATTTGCAAATGGTTGTAATCTCTCCTTGATAGCCCTTGTGCAAATAAACTAGATCCATTAAAGCTTCCTATTAGCCTAATAGGGTGTGTATACAAGGTCATCTCATAAATCTTTGGCAATCGTCTTTCTAAGGTCATCACCATAAAAGGGAGGCAAATACTTGATGGGTTTTTTTTTATCGCCGATGAAATTATTATTATGCAAAAAAGAAGGGACTTGAGTTGTTGTTATTTAAGGTGGATTTTTGGAAAAGCATTCGATAGTGTTAATTGGAAGTTCCTACACGATACTATGGTTTAAACGGGGTTTGGTGATAAGTGGTGACGTTGGATCAATACATGTCTATTTTCTGTCTCGATTTCATTCATAGTAAATGAAGCTCCAACTAAGTATTCAAATTTGGAGAGGGGTCTTACGCAAGGTATTCCACTTTCTTCTACTGTTCTTATTTGTGGCGGAAGCTTTGCAAGTTCTAGTGATTGAAGCATGCAATAAAGGCATGTTACGGGGATTGTCACTTGTAAATGATGGTGCAAATGTAGCGTTACTTCAATATGCTAATGATGCACTATTCTTTGGAAAATGATCTTTTAAAAATGCAAGGAATTTGACTCAAATGCGCACTTGAATATAGCGAAATCTATTAAATGCTCCAATGATGAATTACCTTTTATGTATTTGGGTTTGCTGGTTGGAAAAAGGATGAATAGTGTTGAAGCATGGAGTGTGGCTGACATTGATAAAACCTATTCTTAGTAGCCTATCACTATATTTCTTTTCTCTATTTTTTGCCGCGATGAAAATTACAAAAGAATTGGAATCAATTCAAAGACGATTCTTTTGGGGTTTCAATGAAGGTGAAAAGAAAATAAAGTGGGTTAAATGGGATAATATTCTCTTGCCTAAAAACAAAGGAGGTTTGGGTGTATATAGTCTAAAGGCTAAAATTTATGGACTGTTAGGGAAATGGCTATGGAGATACCACACTGAGAAGAATGCTTTTGGCAGCGAATCATTAAGGAATTTTGTGGATCTTCAAGAGGTTTTGGGTCAGATAGTGGTTCCAGGTCAGCTCCGGGGATCTGGCGTTACATTCTTAGGGCCTGTGAATCTATTGATGAGCTAGGTATAGATCACATGGCTATAATTTCCTAGAATGTGGGAAATGGAACATCTTTCGGGGAAGAGACATGGTGCAAAGAGAATATCAAGTTAAAGTGTAAATTTCCAAGGTTATTCGCATTAGAGACAAACAAAGATGCTAGTGTCAATGATAGATGGATCAATATAAATGGCAATATGACTAGAAGTTGGGCTTGGAGATTAGAGTTTAATGGTAGGTCGGTGGATGAATTCAAGGAGTTGAATTGGTTATGGTAGGAATATCCCTACTACACAATCGAAGTGACTCCTAGAGGTGTGGGTTAAGCGAGAATGGTGTATTTTATGTCCAAAAGTTGTCCTTAATAATTCAGGAAAAGCTGTTTCCTGCTGCGGATTTACCAATATCACATAGATGGAACTCTTGGGTACCAATCAAGGTAAACTTATGTTCTTGGAGGTCAGTAGCTAATCGCTTACCTTGTAGGGTGGATCTTTCAAGATAAAGGGGTGCAAATAGACTCGGTTACATGTCCACTATGTACGAAGACTAATCGGGTCGTGAAAGGTGTTTGCATTGTCGGAGTTATCGACTCCGGAAGCTTGGAAGCTTGAAGACGTCATCAGTGGTAGAATATTGACTAATGTTCATCATCCGATTTCGAAATCACTTCATGGGGTGATGTTAGTTGCGATCTGGCCTCTGGGCCATGTGGAAGTGGAGAAACAAAGTGGTTTTTGCTGCAGAGGAGGAGAAAAGATCTGCATAGAGGACATCTTTACGAGCATCCAAAACACGTCTTTACTTTGGCTCTCAAATATGTGTCATAAAGTGAGATTTACATGTGAAAAGTGGGTTTTCGATCCAAAAGATATTCAAATGGATTTGGATACATTAGGTATTATAGATAGCATTGTTGAGTGCTCTATTTTACAGCTAATCGTGTACAATTCTTAATGGACCTCGCAAACGAAACAGGCAAGCCCTATTTACGGGAAAGCCCTATTTACAGGCAATCCCTATTTACAGGCAAGCCCAATTTACAGGCAGCCCTGCTAATAGGAAACCTATTAACAGGAAGCCTATTAACGGGGAAGCCCAATAGCAGGGAAGCCTACAAATGGAAGCCCAATTACCAAGAGGCCCAGATATCACGCCCAAGCAGATGGCGCAAGCCCATCAAACAAGGGTCCTTGTCTCTCGTTAGGAGATAACCTTATAACGGATTCCATCTACGTTAGTGGTGGTCTCCCTAGTGTGTCACACCCCCAAATTCGTTGATTGTGGTTAACGGAAGCATTTAGTTAAGTATGGGGGTAATGACACCAACAATGTACATGCATACGTATCAAAGCATATGATTACAACAGAACATATATATATTAAGATGCCAAATGTAATAGTTACAAAGTTTACGATTCATCGAATCGTAGAAGTTGAAAAGTAATTAAGTTACAAAAGTAGATTTCTAAATATGACTAAACAGTTTAGTCATATAAAAGAAATCCATCTGTTTCAAAAGTGGCATCCTAAACGCTTCGTGGGTCGCCTAGAATTCCATATGTGCAGGATGTCTTACAGGCAGCTAATTCCCTGAAAAACATAGTAAAAGTCAACAACGAGGTTGAGTGAATCCACAAGTTTTATGTTTGCAATAGTTGAACCAAGTTTGAGTAGGCTTGTTGGCCTAAATGTCAAATAGTTTCGTTTAGAGTGCTTGTTCAAGTATAATCGTGGTGGGATGTTACCCAAAATACAGTTCACGTGTCGTAGGAAAGCAGTATCCTATTAGTTTACCCAAATTACGGTTTACGTGGGATGTTGCCCAAAATACAGTTAACGTGGGATGTTGCCCATAGTATAGTCTAAACAGTTTGTCCAGGAAGTAGGACCTAACAATAGTTGCCCAAGAAGTAGGGACTTTCTATGTGCCCAAGACGTAGGGACTTGTATAAGTTGTGTCCAAGAAGTAGGACTG
The DNA here is from genome assembly GCA_963422505.1 of Pseudognaphalium luteoalbum. Lineage (NCBI taxonomy): Eukaryota > Viridiplantae > Streptophyta > Magnoliopsida > Asterales > Asteraceae > Pseudognaphalium > Pseudognaphalium luteoalbum. The sequence continues at coordinate 51,073,652 of OY730198.1, read as the reverse complement.
GCATCCAAGACGTACGACCCATCTGCTCAAGAAGTAGAGCCTTCATCCAAGACGTAGGATGGCACCTTACCCAAGAAGTAGGGACTTTCTGTTTGCCCAAGACGTAGGGACTTGTATAAATGTCCCCAAGAAGTAGGGACTTGTTGTGCGTGTGCTCAAGATGTAGGGACTTTCTGTGTGGGTGCCCAAGACGTAGGGACTTTCTGTGTGTGTGCGCCCAAGAAGTAGGGACTTTTCAGATGTCTATGAAAAGGTTGTTTCATAAAAGTCATTTTGTAAAAGCATGTGTGGCTGGTCGTTCTCCAGTGTATTCCCAATTTAGTTTCCGTATGAAATCCCATTTCATAAACAAAAGTTGTAACAGTTGACCGCAGTCATAAATAGTTTGCATCAAATCAGTTGTATAAAAGTTGCACCCGAGACAATAAAGTTGACTATGTTTTCCACCCCTGTTCAAAAGTAGTAAAGCAGTAAAAGTAGGGGCTGTGAACTCACCTGTTGAGTTAAGTATGTTCGAGTGTTAGCAAAGCCTAAAGCCCAAGAAGTCTAGTCGAAATCTCCTAACGCCCTAAACGTATGAGATTTAATAAGTACGTGGAGGTCTAATTTTAACCATCCATGCTAGTGTTCGTACAAACAGGTTATGTCCAATTGTTTGTTCGATGTTTATGTTTGAAGTTTTGAAATTGTATACGACTCATTGGTAATAGTTCAAAATCACAATTTCATTAAAATAAGTGCGTTTGTAATGTTTGTATAGTTCGTATATCGTGTCATATGTAAGTATACGCTCCCGGTTAAGTTTGATACTTAGTGCAAAACATTTGTAAAGTTTCTGTTTTATGCGACACAAGGTGCGACGTTGGTTTAAATTGCGACACAAAGGTTTGTGTCGCATTCCTGCGACATCCGCAATTTAATGCGACGTAAGTATTTGTGTCGCAAATGCTGCGACATAAGTAGTTGTGTCGCAAGTATGCGACGTAGGGTGAATTGTGAAACATAAAACGTTGTGTCGTATAGTGCGACGTAGAAGTGGTACTGTGACACAAAAGCTTGTGTCGCACTACTGTAGTTGGCCCCGTGCGACACAACGGGCTGTTCGAACGAAAATTTGGGGAAAATGAGTTTTGGGTCGATTTTGGACATTTTCAGTTGTGAAGAACACTAAAACATGTTGTATTAAGTATCATAAACAAGAAATATCAAAGAAAATAGCAAAATCTAAGAGTTTGAGGGATTATCGGGTTCTTACAAAGTTATCGCATGAGAAATCCGAGAAGATGGTTGTGTAGAGTTCGACTCCGTGATCGTTTTTCTCCAAATGAGCGAAGTGATTGGAGGTCGTTTAGTGGTAGTTTTCGGTGGTCAAAGGTGGTGGTGGTGTGGTGGTGGAAGTATGTTAGAGAGAGAAAGATGAGAGAAAATAGAGTAAAGAGAGAGAAGTGAGATGGTGGTAATGAGGAAAAAGAAAAGGAAAAAGGGGGTTTGTCTCCCTTTTTCGTCCCATGTAGTTGCGTCCCGTGTGGTGTTCGTTTTCCCGATTGTTAAATGTTTTCATATTTTTAATTGGTAGATTTTTAAATATGTATTTGGTTATATTTTTAGTTGAGATATTTTATAGAAATAATTTAGTTGAGTTAATTAAATTTTAACTTTGTTTTGTTTCAGTTTACGAAATAAACGTTTATACGTTATAAAATACTTTGTAAATATTATCAACATAATATTTAATAAACATTAGTGTTATTTAATAATTTTGTTTTATTAAATAATTTTGTTCACCAACACTCGTATATTTTTGTCGCGTTTGTTCCAATTGTTTCGTGCGTAATTACAACTAATTACAATACGTAATACTACGTGTATTAACTAGTTGGGCTTTGCTAGACTTATCTCTAAAATATGTTGTGAATTCACTCAAGGTTAGGGAATTAGCCTAAAAATGCGTGCAATTAACGTTTATAATTATGTTGAAATTGCGGGGTGTTACATTCTCCCCCTGTTAGAGAAATCTCGTTCCGAGATTTAAAATTAAGTCGGAACGCCCGTCGCGTATGTTTTCCGTTAACAATAATAATAGTTTGCGTGGCGCTCTAAGTTGCCATAAAGTTCTAACGGTTCATGTATACTTGCAGTATAGTTTGATAAGTTGTGCGTTCGATAAGTGGTCAAAGTTTACCAAGTGTTAGGTTTCAATCGACTTTCAAATAGTAAAATGTTTAAGCGTAATAATTTGTTAAAACATACCAATGTTGGCGTAGGGATCTGGTTGTGCATCCCTTGCCCCTATGATGTATGCGTGTCCGCGAGCGTTTTCGGTGTTGACCATGCAGTTGTTGTTGTTCTGATTGTTGTTTCCATTATTGCGGTTGTTATTGTTTTGGTTGTTGAGCTGGGGGCATTGATTTTGATAGTGCCCAGGTTCGCCACACTCGAAACAGCCAGTGTTTTATCACCCAGAGTTTGCTTCAGTGGGAGGGTTGTTTCTACATGCGTTGGCTCGATGTCCCCATTGGCTGCACTTACCACATATAGTGCATTCTCCCTCATGATGCCTCTCACACTTTCCACATTTAGGCCTCTTGCCTAGATAAGGTTTCGGTTCTGTGTTGGCGATCGCGGTGTAGGCTCGGGTGTTTCCCACATTTCTGTTATGTTGACCCTGACGATCATTACCCTCACAGTTCCACTTTCGTTTGTTTTGCCCGGAATCACCAGCTTCAGCAAGAGCGGGTTCACTTTTCCCAGTGACAGCTTTTAGAGTTCCAATCAAGACCGCGTCATCGGTCAAGCTTTGAGCCAGGTCAACTGCGCTCCTAAAGGTAGTCGGTTTGGAGGACATCACCATGCCTCTGATCTGTGATGCCAAACCTCTAGTGTATCGCTTAATGCGTTCGCTCTCAGGAGTCACCATGTGAGGTACCAGGCGTACAAGCTCTTGAAAGCTTGTCGTGTACCCGGCAATGTCAGCACCGATCATCTGGATGTTCCATAGTTCAGTTTCGAGTTTCTGAAGCTCACTAGGAGAGCAAAACTCTTCCATCATCATCTGTTTCAAAGTCTCCCATGAGATGGAGTAAGCAGTTGTGCGTCTAAGGATTTGGACTTGGGCGTTCCACCATGTCAACGCTTTATCGGCGAGAGTACAAGTGGCGTTCCACCATGTCAACGCTTTGTCGGCGAGAGTACAAGTGGCGTACTTCACCATGTTCTCGGGTGCGCAGTCGCTGATGTTGAGGACCGATTCCATTTTCTCAATCCAGTGGACTAGGCCGATGGCCCCTTCAGCCCCGGTGAAGGTGCTGGGTTTGCAAGTTTGGAAGGTTTTGTATGAACACCCTCGTTGGGTATTCGTAGGTGTCTCACTGTTGACGGGAGTGGTTCCACTGTTGTGCACCACGTTGTCACGATTGCGGCTTGCCTCATACTGGGCAATTTGTGACAACTCGCAAATTAGGATATTATTATCTCTAATTAAAACCCTATTACTTGTATTTAGTTCATGTTTAGGCTAATTACTTGTAACTATCTGTATATATGTGTATATACACGTACGTAATTATGAGAATTACTCAATTTAATCGGATGGATTCCGACTTACTTGGCCATTGGTGAACCCTTTTGTGCTTAACTTAAATCTATTTTAGTGATAAAATAGTTATTAATTATTTGGTATTATTATTTCAAAATAATATACACGATAAACTATCCTGTTTGATTCAAAACTTAACGTGTCTGAGAAAATGCACGAATCGAGTCCGACACCCGAACGAAACCCAAATTATATTTTGCTAACCCAAAATAAGTGTTTTAGAAATATTAAATCAAATCAAAATAACACTTATATATTAGAAATGAACTCGAGAAACCAAACGTGTAAACTTAACTTAAAAACCGCGCGATGTAACGTTTAAACAATTAACCAGCGTAACACAAACTCGAGGAACAATTCACGAGCTCACCCCATGATTGGGAGAGGCCCAAGCCGTCCCAGAAGAGGCCCAAATCGGTCATAAGCACCAGCCCAAACCCAACCCTAAATTAACCATATATAAGCTACATTATCTATAATCATTTTCATTTAACCATTTAACCCCAAACTTATCCCCTCCTTTTCTCTCCATTTTTCTGTGATCCCAGCCACACCACCATCTTAACCACGACCCAAAATCCCTTCCAAGAACATCTAACCACTTCCCAACATAATCTAGCATCATCTTGTTCACTAAATCGCAAGGAGAAGCAGGGAGAACATGAACCGAGCAAGACAGCAGCACATACTCCTTCTTTCGACTCTAGATCACTTTTTCCTTGTAAGTAAACTTTAGATCTCGTTCAAAACTCCTTATATAACATAATTTACACATTATAGAGCTTCACCACCCACTGATTATGTCCAAATATAACTTAAAAATCGTATGGAAATACTAAAAATCGTTGGGTAATAGCTTTACCCACTGGATAATAATTTAGATCGACTTAGATCGGGAATAACTGAACCAAAACTTGATTAAATCCAACGTTTCTTAACTCTAAACTCAATCATTTTGAACCTACTTTCATAATATGTAAGCCTCTTGTGTTAATTCGGTCTTTCTATTTTTAAGAAAATAAAAATATTTGTATCTGCTGTACTTTCTGACCAGATTTTTAACTGAATTCAAATTGGCATATCTCGGGCTATGGAACGAACTAGGACCTCAAACTACTTGGAAAACCTCTATTTTTGTATTAGCTTTCAATACCTTACTCACACACTTTAAGAAGTTTTGTAATTTTTGAGATATGACCAAATCTTTAAGCATGTGTCGGAAAAATGAACTGCTGGACCTTTACTGCTTTACAAAATGATTTCTCGACTTGTGTTTGGTTTTAGGCTTAATAAAAGTATGTTCCAGAAAGCTGAAACATAGGAGAACAACATGTAAAATTTCTGGAATCACTTGTGGACGATTTCTTGGTTAAATGATGTTAATAAAATCGTATTAATTCTGAAAATATAAACATAAGAGTCGTTTTCATTTTTGGTTTAAAAATGACACTCGTAGGTTGCAAATGACCATAAAAATCATTATTTGCTCATGTTTTACCATATTAAAGGTTGTGTCAAAGTTTTGGGTCAAACCGATCATTTTTGACTTTGGACTTAAAATTGTAAAAACTTTCTAGCCCGATTTGCGACACAACTTGCGACATAACTTTTCCGCCGCAACTTATTGCGACAGAAAACCTATAAATTGCTACACAACTTTTCCATCGCAACTCCTTGCGACATAACTTTTTCATCGCAACTTATTGCGACAGAAAACCTATAAATTGCGACACAACTTTTCCGTCGCAACTCCTTGCAACATAACTTTTCCGTCGCAACTTATTGCGACAGTAAACCCTGATTTATAGACACAACTTATGTCGCAACTTATTGCGACAGAAACCTTCCGTCGCAATTCTCAGAATACTTAAAAACATTTAACTATCAAGTATTGGACCCGAGTAACAACCAAACAATATATGATACTACTCGTGCTTATAAAACATATGCTAGGAAAGTATACAATGAAACGGTACGCAAACTAATAATAATATCTTCGGGAATTATTATTACATACCTAAATTTCACCAACGGGCTACACACAATTTCTAAATACAAACGATAAACAACTTTAGACATAACTAGTTGAGTGGACAACTGGCATGGATGTTCTTTCGAGACATCTACTTATATAACCTTATATGTCTAGGACATTAGAAGGTTACGGGTTCGGAGAACCTACTTGCTGATTTTAGCACTCGGACTTATGTTTATTGATATAAACGCTTACTTGCAAAGACTCAGGTGAGTCTTACAGCCCCACTTTTACTGTTTTACTTACGAGGTGAGATACATTGCTTACTTTTCTTGAACACAAGTACCAAACTACTCATTTTACTATACGGGATTGCATGAGTTACTTACAATTTACTGAAGTCCCTCCATCATACATCATTAGTATGGACTTAAGCGCGAACACTAGTTAATGGATCCATTAGGGAAATGACCCTCCCCGCGCGGGGTAGTAGCGCTACCACGAACCGTTCTGTATAAACGGGCGACTATTATTCGTTACTTACGCTTGCTCAGTTTCGAGCATGTCGCGGGGGCAACTTATTACTTACGGGTTAAGCTTCGATTATGAGCCTCATGACAACGGTATAAACTTACATACATTTGCAGGATTGCAAATACTTGATTCACGCCTGCGGGCACCACTGATAAAATCTTGTGTTCAAAATTGATATTACCTACAAACCTATGAGATTCACCAACATTCGTGTTGACCTTTTTAGCATGTATTCTCAGGTACGCTTACGGAGTAGGATTACTCCCGGACATAGCTAGAGTCGCATGATTTCAACATAATTGCATTAACAGAGATTCTTAGCATTATCTTTTGTATATTACGATTATGTAATAGAATCTCCCGCCTTACGCGTGGACTCTAAGAAACTACAACTTTTGTATCGAAAACAATATGTTTTCAAATGATTTAATATGAAATATAACTATTTTCTACAAACGTCTCATTTAGAGGTCGTTTGCTTGTGATTATGTGTTATGATATTGGATTAGTAGCGCCCCGAGTTGACTTCCGCTGCATTATAAATTTGGGGGTGTTACACAATTGCTTCTGCCACACGTCGTTCGATGATCTGTTCGGTGGTTTCAACGACAGGAGGTGTAGGTTCTTGGCGACTGTTTCGGGTCTTTCTTTGTTTAGTGTAGTACTAGGCTAATTATATGTATTAACAGTTAAGTAGGAACTTGGGTGATGAGATCGTTATGGATGGTAATACTGAGAGCTCGGACTCGAAAAGGTTTCACTCGTTCTTTTCGGCTCAAGGCCTCGGCAACTACGTTCGCCTTGCCTGGATGGTATTTGATTTCGCAGTCGTAGTCACTAAGTAACTCGACCCAACGACGTTGCCTCATGTTTAGATCCTTCTGATCGAATATGTGTTGGAGGCTTTTGTGATCGGTAAAGATAGTACTTTTCGTACCGTAGAGCTAATGTCTCCAGATTTTCAACGCGAATACCACGGCACCTAATTCTAGGTCGTGTGTCGTATAGTTTTTCTCATGAATTTTCAGTTGTCGTGAGGCATAGGCAATGACTTTTTCTCGTTGCATTAACACACAACCAAGTCCTTGGTGTGAGGCATCGCAGTAAACTACGAAGTCATCGGTACCTTCGGGTAAGGACATGATCAGTGCACTGCAGAGTTTGTGTTTCAGTAGTTGGAAGGCTGACTCTTGTTTGTCGGTCCAGTCGAATTTCTTATCTTTCTGAGTCAGTGTCGTTAAAGGGACAGCTATTTTTGAAAAGTTCTCAATGAATCGACGGTAATATCCAGCAAGACCTTAAATTTTATCACTCGATTTCACCCAAATTCAAGTCCAGATGCGTTTTTCACCAAAGCAATTTAGTAGAAATAAAAATTTTCCAAGCTGACCTGGCAGCTCGACCCCAGCCAGGGGCTCTGCCCCTTGGACCCCGCTACCAGGGGCGCTGCCCCCGGACCCCCGTCATCCAGGAACTTGTAAATACATTTCACACTAAGTGTCGAACACTTACAAATAAAGAAACCTGATACAACGATACATATAATAATAACACTTTGGATTATTATTACAAACCGTCACTAACGGACCTTATTTGTTTTCAAATTACCAACGGATTACTAAACAAACACTTGGACATTTACTAGTTGAACAAACAACTACAAGGGTGATCTTTGAGATACCCAACCATGTTATAACCATCGTGTGTCATGGACACCCTCAGGTTACAAGTCGTTGGACTTCAATTCTTTGAAAATCCATTCCAGTTTATTTAGATAAACTCTGCAGGCTCAGGTGAGTCTTACAGCCCCACTTTTACTATTTTATACATATGGGGTGAGATACATAGCTTACTTTTCTTGAACACAAGTACGAACAACTTATTTTACTATACGGGATTGCATGAGTTACTTACTTTTACTGAAGTCTCTCCATCATATATCGTTAGTTATGGACTTTGATCGCGCCCAAACGGTCAGTCGGGTTTGTCACCCCGTCGTCGGACCTTCCGTCTAGACGCGGATCAGGTTGTAAATGTTTTTTAAAATGTTTTATTTTTTTTGCTGGGCCTAAGTATACTAAAGCTATGGATAGGTATAGCGATAGGTATGACCTAGGGTCATTCTTCAAACTACAATGGGCATGGGATCTAGGACTTTAGTTATCTACGGGAATTTAGCTAGGGTTTTAAAAGAGGTTTTTGGGTTGTTTTGGTTTTAACTAACTACTAATTATCTAAAATTAAACTAAATAAAAGTAAAGTGGGGTGGAGGTGGCAACGAGAACTTATAGGTGAAGCGAGTGTTTACTATGATAATTACTCATGCTATTTAGGGGTAGTTAATGAGATAAAGCCTTAGTTAAGATGACATTAATATTTCCTAATGAGCCATAACTACTAGCCTATTATCTATCTAACGTAGAGTTGTCCGCAATCAGATAAATAATATGTCACATGGATAACAGTTATGGAATGTAAACTACACCGGAAGTTGTCCCAAATGTAGCAACCAATTTAACCAACAACCATCCTCGAGTCTTGTCCCCCAATCTCGGACATTTGAGATATCCAAATCATGACATGAATTGTTGAATAAACAAAAACATGAACAGGGGTTTCCCACCGGGACAAGTTGGGATGGTCTGGTCTAACGGCCGATTAAATTGTTCATCATTATTCCATATAAATCATTTTAACTATTCTATGTATGTTAAACTGGTATATGCAATTGATAGATATTCGAAAACCTAATCATGTAACTAATCAGCATAACAGATACTAGCATGCAAACCCTAAGCAACAATCAAACAAGAACATGCAGAAAGGTAGCATAGCAGGGATCAATTTATGCAGAGTGACAGGGTACATGGTCAAGTCACAAGTGCCCCGAAAGTTCTCTCTAAGACACTTGTTAAATGGCCTGAATCTAATCTATCTCTAATCCTACGCTCCGTGTCTCCCTCCGGTAATATTTCAACCAGGAGAACACCGGCCATGTCGAGTTCAACGATCATCAGACATAGAATAATTAGTGGCATACAACTAGCAATTGGCCAAGCCTAGAAGGATGTTACTAACCACAGCATAAGTTGGATAGATAAACACTTGAGATTCAATTCATAGATTCAAATATAATTCAACCGCATACAAACAGAGTAACGACATGATTTAAGTATAACTACCCTAGCATGGCAACTATCATAGCAAACACAGATTTGTCTAGCTAAGCATGGCAATAATCCTAGAAAATAATTCTAAACAAGTATAGCAACAGCACAACATTATTTAAAATAACAAGATAGAGATTATAATAAAACCTGACAAAGCTGTATTACAAATCGTGCGACACCGCAGTCTCGGAGCACCTCCGTTACAATTAAGCTACTAATCTACTAGCTTAACTAATCTAATTAACTAACTAACTAATTTAGAGAGAGAGTAGTGAGAGAAAGTGTAGAAGTGTGTTGATGTAGGATGTGAGATGTTGAGTGTGTGTGTTGAAATGATGAAATGAGGCTAGTATTTATAGAGAACGCACAACCGTATTCGTAGACCGTATCCAAACCACAAAATGCACAACCGTATCGCAAGGGCAAATAAAAATCAGATTTTTATCGCCCAAACGCACGATACGGCTGAGTTAGGGTGAATACGGGTGAACTGGACCATATACGGCTGTGCATTGGGTGAATACGGCTGAACTGGGCCGTATACGGCTGAGCACAGGCTGTATACGGCCTGCACAGACCGTATACGGTCTAGGCCCAGCCGTATACGGCCTGGACCAGCCGTATACGGCCTGGTTCAGCCGTATGCTGGCTCCTCGGTTCTTCGTTTCTTCGTTCGGGCGTAACTTCTTCGTCGTTTATCCGTTTTGAGTGTTCTTTATATCCACGCGTTTGTATTTTCCTAATGAAGAAAATGACATAAGTTAGAGGTCATAATTCTTTGTGTAGCTCAAAAAGTGCTAGAAAGAGTGAACGAGAATGCTTGTGATCGTATTCGTTAGATTTATCGTGTTTTTCGACCATTTTAGATGACTTTTGAAACATTGTCTATATTTTGGCCCATGTGACGAGTTTTAATGATAAAGTATCCATTTTGATTAGTTTCGTCAAATATTGGGTCAAAAAGGTGAGATTAATGCACGCAAAAACATGACTTTTTGCGTGTTATCAAATATCCCACACTTAGACATTTGCTTGTCCTCAAGCAAACTTACCCTCTTACCATAAAAAATATTTGATTTCTAACCACAACAAAGAATTCACACAGATTGGAAACAAGCATTTGCCCGTTAGATAAATAAGAGGTGTTCACATGACGTATCTAAAAGTTGTTCAAGATGGTTCACTTAGGCAAACTTTCAATTCTCAAATTTGTGGAATATACACGACTGGGCGATCTCACTGGTGGTCACTCAATTCACTCAAAGTGTATCGGGGTTCCTATTATCCTAAGCCAAATGAAAAATCGCTCAAATACCAGTCCTGAAGCATTCGTCGTCATAGGCTTGCCCGAGGATCAAATCTTCATCACTTAGACAGGGACGGTACTGATTATCCCAGGACATTCAAATGGGTTGTAATGTTTGGTGTGGGTTTAAAAGGGTATGGGTAGATTTGGGGTATCTAGGTTCCTAAGGGTGTTTGCTTATCTTGGCACTTTCGAAAAAAAGTTTTATCTAGATATCCTTTTTAATGAAAACGGAAACGGATAACTCATTTGGGGATAAGATAGCTATTTTGACTTCTATCTTTTGAAAACACAGAATGATATTTCTTTTGAAGAGTCGAGTTTTTTTGAGAGAGTCGAAGCACTTAGCTTTATTTCAGCTATTTTCTTTTCTTTTTCTTTTCTATTTCTATTTTTGGGCTTAGATTTTTCTTGCCAGGAAATTTCTAAGGGATTTTCTTTTATTTCCCTTTTTGAGATCCCTTCTTATTTTCATTTCTCAATCCTTTGATGATTTTTGAGTTTACTTTGGTGTCAATTTTTCGCACCACATGACTCTCGATTTCTTTCTATATAGATCAATAAAACGCACACGAGAAGTTTTAGTAAACATTATTTGTGATTTTTGGAGTGAAAGCAAAAAGGAATATCCAAATATCTCTTTTTTCAAAAATACTAAGATAAGTTTTTGGTGGGTAGGGGAATAAGGGGTTTAAAAATTTGGGTGAATGAAAGAAAAATAGGCTAAGGCTCAACAGGGTTTTCTAAGCGGATCATCAACACTAAGATTGAGTGTTGGAAAGGTTTTTGGCTTGAAAAGATATGTGAAAAGGGGTTAAAATCCTAAGGAATGTCAAGGTCCTCTAATCGTACCTATGTCACGTATGACACCTGTCAATGTGATCTCGAAATGTATACCTGGGGCAAGTTCTAATTCAGAAATACGTGCACCGGTCACACACAACAAACGAACAGTGAAGCATTTAAAATGAATGCTTATAAGGCTCAAATTCCTCACCGCAAAAATGGGTTATATGTGTCCAGTCGTGCGATGCCCCTCTTAGATCCTCATCTTAAATTGTTTAGAATCCGTCATGATTTCGACCTTGTATTTACCAACTTTTGAAATACTTCTAAAAAAAATCCGTATTCATTCTTGAAAAACTCATTGGTCAACTGAATGAGTGACCATTTCACTGTCGAAGTAAAACTGTTTAGGTTTTACTGAATGAGTGACAATTTCACTGTCGAAGTTTTAACCAATTTGCTTTTATTGTGACTAGAAAGAGTTTAAAATTTTTTGAAAATTTTGGCAAAATAAGGGTTTGAAGATTTACTTTGAGGACTAGCATGTTTTTAGATCAACTTAAACAGATATTTTGACAGACGAGAGATATACCGCTATCCCACACTTAGAAATAAACATTGTCCCCAATGTTTCTACACTAAGTAGGGAGAAAATCCCACACTTAGGGTTTTGGTTTAGGAAAAATGTGAATTTAAAAGTTGTAAGCGAGGGGGATCCCACACTTAGAGATTTAAGTGGTCAATAGGCATATCGAAGTTGTATTAAAATAAGAAGAACAGGTTTAGGAGAGATACTTCCCTACGGACAGTGGGCACTGGATGTAGGACCATATTCGTGTAGGGTTGGTGTAAATAATTTGCTGGATTGTGAGGACCAGTCTCTTTTCAAAGCTCATCCAATTCCTACGAAGATAAGGTCTGCAGTGTCATACAATACCATCATAATCATCAGTTTAACAACATAATAAGTCTAACTAAAAATAAAGATAACTAAAGATAAAAATAAGCTAGAAATCGTCTAGTAAATCATCCATGTCTGGATCAAATGCTGCAAGTGCGTCAGGATCTGGATCTGAAGTCCGTGATAAGGCAGCAGTGTGATCCGACACCATGGGTGCATCAGTGGGATTCTGAGGTGGCCTAGAATAAGCAACAGCAGTGGGAGGAGCAGTCTGTGGTGGGGCAGCTGGGAAGAAGGACAATGGTGTGAGAGCTGGCCTGGGACCCTGACCAAGCTGATACGGCTGGTCGGTGAGTTTCGGCAGTCTCATCGCTTCTCTGATCTCGGACTGAGAGCTACGCTGAATCGAAAGCTCACTGAGCATCGCCCAAGTCACTATCGGATCTGAAGTGGTAACTCCAAAATCAAAAAGTGGGGCAGATACAGGAGCAGCCTGAGCATGCTCATCAGTCGTGGTGGTCGTCTTCTTTCTTTTTCCTCTGCGGGTCCTCTTCTTTTGTTGTTTCTGAATAGCTTGTCCTGAGGTCTCAGCTGAAGCGTCCATCCTGAAACATAAAGATAGACAGGTAATGCTATAGTTTTAATATGGGTATACAAATGCAAAATAATCAGATGACTTCGAGAAATGTTTGTTTAGATGTTAAAGCTTTGCGAGGTCATCTGTTCATTCGCGTTTGTATACTATGAATAAAACTTATCTGATGTATATGTAGGCGTGTAGTATCGTCAGATAATTGGGTTATCCTGCATCATTAGTTTAGGGATGATAATACTAAAGCAAAAATAAATAAGAAATAAAATAAGATAAAGCAATGGGGTACCTCCCAAGAGCGCTTGTTTAGAGAGTCTCTAGCTTGACTCTTTGTACCTACTAGTCGGCTCAAGGTGGTTCAAAGATATAGACTTCCTCACCAGGGGGGAAATCTTCGATGTAGTGTTTTAAGCGATGGCCATTAACTTTAAAATTACCGTCTGGGGCTTCTAGTTCGATTGCTCCGAAGGTAAAGACTTTTGATATAACAAATGGTCCGCTCCACCTTGATCTGAATTTGCCGGAGAATTTCTTGAAGCGCGAATTGAAGAGAAGAACTTTGTCTCCGGGCTTGAACTTAGAATATTTGAGTTTTGCATCATGAGTATTCTTTGTTCGTTCTTTGAAGTGCAGAGAGCTGTCATATGCTTGGTCTCTTAATTCGGCTAATTCATTCAGTTGCATTTTCCGATGTGATCCAATTGCAGAAGGGTCTAAATTACAACCTCTTAGCGCCCAGTGAGCTTTATACTCCAACTCTATCGGTAGATGACACGCTTTTCCGTAGACTAGTCTGTAGGGCGTGGTTCCTAGTGGTGATTTATATGCGGTTCTGAACGCCCACAGAGCATCGTCTAATTTTTCAACCCATCTTTCCCTATGATTAACCACGGTTCGTTCTAAAATTCTCTTGAGCGCTCGATTCGTCACTTCGGCTTGCCCATTCGTCTGCGGGTGGTAAACCGTAGAGGTCTTATGGGTAACACCATAATATTGTAATGTCCTCATAAAGTGAGCATTACAGAAGTGCGTGCCTCGATCACTGATGATCGCTTTTGGAGTACCGAAACGTGAGAAGAGCTGCTTTAAGAATTTTACTACTACTCGGGAATCATTTGTAGTAAATGCTTGGGCTTCGGCCCATCTGGAGACGTAGTCGACAGCAACCAGAATATACTCTTTCCCATATGATTTTGGGAATGGTCCCATAAAATCCAACCCCCATATATCAAAGATCTCGCAAGCTTGGATGTTAGTAAGTGGCATTTCACTTCTCGATGAAATACTTCCAAACCTTTGGCAAGCATCGCAGCGTTTCACCAAGTCATGGGCATCTCTGAATATAGTAGGCCAGTAGAAGCCAGAGTCATATACCTTTCTTGCAGTCATATTTGCTCCGTGATGTCCTCCAGTTGGTCCGTGATGACTTTGGTGAAGAATGTTCCTTGCCTCCTTCTCGTCTGCGCATCTTCTGATAATTTGGTCCGGGCATACTTTGAATAAGTATGGATCGTCCCAATAGTAGTTCTTTACGTCTCTAAAGAATTTGCACTTTCTAGGAGTGGGCAATCCTTTTGGCACAATTCCTCCAACCAGATAATTTGCGTAGTCTGCATACCAAGGGTTGTAAGTGAATTGAGATCCCTTTTGGTATCCTCCGATATTCATGAGTTGTTCTTCAGGAAACTGGTCTTGAATCTCTCTCTCATCAAGCTTTTCCATCGATGGATTTTCCAGTCGACTAAGATGATCTGCTGCGACATTCTCGGCTCCCTTTTTATCTTTGATTTCTATGTCAAATTCTTGGAGGAGGAGAATCCATCTAAGCAGTCTTGGCTTAGCGTCTTGCTTTTTGAAGAGATACTTCAAGCCTGAGTGATCTGTATAGACAATAGTTTTGGACAATATTAAGTAAGAACGAAATTTATCAAAAGCGAATACTACCGCAAGAAGCTCTTTCTCTGTCGTGGTGTAATTCTCTTGTGCATCAGTGAGTGTCTTGCTGGCGTAGTAGATTGGCTGAAACTGCTTCTCCTTCCTTTGCCCTAAGACAGCTCCAACAGCGAAGTCACTAGCATCGCACATGATTTCAAACGGAAGACTCCAATCGGGGGCGACCATGATCGGTGCATGTGTGAGCTGATCCTTTAAAATGTTGAAAGCTTTAAGACAGTTATCTGAAAAGACAAACGGAGTGTCCTTCTCGAGAAGGTGCGTCATAGGTCGAGAGATCTTAGAGAAATCCTTGATAAAGCGACGGTAGAATCCGGCGTGACCTAGAAAACTGCGAATGGCTTTAACAGAAGTAGGTGGCGGAAGTTTGGCAATAGTCTCAACTTTGGCTTTGTCAACTTCGATTCCAGATTTTGATATTCGATGTCCTAAAACTATTCCTTCTTTCACCATAAAGTGGCACTTTTCCCAGTTTAAGACAAGATTTGATTCTTCGCATCGGGTTAGCATCCTTTCAAGGTTGGAAAGACAAGATGTGAAGGAATCACCGAAGACTGAGAAGTCGTCCATGAATACCTCCATACACTGTTCAATCATGTCATGGAATATTGCCACCATACACCTTTGGAATGTTGCAGGCGCATTGCATAAACCGAATGGCATGCGGCGGTAGGCAAATGTACCATATGGGCATGTGAATGTCGTCTTTTCCTGGTCCTTTGGATCGAGAGGAATTTGAAAATAGCCGGAGAAACCATCGAGGAAGCAGTAATATTCATTCCCCGATAATCTTTCCAACATCTGATCGATGAACGACAGAGGGAAGTGATCTTTCCGAGTGGCTTCATTTAATTTCCGGTAGTCGATACACACCCTCCAGCCGGTGACGGTTCGTGTAGGAATCAATTCATTGTTTTCGTTAGCGATAACCGTCATTCCTCCTTTCTTTGGGACAACCTGAACTAGGCTGACCCATGGGGAATCTGAGATAGGATAGATCAAACCAGCATCCAAGAGTTTGATAACCTCTTTCTTGACCACGTCTTGAATCTTCGGGTTTACTCTCCTCTGTCTCTGTATAGAAGGTTTGAAGTCTTTTTCCATGAGTATCTTGTGCGTGCAGTAATTTGGACTGATCCCTTGTATATCAGAAATCTTCCATGCGATTGCCTTCTTATGTGACTTCAAGACCTGGATAAGTCTTGCTTTCTCTTTTGGTGAAAGACCTTTGGCAATTATGACGGGTATGTGTGAGGTTCCTTCGAGAAAAGCATATTCCAAGTGAGAGGGTAATTCCTTCAGCTCCAATTCTGGTGGTTCTTCGATAGAGGGTTTCATTCGAGCGATCTCGTCTCTTTGTAACTCGTCATACTCCTTTTGGAACTCTAATTCTTCTGGAGATGAGTTGGCTGTAGTGGCTGATGCTATTTCTACCAATTCTGTCTCATTGGGAAGCACGTTCTTGGTGATTTCTGGATTTACTTTTGCACAACCTTCAGATAGTTGTGGCAAGGTACCGGAATCCATCTCCTCGAAAGATTTGAGAATTTCAGCTACAGACGGAGATGATTCGGGTATCGGAAAAAACTGATTTCTTCTTAAAAGTGGGATAGGGATGCCTTCGCCTAAAGGAACAGCAACAACAGAGTTGTTCGTGGAAGAGTAGTTAGGCGGTGCTAAAGGATTCTTCATTTCAGGTAAAGGAAATAGCAGCTCTCCGGAAGGTGTTGATTTGTCAGAGATAGCCGAGCAGAGTCCGATGTTGTCCGGGCAAAGTCTTCTTTTGGTGATGACAGTGCTGGAGAAAGGTTCCTAGAATCTCCTCCAAATGCTCATCATATATTTCCTGCATGGAATCCACAAAACCAAGATCTTCTCCCATAGGGTGCTTCATCAACTTATCAATATTAAAGGTGACTTCCTCCGCTCCGACCCTCAGTTTTAAAGATTTTTCATTTACATCAATCACAGCCTTGGCAGTGTTTAGGAAAGGTCTACCAAGGATGAGGGGAACGTGGGCATCTTCCTCAATATCCATAATGACAAAGTCAACTGGGAAGATAAATTTACCAACTCGAACCATTATATCTTCAGCAATTCCTCGAGGGAGTTTAACTGATCTATCAGCTAATTGGATGGTCATTTGAGTTGGTAGCAGTTCACCTAATCCTAGTTTCTTATTGAGAGAGTAAGGCATAAGATTGACACTAGCTCCTAGGTCAGCTAATGCGTTACTAACTTGGATATTTTGAAGAAAACAGGGAATAGTGAAACGGCCAGTATCTCCTAGTTTGGGTGGAAGGCCATGTAACATGATTGCTGAGCATTCAGCATCTAAGGGTAAACTAACTATTTGTCTTAATTTTTCTTTATTTGAAATGAGTTCTTTGAAAAACTTAGCACAGCTAGGCATCTCTACTAAAGCGTCTAATAATTTAACGTTTAAGTGCAGGCTTTTAAACATTTCCAGATATTTCCCAAATTGTGCTTCCTGTTTCTCTTTCTTAAGCCTACCAGGGAAGGGTATCCTAGTTCGTGGAATGATTTCTGGGGCTTTAGGTGATACTGGATCTGGTGTAGTGACAGGGGTGTTACTAGGCACTGGATCAGTGGTCGGTTCAGAGATAGGAAGTTGATTTGAAGAATTATCTGAGGACTTCTCATTTCTGTTTTCTTTACCTCCTCTAGTGATGACCATGATTCCTCCTTGGTTCTCAACTTTTAAAAATAGTTGTTTAAGACTAACTTCCAGGTTTTTGATCAAGTCTTCTGATATTTTAAGTAAAGCATCAATTTTATCTTGAAAATCTATTACTTGTTTGTTTATGTTCATTTGATCAACTATGAAATTAGTCAAAGTTTCATTATAGTGTTGTTGAGAATTTACGGGGGAATCTGACATATTAGAGGATAAAGGTTGCAGAAACTGAGTATGTGGGTTATTGGTTGGCCGCTGAATGAAAGGTTTAGAATGAAAGTTCAATTCAGGGCTTTTAACAGTAGTGACAAGAATTTCTTCCGTACCTTCACAAGGTTGAGGCGTAGAAGATTGAAGATCCTTGAAGACTCTGGAGAGATTGTCCACTTGAGTTTGTAGAGCTTCAAAGGATAGGTTTGAAGTACTAGTTACTTCCTTAGCCGGTTCACCAAACTCCCAGTCATGTTGATGCATTGCTATCGTCTCAACTAGCTCCCAGGCTTCTTCAGAAGTATGTGACATGAAATTTCCTTGAGAAGCAGTATCGAGGGTTGACTTGTGCTGAGGAGTCAGACCATTGTAGAATATGCAAATTAGGTTCGTCTTACCCATTTGATGATTCGGACATCTGTTAAGCATCTTCTTAAATCGTTCCCATGCTAGATAGAATGACTCATTGGTTTCTTGTCGGAAACTGACGATATCATCTTTGAGCTTGGTTTGTTTGGAAAGAGGGAAAAACTTAGCCATAAACTTAGTAGCCAACTCTTCCCAAGTATGAATCGAATTGGGTTCGATTTCATCAAACCAGGTTCGAGCACGTGAAGATAAAGAATAGGGAAAAAGATATAGTCGGGAGACTTCTCTCGGAATCCCTGATTGCTCACAGGAATCAGAAATATTAATGAATTTATCCAAATGTGAATTTGGATCATCGAGCGGAAAACCGTGAAATTGGCAGAAGGTTTTGAGTAACTTGAAAACGCTAGGCTTAATTTCGAAGTTTTCGTCGGGTAGCACGATAGGTCCTCCTCTTCCCTCCAGTAGTGGTACACAGGTCGAGGCGAGAGTAATACGATTCGTCATAGCTGAAGTTCGGGTTTGGTAGAAAAGAGAGTTTTGGAAAGGAAAGAACAGAAAAGGAACTTTCGGATGATATTGATCTTCCGAAAGGATCGCTAAATAACTAAGACAACTAAATTCCTAAATCGGTCGTTGTAGTCCCCGGCAGCGGCGCCAAAATCTTGATCGCGCCCAAACGGTCTGTCGGGTTTGTCACCCCGTCGTCGGACCTTCCGTCTAGACGCGGATCAGGTTGTAAATGTTTTTTAAAATGTTTTTTTTTTTTTGCTGGGCCTAAGTATACTAAAGCAATGGATAGGTATAGCGATAGGTATGACCTATAGTCGTTCGTCAAACTACAATGGGCATGGGATCTAGGACTTTAGTTATCTACGGGAATTTAGCTAGGGTTTTAAAAGAGGTTTTTGGGTTGTTTTGGTTTTAACTAACTACTAATTATCTAAAATTAAACTAAATAAAAGTAAAGTGGGGTGGAGGTGGCAACGAGAACTTATAGGTGAAGCGAGTGTTTACTATGATAATTACTCATGCTATTTAGGGGTAGTTAATGAGATAAAGCCTTAGTTAAGATGACATTAATATTTCCTAATGAGCCATAACTACTAGCCTATTATCTATCTAACGTAGAGTTGTCCGCAATCAGATAAATAGTATGTCACATGGATAACAGTTATGGAATGTAAACTACACCGGAAGTTGTCCCAAATGTAGCAACCAATTTAACCAACAACCATCCTCGAGTCTTGTCCCCCAATCTCGGACATTTGAGATATCCAAATCATGACATGAATTGTTGAATAAACAAAAACATGAACAGGGGTTTCCCACCGGGACAAGTTGGGATGGTCTGGTCTAACGGCCGATTAAATTGTTCATCATTATTCCATATAAATCATTTTAACTATTCTATGCATGTTAAACTGGTATATGCAATTGATAGATATTCGAAAACCTAATCATGTAACTAATCAGCATAACAGATACTAGCATGCAAACCCTAAGCAACAATCAAACAAGAACATGCAGAAAGGTAGCATAGCAGGGATCAATTTATGCAGAGTGATAGGGTACATGGTCAAGTCACAAGTGCCCCGAAAGTCCTCTCTAAGACACTTGTTAAATGGCCTGAATCTAATCTATCTCTAATCCTACGCTCCGTGTCTCCCTCCGGTAATATTTCAACCAGGAGAACACCGGCCATGTCGAGTTCAACGATCATCAGACATAGAATAATTAGTGGCATACAACTAGCAATTGGCCAAGCCTAGAAGGATGTTACTAACCACAGCATAAGTTGGATAGATAAACACTTGAGATTCAATTCATAGATTCAAATATAATTCAACCGCATACAAACAGAGTAACGACATGATTTAAGTATAACTACCCTAGCATGGCAACTATCATAGCAAACACAGATTTGTCTAGCTAAGCATGGCAATAATCCTAGCAAATAATTCTAAACAAGTATAGCAACAGCACAACATTATTTAAAATAACAAGATAGAGATTATAATAAAACCTGACAAAGCTGTATTACAAATCGTGCGACACCGCAGTCTCGGAGCACCTCCGTTACAATTAAGCTACTAATCTACTAGCTTAACTAATCTAATTAACTAACTAACTAATTTAGAGAGAGAGTAGTGAGAGAAAGTGTAGAAGTGTGTTGATGTAGGATGTGAGATGTTGAGTGTGTGTGTTGAAATGATGAAATGAGGCTAGTATTTATAGAGAACGCACAACCGTATCCGTAGACAGTATCCAAACCACAAAATGCACAACCGTATCGCAAGGGCAAATAAAAATCAGATTTTTATCGCCCAAACGCACGATACGGCTGAGTTAGGGTGAATACGGGTGAACTGGACCGTATACGGCTGTGCATTGGGTGAATACGGCTGAACTGGGCCGTATACGGCTGAGCACAGTCCGTATACGGCCTGCATAGACCGTATACGGTCTAGGCCCAGCCGTATACGGCCTGGACCAGCCGTATACGGCCTGGTTCAGCCGTATGCTGGCTCCTCGGTTCTTCGTTTCTTCGTTCGGGCGTAACTTCTTCGTCGTTTATCCGTTTTGAGCGTTCTTTATATCCACGCGTTCGTATTTTCCTAACGAAGAAAATGACATAAGTTAGAGGTCATAATTCTTTGTGTAGCTCAAAAAGTGCTAGAACGAGTGAACGAGAATGCTTGTGATCGTATTCGTTAGATTTATCGTGTTTTTCGACCATTTTAGATGACTTTTGAAACATTGTCTATATTTTGGCCCATGTGACGAGTTTTAATGATAAAGTATCCATTTTGATTAGTTTCGTCAAATATTGGGCCAAAAAGGTGAGATTAATGCACGCAAAAACATGACTTTTTGCGTGTTATCAGACTTAAGCGCGAACACTAGTTAATGGATCCATTCGGGAAATGACCCTCCCCGCCCGGGGTAGTAGCGCTACCATGAACCGTTCTGTATAAACGGGCGACTATTATTCGTTACTTATGTTTGCTCAGTTACGAGCATGTCACAGGAGCAACTTATTACTTACGAGTTAAGCTTCGATTATGAGCCTCATGGCAACGGTATAACTTACTTACTTTACATTTGCGGGATTGCAAATAACTGACTTACGCCTGCGGGCATTACTAATGAAATCTTGTGTTCAAATACTTATATTATTTACAAACCTGTGAGATTCACCAACATTCTTGTTGACCTTTTTAGCTCTGTATCTCAGGTACAGAGACGAAGTAGGATTTCCTCAGGATACTAGCTAGAGTCTCATGATTTCTACAACTGCATTTAACGGAGATTCTTAGCATTATCTTTTGTATTTATTATGATTATGTAATAGAATCTCCCGCTTTACGCGCGGACTCTAGGGAACTTCATTTTGTAACCCGAAACTCTATGTTTCAAACATTTTATGTATGGAAATGTAACTATTTTACAAACGTTGCATATAGATGTCGTTTGCTTTACTTTTGTGCTGTGATATTTGATTAGTAGCACCCCAAAGCTTGCTTCCGCTAAACAGTAATTTTGGGGGTGTTACAGTATACGACTTGTTGGTAATAGTTCGAAATCACAATTTCATTAAAATAAGTGCGTTTGTAATGTTTGTATAGTTCGTGTATTGTATCATATGTAAGTATACGCTCCCGGTTAAGTTTGATACTTAGTGCAAAAACATATGTAAAGTTTCTATTTTATGCGACACAAGGTGCGGCGTTGGTTTAAATTGCGACACAAAGGTTTGTGTCGCATTCCTGCGACATCCGCAATTTAATGCGACGTAAGTATTTGTGTCGCAAATGCTGCGACATAAGTAGTTGTGTCGCAAGTATGCGACGTAGGGTGAATTGTGCGACATAAAACGTTGTGTCGTATAGTACGACATAGAAGTGGTACTGCGACACAAAAGCTTGTGTCGCACTACTGTAGTTGGCCCCGTGCGACATAACGGGCTGTTCGATGAAAATTTGGGGAAAACGAGTTTTGGGTCGATTTTGGACATTTTCAGTTGTTAAGAACACTAAAACATGTTGTATTAAGTATCATAAACAAGAAATATCAAAGAAAATAGCAAAATCTAAGAGTTTGCGGGATTGTCGGGTTCTTACAAAGTTATCACATGAGAAATCCGAGAAGATGGTTGTGTAGAGCTCGACTCCGTGATCATTTTTCTCCAAATGAGTGAAGTGATTGGAGGTCGTTTGGTGGTAGTTTTTGGTGGTCAAAGGTGGTGGTGGTGTGGTGGTGGAAGTATGTTAGAGAGAGAAAGATGAGAGAAAATAGAGTAAAGAGAGAGAAGTGAGATGGTGGTAATGAGGAAAAAGAAAAGGAAAAAGGGGGTTTGTCTCTAAAATGTGTTGTGAATTCACTCAAGGTTAGGGAATTATCCTAAAAATGCGTGCAATTAACGTTTATAATTATGTTGAAATTGCGGGGTATTACATAGTGGCCGACGAGGGTTTCTCTCCGGCCATATCATTGGTCCACGTCATCACAGGGGACCCACAACCAGGAAGTGTCAATCACAACCGCACGATTGGTACCACCAAGATGGTGACTCAACCGTACGATGAACAGTACCATCAGATGATGAGCTAATCGTACGATCAAAACAATAAGATGGTGACATGTGGCAAACTTTCCAACTATGGTGATCATGCATCACTATAAATACTAGGGTATGAACACTATTTATGCCCTAACACCTCCAAAAAAATATACCCTTACCGTCTTCACTAAAACCAACGTCAAGAGAAGATCACTATTCATCTCCTCGCCACCAATTCACGCCACCCTTGGCTTCGTTCAACACACTCTAACGGGTCCTTACGCAAGTCGCGGAGAGCATCGAATCGGGTTCAATCCTTTTTTCACTCAGGTATAAAAACTATGCTTGATCAAATGGCATCATCCATTTGTTGAAACCCTAGATCTATTATTGAGCTAGAAACACATTCTAACCGTTTTTCTTACGATAACACTCAGTGATACTAAACATGGCGTCGAATACCGGCCTCACTCCAACGGCCGACGAGAACATGATGCATTTCACTGCCCAAAATACTCAAACACCATTGGACACCTCAGGGGAACAGGGGGCATGGAGCCACCGGCAAATGCTAGAACAAACACGCCGTCAACTGGACTTCACCACTCTAAGGGGCAATTTTCACAGCAATCTGTATTCCCATTCGGCCAAACGCCTTTCATGGGAACAGGACCTCAACAGTTCTAGCAAACTCAATCAAGCATTGGTGAGCAGCCAATAAATGTTGTCCAATAAGCTTTCCAGCAGCCTCCCCAACAAAGCTTCCAGCAAACATTTCAGCAACCCTTAGTCTAAAATTTTCAACAATACCCTGTCCAAGGTTTTCAACAGCAGTTTTCCCCACAACAGCAGCCCTACGGCCAGAATTTTCAACAACCCTCTGTCCAAGGTTTTCAACAGCAGTTGCAACAGTATTACACGCCACAACAAAACTTCTAGGCACCATTCAAGGCACCACTTCAACAGGGGTATTTCAATACACAAAAACACGTACTACAGCCACCCGGCCAGGCGCAAACATCAGTATAGGAGACTACAAATGCCCTGGGACAACTGCTTGCACAGCTAATGCAACCCCCTGCAATACCACGACCTCCCCCTCCGCTTCCACCAATGCTGGCTAATCTCTTAGCAGTTATGCAGGGAAAAGCATCACAACCTCAAAATGTGATCCCTGATTCAAATACTCAATTTCACCCAACTATTGCCAGTGTACCACTTCCCCTGGGAGTAACAGTCCCCGCTACTTTGGGAACGTACGACGGGACCACAAATCCGGAAGACTTTATCCAGTCGTTTCATCATGCCATAAAAACACAACACTGGGAGGACGTAGTTGCCTGTCAGATGTTTCCTTCTGTGCTATGATCATATGCCAAATCTTGGTTTTGGGACTTACCAGAAAGAAGCATCACCTGCTTTGATGATATCAGGAGAAAGTTCGTAAGTCACTTTCACAAAAAGAAAAAACATGTCAGATTACATGTGGAAGCACACATGATCAAGCAACATCCTCATGAGCCCTTGGAAGATTTCATAAATAGGTACACTGACGAGTGTTTAAAAATACTAGGGCTCCCTGAATATCAACAAGTCTCTGGTTTTATTTCATGCCTGGATGATAACCGTTTCCAAACACTCATTGATAAGTTTGTTGGCGACAAACCTCCCACATTTGCTGCGTAAATCTCACAAGTCAAAGACTACATCTGGGCAATGGAAAAGAGACAATTAAATCGAAGGAATAAACAGGCTACAAATAATTCCAGGGGTGATCATAAATACCAGCCCTATCTGGGGCGAGGTAAAGGGCAGCATGGGGGAAAGTTTGGCAAGAGATTTCAACCATACAACAAAAATGTGGAGAAAGATATGGTTGTCGCGTCCCTATCAAAAACTCCACACGAGATATTGGCCACTGAGCCTGTTGCCAAAGGATTCAAGAAGCCACAGCCCATGGTTTCAAAGGCAAAAGAGAATGGTAAGTATTGCAAATTTCATAAAGAAGGGGGCCATGACATAAATGAATGCAGGGAACTCAAAGCTAAGATATATAAAGCAATTAAAGATGGCAAACTAGAACACTTGGCCTAAGGAGCCAGAGAGTACCAACAGGGCGAGACCAAGAAAGATAAAGGTATATATAACACCCCTCTATCTGTAAACCATTATTATATGATTTTACCTGTCGGAAGCGTAGATTTTGAATTTCCTCATTACTATACATTACTGAAAATGTACTTAAACTTTTTCCAACTTTAAACATTAACATTAACAAATATATTACCTAACAGTTCCAAAAAGTTACTATTACGTATTCAAAACACTAGGTGTTATATCGTTACATTTTCCAAAATATATATATATCAGAGTTAAGCGCGTGTCAAGCATTTCCTCAAAACATAACTTCCTGCCCGCCCGTCTATCAAACATAACCTGCAGGAAGTAAAGGGATTGGGATTAGCACGAAGCTAAGTGAAGGAACAATCAACTACAATTCGACTTATCATAACAACTCTGTTCACAATCAATAATGTAAACAAATAACTTCAAGAGAAATAATGGTTCTTAAGGACCCTGTGCCGGGTGGCCCTCTCAGAACACTTAAACCAATTGCAGGCCAAAACAGTGGTTAACCGTTAACTTATTACTAATCTTCATCAACACATGTACACAACCCTATGTTGATCAACAATAGTAATTAAGTTCAACCTTCCATCATGTTGACCTCTAAATTATACATAATAACCCAATAGCCCAAGTAATTACACAATCAAATCAAACTAGGATATTATCTTAACTACACAGTCTATCAATAGTAATAAATAATTACTAATTGCAATCAAACTGTCATAACCAAATCAAACTGTGAGCTTCAAATCCACTCACCTGATTGTCTCAGTTCACTTACTCAGCTGTCTTATCTCGCTGAGTCCTCTGCTGATCTGAGAATAACAATCAAATATAATTTAGTTATATTATTCATAAAACATAACTTATATTCTTATATACTTCATTAATTAAGTATAAAATTGATAGTACATAACAATTAACACATGTGTTGAAGCTAAAACAAAAGTCACACAATTCGTGCACTACCCGCCAGGTAGTCCTAGTACCCGCCGGGGACTAGGCTTACCAGCCGGGTCAAACCCAAATCATCCAGGTGAATTAAGGTTTCATGGTAACAGAACAAAATCGTGTTTTAAAGGCTAAAGAAGCTGCCGGGTTCTCGGTTTACCCGCCGGGTTCCCTCCTTTGGTTCATTACCCGCCGGGTATTGGTACTACCCGCCGGGTACCAACCCCTGCATCATCACTTTCACCCAACAAACACCATAACCCATTTTATTTGTATCCAACTTCACCAAATCAGTTTCTATGGTCAATTTAACACTTCTCATAACAACTATAACAGTTTCTAACCTTCATACATCAACATATATCAATACATAACATCAATCTTTATAAATCACATATATGATTTCAATCAAAATCAAAGTAACTCTAATCACTACAATTCAAAGGTAACTTACTAGTTGATCTTGATGAACCAAGGAAGATGATGATGATTTAGCTCAAAATCAGTTCCAATTAGACTCCCACTTACTTATGTTTCTAGTTTGTTAGGTTTTACTTGTGAAGGAAAGTGAAATACTTTCCTAAAAAGGAAAGTTATAAACAAGTCAGCCCAAACATTTAACCGACTCCGTATTCACTTAAAACAATTCCCTTCTAAACATATTATCTGGAACCTAAAAACCATTTGCTATAACAATAACTTTAGTTTACCGTCAACTGTAACAATTTAAAACAGGTAATATTTTACTATTCACAATCAAATAATAATATCAATTAAATTCTAACACATTTAAATAAGAAATTTAAATAAGAAATTACCAGGCTCATAGAGAGGATGTTACAAATCTTCCCTCCTTAAGAAGATTTCATCCCCGAAATCTCCTCACTGTCAAACAATCTAGGATATCTAGTCCTCATACTTTCCTCAATCTCCCAAGTAAGGTTTGAACCTATACTGTGTTTCCATTCGACTAACACCATTGGGATTTGTTTCTTACGCAATTTTCTCACTTTTCGGTCTACTTAACAGGTTCTTCAACCAACTTCTGATTTTGATCAACACACAAATCTTGCAATGGAAGAATCTGAGACTGATCCTCCACATTACACTTTCTCAAGTAACAAACATTAAACGTATCATGAATACCAGCAAGTTATGGAGGAAGATCAAGAGTAACAGACTGATCATTAACAACCTGTCGAACTCTGAATGGACCAATGAATCGAGGAGCCAATTTACCTCGCGTTCCAAACCTGATCACACCTTTCCACGGGGAAACTTTCAAGTAAACTAACTCACCTTCAGAAAATGAAACTGGTCGTCTACGTGGATCAACATATTGTTTCTGTCTATCACGAGCTGCTTTCAATTTCTCACGTGCCACTGCAACTTTATCAGTTGTAATCTGAACAATATCGGTTCCAGCAAACTGTTTCTCTCCAGCCTCTAGCCAACAAGTAGGCGTTCTACAATGACGACTATATAACATCTCATATGGAGGCATACCAATGCTCGAATGCTAAGAGTTATTATAAGCAAACTCAATCAACGGTAAGTGAGAATCCCAAGAACCGCCATACTCAATCACACAAGCACGCAACATATCCTCCAAAGTTTGAATCGTTCTTTCTGTCTGACCATCTGTCTGAGGATGATATGCTGTACCCAGATTCACTCGGGTACCCAATTCATGCTGTAAACTTTGCCAAAACCGAGATACAAACCGAGAATCTCTGTCAGACATAATCGATAATGGAATACCATGTCTCGAAACAATCTCATTAACATACAGCTGTGCCAATCTACTCGGATATGCAGTCTCACTAGTAGCCAGAAAATGTGCACTTTTCATCAATCGATCCATAACAACCCAAATCATATCATTACCTCGGGTAGTTCGTGGAAGTTTTGTCACAAAATCCATTGTCAGATGTTCCCACTTCCCTTCTGGGATCTCTAGCTGTTTCAACAATCCATATGGCTTCTGGTGTTCAGCTTTAACTTGAGAACATATATGACAAGAACTTACAAACTGAGCCACATCTGTTTTCATCGTAGGCCACCAATACAATGGTTTCAAATTATTATACATTTTTGTGCTTCCAGGATGAACAGACAATCTGGAATTATGTGCTTCATTCAGAATAACATCCCGAAGACCACCAAACAAAGGAATCCAAACACGAGACTGGAAAGTTTTCAATCCTCTCGAATCATCTAATAACAATTCCTTTCTAACCAACATAATTTCAGACTTCAAATTATGATCTAACAAAGCTTCTAACTGTGCAGCTTTTATTTGATCTACCAAATCAGAAGAAACTTCCAAACGCATAAAATAAACTCGATCAGAAGTTACCTTACGGCTCAATGCATCAGCAACCACATTTGCTTTCCCTGGATGGTATCTAATCTCACAATCATAATCTTTGATTAATTCTAACCATCACCTTTGATGCATATTTAACTCTTTCTGCGAAAACATATATTGAAGACTCTTGTGATCTGTACATATAACACACTTAGTACCATACAAGTAATGCCTCGTTGCATCAAAACAAATACAACAGCTGCAACTTCTAAATCGTGAGTAGGGTAATTTCTTTCATGAGGTTTGAGCTGACGAGAAGCATAAGCAATAACACGGTCTCGTTGCATCAAAACACAACCCAAACCAGCAATCGATGCATCACAATATACAACAAAATCATCGGACCCATCCGGTAATGCTAACATAGGAACCTGATACAACAACTATTTTAAAGTCTAAAAAGCTGTTTCCTGTTGTTCACACCACTGAAACTTTACATCTTTACAAGTTAATTTAGTCAACAGACCTGCAATCTTAGAAAAATCTTTAATAAACTTTCTATAATAACCCGCCAAACCCAGAAAACTCTTTATCTCAGAAGGTGATATAGGAGCATTCCAATTCATCACAGCCTCAACTTTAGATGGATCAACTTTAACCCCATCATTGCATATAACACGACCGAAAAACTGTACTTCCTGAATCCAAAATTCACATTTCGAAAATTTAGCATATAAGTGTTCTCTTTTCAATGTTTCCAGAACCAATCTTAAATGCTGTTCGTGTTCAGATTCAGATTTCGAATATACCAAAATATCATCAATAATTACAATCACAAATTTATCAAGAAAAGGTCGACATACCCGGTTCATCAAATCCATAAAAACTGCAGGAGCATTTGTTAACCCAAACGGCATAACCAAAAATTCATAATGCCCATACCTGGTACAGAAAGCAGTCTTAGGAATATCACCTTCACGAACACGAACTTGATGATAACCCAACCTCAAATCAATCTTTGAATAAAAAGAGGATCCCTGCAACTGATCAAACAAATCATCTATTCTAGGCAGAGGATACTTAGTCTTTACTGTTCGTTTATTCAATTCCCGATAATCAATGCACATTCTGAAAGTACCGTCTTTCTTTTTCACAAACAATACTGGTGCACCCCATGGGGAAGAACTAGGTCTAATAAAGCCCTTATCCAACAACTCCTGAATTTGATTCATCATCTCACGAATTTCAGTAGGAGCTAACCTTTATGGAGCTTTTGCTATAGGTGTCGAGCCATGAACAAGATCTATCTGATATTCAACCTCTCTAACAGGGGGTAACCCAGGCAATTCATCGGGAAACACCTCCGGGTACTCAGAAACCACTCGCACATCAGACACAGTTTTCTTTTCTATTTTAACATCAACAACATAAGCTAAGTAAGATTCACAACCTATAGCAAAAGCTCCATAGAGGTTAGTTCCTACTGAAATTCGTGAGATGATGAATCAAATTCAGTAGGAGCTAATGACTTCCAAGCTTTCATCATAGAAATCCGAGGAACATGTCCATTTTCCCTTTCTCCTCGAGCCACGACATATGACTCATCAGAAATAGGAATTTTAATCAACTTCTTATGGCATTCTATATTTGTTTTATTATGACTTAACCAATCCATACCAATAACCACATCAAAACTAGGAATTGACATCAACAGAAAGGAAATTGGAAAAATTTGACCCTCTATCATTATATTAGCTCCAGTCACCAAGGTGGTAACAGGAACCATTTTGCCACTAGTTATTTCTACTTCAACAGGGCTTGTAATCACAGTAGGCATCATTTTCAGTTTATCACAAAAACACACGGATACAAAGGAACAATCTGCTCCACAATCAAACAAAACACGTGCTGGTACAGAGTTTACAAGGAAAGTACCACTGATAACATCGTCTATGTGGACAGCTTCATCAACTATCATCTGAAAGGCCCTACTAGCTGCTGATGGCGGATTCTTCCACTTTTGACCGAAAGATGATGAACTAACAGCCGAACCAGAACCCTGTCTCTTAGCCTCAGGACATTGACCTGAACGATGCCCTTCTTTCTGACAATTCCAGCACACATAAGTTGGATAAACACAATCCTTAGCCTCATGCCCAATTATCCCACATTTCACACATCTGGTTGTTTGAACAGAACACGGCCCAAAATGTCTAGCTTTACATTTAACACACCAATTAACACGATCAGATGTACCACTCTGATTTTCTTGCTTCTTACCTTGCTGATTACCCTGCCATCTCTGTTTGCCTTTACCAAAAGATTCACTCCTAGATTTTTGGGAAGATCTTTCCTTACTCAGTTCATCTAGAATTATCAAATCACTATCAACCGAACGAGCTAATATAAAAGCTTGAGAAAGAGAACCCGCTAACCTTACAGTAGTACGATAGTTAGAAGGTAAAGTTCCAACAAACTGCTCTACTCTGGTTCTTTCATCTGGAACCCATTGCTGAACAAACCTCAGTTTCTCTGAGAACTGATTAATCAAATCATCAATTGACATTTTATCAGTTAATTGTAGTTCCATAAACTCCTTCCGAATGCGAGCCATATCAAAATCTGAACAATATTGTTTGCAAACTTCATTATAAAAGTTAGACCATCGAATGGATGCTTTTTGAGATGGTGTTTAAACAGAAGTAATCGAATCCCACCAAGTCATAGCTGGTCCTTTTAAAAGTTGTACTGCATAAGGAACTTTTATTTCCTCCTCACAATGACATACTTCAAATTTTTGTTCCACATCTCGATCCATAGTCACAGAAGGATTTGTACTACCAGAATACTCAGACGCTTTGCTAGCCATAAAAGTTTTAAATGAACACACCTTATGTTGTGGTGGTGAAACAGTTCAAATACAGAATGAGATGCTTCAGCCTTTTTATTTTGTTTATACATCCTAAGTGCTAGAATTTCCTCTTCCAAATTAAGAACATACTCATCTCTTTCTGTATCTTCTCCAGCATTGAAAGAAGTACCAGCATGCCCATGTCGATTATCATGCGTTCAGGTGGAATTTCAGTCCTTGAGGCAATGTTATGGTTAATGGCCGGTTGATCATTATCCGCCATATCTGTAAACACAACAACAACTCACAACTAGTTAATCGTTAGTACCTATCCTACTAACCGATTCATATACAGTACTAAATCCCATACCCAAGAATGTTTGACACAACACCATCAAAGTTTGGGATTGAACATCTTATCAAGTCCAATTCACCCAAACTACTGCTCTGATACCAACTTATAACACCCCTCTATCTGTAAACCATTATTTTATGATTTTACCATTCAAAAGCGTAGATTTTGAATTTCCTCATACTATACATTACTGAAAATGTACTTAAACTTTTTCCAACTTTAAACATTAACAGTAACAAACATATTACCTAACAGTTCCAAACCAGTTACTATTATGTATTCAAAATACTAGGTGTTATATCGTTACATTATCCAATATATATATATATATATATATATATATATCAAAATTAAGCGCGTGTCAAGCATTTTCTCAAAACATAACTTCCTGCCCGCCCGTCTATCAAACATAACCTGCAGGAAGTAAAAGGATTGGGATTAGCACGAAGCTAAATGAAGGAACAATCAACTAAAATTCGACTTATCATAACAACTCTATTCACAATCAATAATGTAAACAAATAATCTCAAGAGAAATGGTGGTTCCTAAGGACCCTGTGCCGGGTGGCCCTCTCAGAACACTTAAACCAACTGCAGGCCAAAACAGTGGTTAACCGTTAACTTATTACTAATCTTCATCAACACATGTACACAACCCTATGTTGATCAACAATAGTAATTTAGTTCAACATTCCATCAAGTTGACCTCTGAATTATACATACTAGCCCAATGGCCCAAGTAATCATACAATCAAATCAAACTAGGATATTATCTCAACTACACAGTCTATCAATAGTAATATATAATTACTAATTGCAATCAAACTGTCACAACCAAATCAAACTGTGAGTTTTAAATCCACTCACCTGATTGTCTCAGTTCACTTACTCAGCTGTCTTATCTCGCTGAGTCCTCTGCTGATCTGAGAATAATAATCAACTATAACTTAGTCATATTATCCATAAAACATAACTTATATTCTTATATACTTCAATAATTAAGTATAAGATTGATAGTACATAACAATTAACACATGTGTTAAAGCTAAAACAAAAGTCACACAATTCGTGCACTAGCCGCCGGGTAGTCCTAGTACCCGCCGGGTACTAGGCTTACCAGCCGGGTCAAACCCAAATCATCCGGGTGAATTAAGGTTTCATGGTAACAGAACAAAATCGTGTTTTAAAGGCTAGAGAAGCTGTTGGGTTCTCGGTTTACCCGTCGGGTTCCCTCCTTTGGTTCACTACCCGCCGGGTATGGGTACTACCCGCCGGGTACCAACCCCTGCATCATCACTTTCGCTCAGCAAACACCATAACTCGATTTTTGTATCCAAATTCACCAAATCAGTTTCTATAGTCAATTTAACACTTCTCATAACAACTATAACAGTTTCTAACCTTCATACATCAACATATATCAATACATAACATCAATCTTTATAAATCACATATATGATTTCAATCAAAATCAAAGTAACTCTAATCACTACAATTCAAAGGTAACTTACTAGTTGATCTTGATGAACCAAGGAAGATGATAATGATGATTTAGCTCAAAATCAGTTCCATTTTGACTCCCACTTACTTATGTTTCTAGTTTTTTAGGTTTTACTTGTGAAGGAAAGTGAAATACTTTCCTAAAAAGGAAAGTTATAAACAAGTCGGCCCAAACATTTAATCGACTCCGTATCCACTTAAAACAAATTCCTTCTAAACATATTGTCTGGAACCTAAAAACCTTTTGCGATAACAATAACTTTATTTTACCGTCAACTGTAACAATTTAAAACAGGTAATATTTTACTATTCACAATCAAATAATAATATCAATTAATTTCTAACACATTTAAATATTCAATTTAAATAAGAAATTACCAGGCTCATAGAGAGGATGTTACAGTATAGCTTAGCTACCTAAACTCGATGCAGTGATACTCATGATAAACCCCTGGCTCCAACAAAGAAATGAAAGATAGACAAGGTTGAGTTATGGGAGTTGCAAGAGATAAGCTTTCAAGCAATACACAGGGTACACCCCTCCATGGAACCACTGGTCATCACCACGAGAATCGCTAACTTCCAGGTTTGAAGGGTGTACCTAGACAGTGGAAGTTATACGGAATAATGTATGAACATTGTTTTGAGAAACTACTAAACCAAATCAAGAGCCGCATGGAGGAGTTCCTGCAACCGTTGGTTGGTTTTTCAGGAAAAACAAATTGGCCACTGGGAAAGATTAAAATCGAAGTTACCATAGGCAAATACCCACGTTACAGGACAACCATGCTTGATTTGGTAATCGTTTGCTCTCCATCAAACTATAATGTCATATTAGGAAGAACAACCATGCTCCAGTTTGGTGCAGTAATTTTGACTGTTCATAGTATGGTGCATTTCCCAACAGCAGAGGGAATTGCAACTGTTCATGTTGACAGGACGTTACAAATTGAGTGTTCACAAGTAAGCCAGACAAAGGAACCAAGGGATACCCCTCAACAGGAGAGTGAACATGAGGCAGTTGTAATAAACCAAGACTTCCCAGACCAAACTGTCAGCATCAACAGGAAACTTCCCTCCAGGGTCAGACAACAGTTAAAGGAACTGTTAATCTAAAATCAGGACGTGTTTACTTTTCAACCTGCTGATATGACCGGGGTACCAAGAAGTATAACAGAGCATTGCCTGAATGTAAAACCTTCCATCACACCATCAAGGCAGAAAAAGCGAGGAATGGCACCAGAAAGAAGTGCTTTCCTGCAAAAAGAAATAGAAGACCTGGTGGTCGTTGGGATTCTTCAGAAAGTCAAATACCAAACGTGGGTAGCAAACCCTATCATGGTAAAAAAGCCAAATGGATATTGGAGAATGTGTTTGAGTACTCGGATCTAAACAAAGCTTGCTCAAAGGACAATTACCCCCTGCCTAAAATCAACTGGAAGGTTGAGTCCTTAGCAGGATATAGGCTCAAAATTGGACGCTTACAAGGGGTATCACCAAATCCAGATGGCAGAACAGGATGAAGACAAGACAACATTTCATTGATACAGCTTTCAGGAGCAACATATCAACGCATCATTGATACAACTTTTTTGTTATAAGAAGATGCCCTTTGGCTTAAAGAATGCAGGAGTAACATATCAACGCGTCATTGATACAGCTTTCAGGCATCAAATTGGAAGGAATGTAGAAGCCTATGTCAATGATTTGGTGATCAAAAGTACAACAGAAGTAAACATGTTAGCCGATATCTCAGAAACATTTGCAACTCTCAGGGGTATCAACATGAAGCTCAATCCCTGCAAATGTACTTTTGGTATGGAAGAGGGAAAATTTCTTAGCCATATAATAACAGCGGGATGCTTCCAAGCAAATCCAGAAAAAGCTCAGGCGGTAACCAGCATGCCTTCTCTAAAAACCAAGCAGGAAATACAAAGCTTGTCAGGAAAGCTAGCCGCCCTGATAAGGTTCTTATCCAAAGCCGCATAACGTTCCCTGCCATTTATTGCTACATTGAAAGGTGTCAAAGGAAAAAATGATTTCCAATGGACCGATCAGGCAGAAAAAGCATTCTAGGAAATGAAGGAATTCATGGCAGAACTACCAACCCTCACAGCACCAATTGCAGGGGAAACCCTAACCTTGTATCTTGGAACATCTGAATCAGCTGTAAGCTTAGTGCTAATAGCAGAACGAAACAAAGTACAAATTCCCGTGTACTTCATTAGAAAAGTTCTACAGCTAGCCGAATTGAACTATTCACCTATCGAGAAACTTATCCTAGCGCTAGTTCACTCCGCACGACGCCTGCGTAGGTACTTTCAGGCACATCAAATCATTGTACTTACTGACCAACCAATTAAGCAAGTGCTACAGAAGCTAGAAAAGCCAGGAAGGTTGACCAAATGGGCAATTGAGCTGGAGGAACATAAAATCTAATTTTGTCCTAGAAACGCACTTAGAGGACAAATCATTGCTGATTTCCTGGCGGAATTACCAGGGGACTTTGAAGGCAAGACCTCACTGACCACCAGTAATCCATTCGAAGAAACCTGGGAGCTGTTTACTGATGGCGCAGTGAGTTTTGGGGGGTCAGGAGCTGGGCTGATACTCACAAGTCCAGCAGGCGAAGAGCATACCTACGCCCTGAGATTCGACTTCCTAGTAACAAACAACGAGGATGAATATGAGGCTCTGATTGCAGGCGTGAAAATTGCTGAGCAAATGGACGTTGTGTCCATCCAGGTGTTCATTGATTCATAATTAGTAGCTAACTGTCACATCCTCTCTTCGGGTCTGGTAGTTTCTAATTTAAATTGATTATTTAATTATTTTAGAAAACTATTTGATATTAATTTATTATTTAGGAAACTTAGGTAAATAAGTTTCAGAACTTATTGTGAATAGTAAATTGTTGTTTGCTGTAATTTACTATAGTTTACGGTAGAATAAAATAAGTTTCTCGCAAATGATTTTTAGGTTCCAGACAATAGATTGAAAGGGGACTAGTTTTAAATGGATACGGGGTCGGTTGAGCTTTTAGGCCGACTTATATAACTAACTTTCCCAATTGGGAAAGTTACCTCACTTCACTTCCTTGGAAATTAAACTTAAAAACCTAACTTAAATCATTTGAAATCAAAAGCAAAGCACTTGAATTAGAAGTTGTGATCTATTACAATTTCATAATCATCATCTTCCTTATCAAGAGTAAGTTGTGTATGGTTCATAAACTCCATTGTTATTAGGTTAAATGTACAATTGTTAGATTGGATGATTACTTGAGTGAAACATGATGATTACTAGTGTTATAGTTATATTGTGAACTGATTCAAGTCGTTAAGAACTGAATCATGTGTATTGTTGGTGATTTTGAACTCAAGTAATTAACTTAAATGGGTTTCATGAATTTGATGAGAAATGTGAATTTGTTGATGTCGTTGATGTTGTTTGATGCTAGATAGAAGTACTAGAACGTTTCTTAGGTGTTAAAAATCATGGTTAGACTGAATTAGTGCATGAATATGGGGTTTTGAGTTGTGAGTTCATGCAGAGTTTTTGCTGTTGCTGCTGCGGTAAAAAGGATGAACAAGCCGGCGGGTTTAATACCCCAGCCGGCGGCTTCGTGATGAATCCCGGGTAGCCGACGGGAAAAAGACCCAAGCTGGCGGGTCATAGCCCAAATCCGGCTGCTCCATGACCTATCCGACGGCTAAAATAGGCTTTAAAACGCATCTTTTCTCTGGTTACTCAAAATACCTTGTATCCGGCGGCTTGGGGGTGTGACCCGGCTGCTGGGGAGGTGAAGCCGGCGGGTCAGGGACCCCAGCCGACGGCTTTGTGTGCTGGTTCAGCATTTCACTTTCAATTGTTTTATTCTAATAATAATTGATTGTTATATACTATAACATTGATGAACTTGTATTAGTATATGATTATAGTTATGTTAATATTACTAATACATGATTGGGAACTTGTAATTGTGATATTGATGGTGTTGAGTTTCTAGTGTTATGAATTGATATAGGTTGAGTATTGTTGATTCTGATTACTAACTTATATCTGATTGTTGATTCTCAGATCCTCCAAAAGATAAGTGACACTTAGAATCTGAGTTTGTGACGACAAAGGTATCGGTGAGTGGATTTAGAACTCACCCTTCGATTTAGTTGTAACTGTTTGGTTGCAACAAGTATACGTAGATTGATTATAAGATTGTTAATCTTTGTTATTGATTATGAATCTACGTGATATGTGAATCTATGTGCATCAGATTATTGAGGTCAACGTGTAGTTGAACTTTTTGGTTATTATGTGATTTACACAGGTTTTGATTCATTTGTTATGTTTGAGACCTGTGTATGAATTTAATAACCAATAGTTATTGGTCTATTCTGTATTGGCCATACAGATTGACGTTGAGTATTCTTGGAGAATCCGCAGGTATTATGATATCTCCAGAGCCACCGATCCTCATTGAAAAAGAATGTGTTTACGATTATTTGCTGTAAACATATTGTTATACTAAGTTGAATTGTGTGTGATAAATTCATTCACTTAGCTTCGTGCTAATCCCTCATCCTACTTCCTGCAGGTTTTTGCTATGTATGTGGGTGTCAGGAATGGACGCTTTAATGCAAGGAATCTTTTGATGTTATGCTAACTCTGATATGATTTTGTCATAAACCTTGTTTGATATATATAATACCCCATCTTTTGTAGTTTTAAATAGTTTGAATTAGGTGTAAATATTGAAAATGTAAACTGTTTATGTATAATGTTTAATATATAGTCATGAAATGTATTTCTTTAATATACGCTTCCGAGTAAAATAATATAAAAGTGTTGTATTGAAAGAGGGGTGTTATACTATCCAGGTCAATGGAAGTTTCGAAGCAAAAGAACCAGCAATGAAAAAAATACTTGGAGGTAGCCCAGGGAATGACTAGGAAGTTAAAACACTTTAAAATTGATCAAGTCCCAAGAAGTCAGAACAAGAAAGCTGATGTACTGAGCAAATTGGCATCTCTGACATTTGCCCACCTGACAAAGGAAGTCCTGGTAGAAGTTATGAAACAAAAGTCAATTGAAAGGGAACAAGAGATGTTCCCCATTGAAGAAACAGAAGACAACTGGATGACTCCAATCAGGGAATATCTTTTGCATGGTAAACTCCCTGACGACAGGTTCCTCGCAAGAAAAATCAGGGTCAAATCCCCGATGTACACCATCAAAAAAGGGGAGCTCCTCAGGAAGTCTTTCTTAGGACCCAATCTCTGGTGCGCTGGTCCTAAACAGGTGGAGATGCTTATCAGGGAGGTACATGAAGGTTCATGTGGGTTACATTCTGGCCCACGGGCGATCACAGGTAAAATAATGAGGCAAGGTTACTTCTGGCCAACCATGCATCAAGACGCCATAGCCATTGTGAGAAAATGTCATTCCTGTCAAATTCACGCTCCAATATCAAGAACCTCAAAACACGATCTCATCCTTGTCACTTCTTCTTGGCCATTCTACAAGTAGGGGATCGACATCGTAGGGCCTTTTTTCCCCCAACCACCGGCGGAGTTAAGTTCATTGTGGTAGCAATTGATTATTTTACCAAATGGGTAGAAGCTAAACCTTTAGCTCAAATAACAGGGAAGAAGATGGTCAGTTTCGTCTGGGAAAATGTTGTTTGCAGGTTTGGAATCCCACATGAAATTGTTAGCGATGATGGAACGCAATTTGCCTCCGACCCTTTCAAATCATGGTGCAGTGAATTGTCAATCAAGCAAACTTTCACCTCTGTTGCCCACCCTCAGGCAAACGGAGAAGTAGAAGTCACTAACAGGGACATTGTCACAGGAATCAAGGCCAGGCTGGGCACGTCTAGAACTGGATGGGTTGATGAGCTGCCTAATGTATTGTGGGCCTATCGTATGATGCCAAAAGAAAATAGTGTAAGTCCCTAGTTCTATGGATCGATAACGAGGTTATTTTAATATTGAAGTGCGGAATCCCTCAATATACTTGTTATACGGATATAACTTTGGTATCACAATCTATTCGTGATAATAATGCCAGTACACCTTAATCTTGATTGTTAATAGATATAACCGATCAAGAACGAGGCTTAGAATACTTAGAAATTTGTAGGGTTTGTTTTGCTGAAGCTAAATTCGCCGATTGTAAAGTGTTAGGATTTTCTAAACCGAAATCATATATATTCACGTCTCAGTTCGCAGGTCTAGGCCTTGCGAACTGACTCAGTTCGCAGCCCATGAGTCCTACGAACTGACTCGGTTCAGTTACCACCTTGCGAACTGACTTCAAATCGCATCGCATCTTTCATTTTGCAATCTATATATTTATCGTATACTTATATACATAATAAATATATTAACCGCAAAACTAATATCATTTATCATATTAACTTAATCCTATATTTGTTTAACACTTTAATCACAATAATATGTTTAAGCAAATATTAATATCAAACTAATATATTTCATTTAATATCTAAAATAAAGTCAATGTACAAAACTTGATTACAAACTAAACACTATTACAAGCTAGAACTGTTGTCACACAAACATGTCCCAACAGACTCTCCCTTGATAATAGCTCTAATTGTCTTCAAGTTTGTCCTTGATAATCACTTGTATATCTTGCTTCCAACATAGATCTTCAGCTTCATGCAAGTCTTAACCATCATTTGATAATCTCGTGCTACATCACCCCATGCTTCTGTCGTCAAAATTCTATTCTCATTTAACTTTATCAAATCTTTCTTTGACATATTCATTAGATGACGATGGTCATATACTTTGAAGATCTCACGTTCACCACCTTCAACTTCATCCATCAGCTTCAACCTTGATAGCTTCTCCAGTCTCTGAATCCACGTGCCAACTTTTCATATTTCCTAGAATATCTTGTGACATTGTCTTCAGTGGGATCTGCTGTACACACTTGACAGCTGGATATACTTTCTTTCTACGTCGTCTCCCAGTTCTCTTACTTCTTTCCTTTAACTTGATTGTTCTTCCAACTCTTGGCTTAATTTTCTCAAATTTCATCGATCTACCCTCAGTCCTAATAATCTTTGCAACATACTTTGCATAATCATCATTACTAGGATTATTCAGCTCTAATCTAGCCAAGTCTCGAATTTCAAATCTAGGAAGAGAACTAAAAACTGCAAGCCTCTTCTCAAAATATTGAACTCCGTCAAACCTTTTGATAGCAAAGAGCTTCAAGTCAGAATCAACGTACCATCCTATGATTCCTCTATGTGGAACACGCTTTCCAGTAATATCTACTTCAGAAACTCCAATCTTGTTCTTTATTGTTGGTAGTTTCCTGTACATAACCACTGGATTCTTAGTTGGAATAAGTAAATCATCTTCTTTATCAGAATCAGTTAAGTCATCGATATCTTCATCTACATCGACTACTCTTTCTCCTTGATCATCTACAAATTTTGTCCTAGATGGATTCACGATGTGTTCATCAATATTAACATCTGGATCAACACCTTCATTTACCATAATCTCAGGAACAGAAATCCAATCTTCAGGTGGAATAAACTCACATTCTTCAAGATCATAATCAATCTCGATTTTAGCTTCATCTCCAAAATCACTTTCAGAATCACTCAAGTTAATTTTCTCCAATTCTACAAAGAGATAAACACACATGAATTAAATAATAATTTAAATTCTATGATTGATAACTTATCAATCTTAGAATTCCTTTATCATTTCAATCATGAAAATATCAAACAATTATTACATAATCTTAATCTTTTATAGATTGCCGAAATCTATCTAAGATTATAATTAATATATATGTGTATACTGTAATTGTTTTGCAAATAATTTCTAAGTATATTTCCAATGATAATAATATAAATTCTATAGTTAAATTCTCATAATCAACTCTAAGAATTTCTTTATCGTTTCAAACACATAATAATACAATAAATAAAACTTTAATTGAATAAATACACAGTATATTACAATCAATCCAAGTTTTACATATCTTATTATCTAAACATCTTCTAACTAACTTCCTTACCAGCATCATTAATTGGTGCAACAATGCTCGGACCAGCTTCACCTTCACTTGCAGGTACAGACTCCCCCTGAAGAATAAATCTCTCACCATTCGTAGAAGGACCAGTCGGCTCTCTATCTGTATGTGTATCTGGATCACGGTCTGTATCATCACGCCTTGCTGTCCTCAGCTCATCACCTCTACAAGTCTCATCAGGTATAACAATCTCCCCCTGAGATGACTTTTTCTTTCTCAGATCAGCTACCAAGCAATCTAGCCAATCAATCTGCCTCATCTTATTAGCAACATCAGCAGACAACATCAAGTTGTTCTGAAGCAGTAGATTGTAAGCTTCACCCTGGTTGCCTAGCTGTTGAGCAAGCGACAGAACTTGTGAAGTCAAAAGTGAAGTGGTTTCTTCCAAAATCCTAACCCTGGACTCCAAAGTATCAGTCACAGGTGGAGTAGTAGTAGAAGGTAGAGAAGAAGTAGGAATAGGCGGTGTGAGATGCTGAGCAACAGTAGAAGCAATGCCAGAAAGTCGTTTAGCTGCCGCTCTGCTGGACTTTGTTGTCCCATATTGT